>JASWHV010000017.1:12456303-13002123 GCA_030760725.1 Neostapfia colusana | reverse complement strand
GCTCACGGTCAAGAGCGGCTTGGACTTATTCATGATTAGAGGAGTGATGGTTTTGGAAATTGAGGATGTTAAGCGGGGAGCTTAACATTGGAAATGATGCTATGGTTATTTGATTACGATGATGGGATGGGAGTTTAGGACCATTTAACCTGTGTAGTAATGTAGGTGCTTAATAAGCTAAGGTGATAGGTATTAATTGCGTAGTGCTTTAACCCTGAGTTCAATCTCTCCTTGCTTTAGCCATGCATGACATAACTTTCCCACACTTGCTGAGTACCGTCGGTACTCAACCTTTCATATTTGTTGGTTTATATTGCTGTTCAGGTCAAGAGAATAATGTGGTGTTTAATGATCAAGACTTTGGTCCCGAGGAAGGATTCTAGGTTCACGGAGTCCCCCGGGCAACGCCTATGACGGAGCCTACGAGAATAATTATTCCGCTGCTAGGTTATGAACTTATTATTGTCCATCGAGACATATGCTATGTAAGACTTATTTATATTCGACACCTGGCTTGTAATAAATGATGCTTCACTATTTGTCATCACATGTATGAGAAAATGATCCTGGCATACATGTGATATTCACTTGGTTGTTCTTCGGAAAACCGGGTGTGACAGATATTAAGATAAGTCATGACATTGGGTTGGGGATGACTGGTCTGGGTGATGTTTCGACTAGGTGTCAGTTATGACGGGCTGTCTTTGATGGTCCGTGCGTGTGGGTACAATGTATAACCTCTGCAGAGTGTAGAATCTGTTCGGACGGTCGTGTCCTCGGCATAAGATAGGTTATGGTGTGGTCCTAACAATTAGGAAGCCACCTATTGTGAGAATGAGGTGAGATATGTCTCTGGAGGGTTATTTGGTTGCATTTAGTCACATTAGGTTGCATCACTATTATTGTTATGCATTGCATCTATGTTTGTTTCATTCCATCCCAAAGGGCGAGGTGGAGCTTGCTGAGTACTTTTGTACTCAACTGTTGATATCTTCAGAGGACCCTGACTTCAACTCGGAGGACTTCGAGTAGGGTCGCATCCACACCCAAGGTGTTACCGTGGAACCATGTACGAGGAGGAGCTAGTCGTCCATGTTTTTATGTCTTTAGTCATCCTTATGTTAGTCCTTATTATTGTTGTACTAAAGTGTATGCCGTTGTAACAAAGCTCTGTATGGTTGTGGTTTCACTTGTGTTGTAATATTATGTACCGAAATCTGTTTCTGGCATAATATTACATGTTTAGTTCCGATCTTATGGGTCGAGACACTTCATGATAGATTAGAAACTGAGTACAAAATTCAGGAAAGTTATACAAATAAGTTTTTCAGTAAGTTATATATATTTTTATCACAAGAAATTACTATAAGAAGTTATGCATATAACTTATAATAAAAGTTATAAATATATTTATAAAGGAAACCAAAGGAATAGGTCAGGCTACGGATTCAAAACATAGAAGTTCAAAGCTAATTCCTTCTAAGTAGATGGTTATTCAAACTAATCAACAAAGATGGTACATGGCAGTAAATACTTAGGACAAATAAATACTTGAGAAACAAATGATCTGAGCAAGTGCAATAGAAATATGGTGATTCACTCTTCTACTTGGGTCACATGAAGGTGAAAAACAAATTTCTAATCTTAATAACCGTCCACAAAAGAAATGGAAACCAAATGAGATTTTAGGAAAACAAACGGTTAGGTAACTATATAATTAGGGATAGATTTTCTTCATTATATCATATTCTTTGGAGGAAACTTAGCATTGTAGCTACGATTTTTAGTACTATCCTTCTTGACATTTCATTTATGAGGGTGTTAGTAGACGAAAACTTAATTCTTTGACATAATTTAGTTGATTCTACTGTAGAGTTAATCATAATGAGCATAAAGATCCCTTTACGTGGAATTTACATCCTATAGGTATATTTATGATGCAATATATATATATATATATATTGGTATTTAATTCATGATGGAATCATAGTCAACAAGGATTTTTGGAAGCTCAAAATGCCTCTTAAGATTAAAACCTTGATGTGCTACTTATTTAGAGGTGTTGCCTTAGCCAAATAAAGCTTAGCAATAAGAAACTGACATGGAAGTAAGCAATGCTGTTTCTGTTTTAGAACGAGAACATTTTAAAAATAAAATGGGGCGGGGTTTTTCGATGGTCCCTCAATTTGGTAAGTTGAGGGTGTCTGCAAATTAATAGTCACCTTGACTAACCAAACCATCTTAATGGCATCATGGGATAGACCTCAACCCCGCCTTATTTAAATGGTGCGATTTTTAGGAATCAGGAGCATCATGAGATGCGTAACCATTTCAATAAACAACAATCACAACACTCTTGACATATTTGTGACACAAACGCAAGGATATATAGGTAATCATAATTATATATAGCATTACATATGGATCTCAATTACACAAAGTCTTTGAGCCACAAGATAGTCTTACAGCTATTACATAGATCCAGACACAAATGCTGAAACACAAAAACCATATATGGTCACATGTAAACAAGTATCATTAAGAAACTCAATAGGTAAACGATTAATCACACGCTCGAGCCACAATCTTTGTTCATTTCTTACATTTTATGCATCAAATCAGGCACATAATGAAAGGCACATCGACAAGTCACAAATACTGAAATAAAAAGACCATATATGGTCACATGTAAACAAGGATTATTAAGCGGCTCGATAGATATTCAATTAGTGGGACACCGGAGCCGCAATCTTTATTCATTCCTCCCATTTTAGCATCAAATGAAGCTCATGATGAAAGGCACATCATCAAGCCGCAGAGGCTTAAAGATGTAACCATCTGCTCCTGCATACATGCACCTACGAAAATGTATTATTTTAACTGCATATTACAATATGTCACTATGTAAACGACTGATACTTATGTATTTACTCACATTCTAACCACTTCTGGGCTTTCATCAAGAAAAACCATAACCACGGGAATACGATTCAGTCCAGGTGACTCCTGAGAAGAAAAATGTTTCATTATTTAGGATAATATATTAAAAAATTGTTAATGATGACACGAACAAATTAGGTGATGATGCAAGTTAAAAGTTCGCTTCTTTCACATAAAAGTCACCTTCACTTCACATAGAAGTTCATATCCACTCATGCCACCAAGCGGCCCGTAAATAGTTAACATCAAATCCACATCATTTCCCTATATTCAGAGTTTATGAAGACAAACATATCAAAGACAACAAATATATAACCGCGATACTACAAAAATTGCATTACCTAAGATAATGGTTTCATAAACTAGATAAAACTATTGCTATACCTCATCAAGGAATGTCAAAGCCTGCTCAGCATTAGCCACAGAAGTCACTGAAATGGAAATATATTAATTGTTGAAGGATATGTAAAGTTCTGAAATAGAATATTAATTGCAAAATAAGTATGAAAAGGCATAGAAACTATCATACCTCTGATGTTATAGTGCTCTAGGAACCTAGTTGAAATTGCACGACCTACACAAGAATTGTCAACCACGAGCACATGAGGCGAAGTAGCCATGATAACCACACAAGTTACAAACCTTGGATATAAGATTTTTTTGTATTGTAATGTTGGTGAGAAAGAGTGAGGCAAGGGAACAATTTATATAGTAACTTTGGTTCGGGAGTCGATATCTTTTAGATACGGAATCAATGAACCGTAGCTATATCAGATTGTCATATCTTTCCAACACGGCAGATAAACACTAGCCAGAGCAGTCTTCCATTTTTATTACAAAGACATCAAATTATTAGTAGCCAGAGCAGCCGTTCATATCATCCCAACAGGACACGTGATCGTATCTTGGGTACATTGAACATAACATAGATATGTGTGATTGGTAGACACACAAATATGTGGTTATTTTATTTTTTTGTTCTGGTTGTATCCACAACAAACTCCGATTTTCATTCATTAATTGATAGGAAGGCACGTGGGTTATTGACTTAAATGATGGCCCGTGGGCTTAAATTTGAAAATATTTTGATGGACTAATGTTTCTCTTTAAACTGAAGGCCACATGATTCTGGTCAAGCTGATAAATTTTGATTTAAGTAAGGGAAATTTATGCATTTGCATTTTAGGTTATTTTTATAAACCCACCTCCAAGTACTTTCATTTCCATCTAAGACTTGTAAGTTTCATTTAGTCCTCATACATTGTGGTTGCATGTCCCGTGTGACAAAAATGGCTCTAGGAAAACCTTTGATGTTACTTCAAATTAATGGTCTATCATAATTTGAAATTAACCGAGTAACTTATGATATTCACCGTAATTAAGAAAGGTATCACAGTCTCTAAGATTTCTTTCTCGGTATTATTGCTCACACGTTAGGTTTTTCACTTTGTAGGTTATACGAGATGACATTAGTTCATGCACCATCTATATAAATGGTAATTACGACACATTGAAGTATCCAGATCAATGTTGGACAATATACAAGAGATACGTTCACGGGCCAAACTTGTGAAGCGGTGAATGAAAACTAGTTGTGGAGTCGATATCTTTTAGATACAAAAATCATGAACCATAGCTATAACAGATCGCCATATCCTTTCAACGTGATTGTCAGTACCTTCAAGACCGGGTACCCCCGCGTGTAGGAGTAAAAGAAGACATACATCAGCACGTATGCAGAAGACAGGGACCCAGGCTGCAGGCTGGGCCCAACCACCAACAAGGGAACACTCATGAGAGGGTGCGTGTCCTAGGCCTCGGGTCTGGCCACCTGCTAAGGAGGGCTCCGAGGCTGCCACGCGTCCGCAGGCTCTGAGTCTCACTACCGGCCGAGGATGGCTCCGGAGCCGCCACGTGTCTGATGGTGCCGGGCCAGACCACCCGCCAGGGAGGGATCCGACACTGCCATGTGTCTGGGACCTCCGAGCCACGTCTCTCGCTAGAGAGAGCTCCGGAGGTGCCACGTGTCCTACGGCTCCGGGCCCGACCTCCAACATGGGAGGCCTCCGGTGCTGCCACGTGGGAAACAGCTCCAGGCGTCCCTTCCCGCCAAGGAGGGCTCCGGTGCTATCACGTGTCCTACGGCTCCGGACCTCCCCTCCTGCCAGGGAGAGCTCCGGCGTTGCCACGTGTCCAATGACTCAAGACCCCTCGCTACTCCACAAGACTGCTCCGGTGACGATGCGTGTCCCCGGGGCCAGCCACCCGGGTGCCGCGCTGACAAGCAATGGGCATATAGCCAAGGAGTAAAGAGGAAGGTGCACTGTCATACCGTGCATTCAAGGCTCGCACATTCCCTAGAAGCATGGCTCACGACGCATGCCTCCGTCCTACGCCTGTTCACCATTACGGTGACAAGACATGGCGGCGAGGCGTGACAGCGGAACAGTGCCACCTAACAGCACAGAGCCGGCCAACAGAGGGAAAGATGCACCGACAAGACGAGGTCTTCATCATCACCTGCTACCTGGTCAGAGGCGCCCAACGTGGCAGGCGGCATGCCTTGACTCCTCCGATAGCGACATTACATGTAGCTGTAAATGCCCTAGCGCATGTATAGGGTACGAACAGCAGCGGGACCATCTGTCGGGCCCCGGGCCATATTGTAACTGCCCCGACCTTGGGCTACAAAAGGATCGGGGTAGCCTCCGGGCAAGGGGTTCATGTTCGCAACCTAGCAACCTCACACACTCATACACGCAAGCAATACAACAATAACACCGTGGACGTAGGGTATTACGCTCCGGCGGCCCGAACCACATAAATCCTCGTGTTCATCTCGCCATCGTGCTACGACGCTCAAAACCACTAACCCCCTCCTAAAAAAGAACCTCTGCGGGCTGCTCCAGGCAGACCGGGGGAAGTGTCACAGGAAACACTTCGACATTTGGCACACCAGGGTATGAGGCTTCTGGTTTTTGAAGTTGTTTGTGTACCTCACGATGGTGGACGTCCAGACTCTCGGAGGTTCCTCCCATCCTTTGCATCACCGGTAGTGGGGGGAGCAGGAAGCCTCATCCCGCTCCAAAGCGGGCCAGACCACTGCAGCAGCGGCCCCGGCAGCAACAGTGCCGGTCACCTCCCGGCAACCCTCAGTCGCGGCGCCGTCGGTGAATACTCTCCTGGGAGGGTTCCAACAAGCTTTCCCCCCGCTGGGATGGACCCTTCCGGGTGAAACAAGTATGCCGACCAGGATGCGCCCGCCTGGTGACGGAGGTGCTCTGTAAGTTCTATCCTTAATGCAGTGGTAGAGTATTTTTTATTTTTCTCTTTCTTTGTAAAGGTGTCATAGTGTCTAGGAACAACGCTTAGAACAGCTAAGCCCCGGAAGGGTCCTGCTACTCTTGTCATCCGGGGCGGGCCGCTGCCTTCTTGCACGGCCTGTTTCCTTCTATCACCCGAAGGAAGCCAGAAATAAGAAAAATTTATCCTACCCTGCGCACCTTCTTTATAGTTTGTGCTTACTCATGCATGAAAACTGTAAATGGCATGTCCGGAGCCTGTCTTACATACTTGTCCTATGTCCCGTGGCACTGGAAGGTCTTCTTGCTAAAAGGTTAACGCCCGCGGGAGGTCCAGGGTGTGTAGCCTACTATGCCTGATTCCGTACCCCTAGCGTGCAACTCCTGCCTCCCCTGCGCTACAACTGAGTACTCGGGGGACACAAAAAACACGTCTACGGACAAGAAAAGTAACCGGACCCAGACATTGCTCCAATACTCTTTACGTGCCTTCTTTCCATACCGCTCCGGCCGTGTGGCCAGCCACTTCTTCTTGTGTTCAACCATAGCAAGAGCTGTGCTATCCTTCTGCAGACGGGTCTGCTTGAGGTACCTGTGGCGTACCCGGGGTCATGTGGTTGTCTCATTGCTCGGGGGCCCCATGGTGCCGAATGGTCCCTCCCCTGAAAGGTTTACGCCAGCGGGAGGTCCAGGGTGTGTAGCCTTCTATGCCAGGTTCCGTACCCCTACCATGAACACCCTGCCTCTCCAGCGCTACAGCTCGGTACAGGGGAACCGGACGACTCATACCCCTGAGCAAGGCTTTAACCATATCCCGGACGACCCACATCGAATTACCCAAGCCCCATAGCTTGGCTGAGGACCGTAAGCCACAATAAAGCTACTGAACAAGGAGGAGTGACCAGAGAGCATGGCTACTCCCTCTTTCTATCATGCCTGCAGGTCCACACATGTCCTTGGCGTCTCGAACCTACCAGGGGGCCCGATGCTGACGTCCTGCCTCATCCAGTGGATGTCAGACCACTGCGGCAGCGAGCTGAAGAATCGGAGTGCCAGCTACAATCATCCAAAAGTCAAGGGACAAACTTCCCTCGGGACATTGGCAAAGAGCTACCCACATCGGCTAAGTCATCCCGGACCTTTGCGCCCCTTGCTCTACTTTATGCACATCTATATTTTGCAGCTTTCCTTTCAAGCTTGCGTATATTTTTGCGTGCCTCTTGACGTGTACATAGTTGTGTTTCTCTGTCTCGCTCTTGGCCAAAATTATGCCGTCCTGCTACAAGGCGGAAACGCCTAAGGCACCTATGTTGACTCTGGACCATCTTGGTTACCTTCCTGCTCGAGCCTCGTTGCGCCAGAAGGACGCCCCCCTCGGAATGCCATGCTAGTGGGAGGTCCAGAGTGTGTAGCCTGCTAAGCCTGGTCCTGTACCCTAAGCATGCACACTCTGCCTCTTCAGCGCAACAACCAAGTGCTGGGGACCTGGACGGCACACTACCCTGTGCAGACTGGTAACCATGGTCTAGATACTACTACTCCGAATTGCCTAGGTCCCGTAGCTTAGCAGAGGACCATAAGCCATAATGGGGCCACCGAATAGGGAAAATACAGCTACACGACACGATTACCCCTTTCTTCTAGTGATTGTGCAGGCCACATGGCTCCAATCCTTGGGGTTGGCTCTGGAACACCTTTTCCAGGGCACTACTCTCCGACCCCCAAGTCTGGCGTCTCCCGAAGGGTCCGGAGCTGGTGTCTCCCCAAAGCAAGATCAGAAGATCACCACGCAGGAGAGATGGAGGCCCCACCTGCGGGCTCGCAGACTCCCCCGAGATGGGAACGGGGGCCACTGTCGGTACCCTCAAGACCGGGTACCCCCGCGTGTATGAGAAAAAGAAGACATACGTCAGAACGTATGCAGAAGACAGGGACCCAACCTGCAGGCTGGGCCCAACCACCAACTAGGGAACGCTCATGAGAGGGTGTGTGTCCTAAGCCTCGGGTCCGGCCACCTGCTAAGGAGGGCTCCGAGGCTGCCACGCGTCCGCAGGCTCTGAGTCTCATTACCGGCCCAGGGTGGCTCCGGAGCCGCCATATGTCCGTTGGTGCCGGACCCGACCCCGGCACTGCCACGTGTCCAAGACCTCCGAGCCACGTCTCTCGCCAGAGAGCTCCGGAGGTGCCACGTGTCCTATGGCTCCGGGCCCAACCTCTAGCATGGGAGGGCTCTGGTGCTGCCACGTGGGCAACAACTCCAGGCGTCCCTTCCCGCCAAGAAGGGCTCCGGTTCTGCCACGTGTCCTATGGCTCTGGACCTTCCCTCCCGCCAAGGAGAGCTCTGGCATTGCCATGTGTCAAACGACTCCGAACCCTCGTTACTCCGCAAGATTTCTCCCGTGATGATGTGTGTCCCGAGGGCAAGCCACCTATGCGCAGCGTTGACAAGCAAAGGGCATATAGCCAAGGAGTAAAGAGGAAGGTGCGCTGTCAGGCCATGCATTCAAGGCTCGCGCCTTACATAGAAGCATGGCTCACGACGCACGCCTCCGTCCTCCGCCTGTTCACCATTACGGTGACAAGACAGGGCGGCGAGGCGTGACAGCGGAACAGTGCCACCCAACGGCATAGAGCCGCTCAGCAGAGCGAAAGACAGCGACAAGACAGGGTCTTCATCATCACCTGCTATCCGCTCAGAGGCGCCCGGCGTAGCAGGTGGCACACCTTGACTCCTCCGACAGCGACATTACATGTAGTTGTAAATGCCCTAGCTCATGTATAGGGTACGGACAACAGCGGGGCCACGTGTTAGGCCCCGGGCCACATTGTAACTGCCCCGACGTTGGGCTATAAAAGGATCGGGGTAGCCTGTCATATCATCCTAACGTGACACATGATCATATCTCAGGTACATTGAACATAATACAGATATGTATGACTGATAGATGGTATATATGTTTATTGATTCAATTAATTGTAGTAGACACACAAATATGCGTTTACCTTATTTTTGTGTTCTTGTTGTACCCACAAGAACTCTGAATATTATTTATTAATTGATAGGAAGGCATGTTGGATTGAGAATCTCACCTATGACACTAATCTTTTGGGTTAAGGTGACACATGACATTGGTTGTGGGGAGATGGTTGGACCAATTTATAGGTAGAGAGAGTTCCCATCTCTTGTGCTAGATTTTTGGGTACAATAAGGATCCCTCCTAGTTGGGCCAATGACTCTTGGTATGGGTTAACCGTGTATCAAAGCTAGACTGATGATCTTGACCTTTGGGTGTGAGGTCCATGAGGTTGGATGTGTCCTGTGGGCGTGTGAGAGGTCGATTAACCATCGGGAGATGCTAATGTGATGGGGAGCATTATTGGGAATAGTACCACACTGATTGAGGGAAGAGGGGTGAACCAACTTAAAAGTGAGTAGATTCCACCTCTCTGGCTAGCTTCTGGATGTAACAATGATTTTTCCTGGTTGAGATAACAACTCCTGGCATGGACCAACACTGGTTAAGTTTACGTGAATAGCAGACCCGTTGTGATCTAGGATGGTGGAAAGGGACTCGTTTATGTTATGAATGAGACCATATCCTACCAAGTGGTATCAGGCAGTGGTCAGAAACCTAGAACATCTTGTGGGCCTCACGAAGATATCAGGCCGTAGGATGGGATCTCTCGGGCCATAAGATTATCAAGTTGTTAGGTCCACCCAAGTGTGATGGGGAGTGACCTGGGGATGACCATCCGATAGGCAAATCCCACTACATTTGAAAATTCCTGCTACTAATCGCTCGGAATCAATGCAACGATTGTCAGCCGACTGCCAGGCATGGCGTCGTGTGCGTTGGCATCGCCGGTGTGCAGTTTTATGGGTCGTCGTCGTTGTCATCATCATCATTTCCAAGGCTGGAGAATCCTGCATCATGTGTGTGTCAGAATGCCGACATTTAAATGGCCATGTTATCTCCAGAGTGAAGCTGAGATGCTCCCTGCAATGGTAATCGGCATGCCAATGCAGGACTGAGAAATGGACGGAGCAGAGTTCGTGCCTGGGCCGTACTAACGTAGCACACACTCTTCTTTCAGCTCATGGGCCGAGCAATAGAAAAACAAAGAGACAGCTGGGCCGAGAAGGGAACGAAACCAAATGGCCCAAGCGACCGTTTTCACGTGCGTGTAACACAACTAGGCTGTCTGTACGAGCCTTTCTTTTCTCTTTAAAAAAAAAGCCTGCACAACATTTTCTTTGCAGAAGTAAGACGATGCCGAGATATTTTAGGACTCATATGTAATTATATATTAGAAACTGAGTACAGAATTCAGGAAAGTTATACAAATAAGTTTTCTAGTAAATTATATATATTTTTATCACAATAAATTACTATAAGAAGTTATGCATATAAGTTATAATAAAAGTTATAAATATATTTGTCGGTACCCACGATATGGGGTACCCCCGCGCACAGGGGAAAATGCCTAAGGATCTCGCCCTTCTCCGCAGGGAGAGCTCCGAAGGCGCCACATGTCCAGCGGGGCCGGACCTCCCTCTCCTCAGAGGAGAGCTCCGGGCCCGCCATGTGGCCAGCAGCAGCCGGACCTCCCCCCTCCGCGGGGAGAGCTCCGAAGGCGCCACGTGTCCCGCGGGGCCGGACCTCCCTCTCCTCAGAGGAGAGCTCCGTGCCCGCCACGCGCCCGACAGAAGCCGGACCTCCCCCCTCCACGGGGAGAGGTCCGAAGGCTCCACGTGTCCCGCGGGGCCGGACCTCCCTCTCCTCAGAGGAGAGCTCCGGGCCCGCCACGTGGCCAGCAGGACGGCGCTGCCTGCCCCCACGCGGTAGGCAGCAGGCGTAAAGACGCACCATACCTTGCCCGTACAAGGTATTCAAGGCCCACTCCTTCCCAAGACGCGAAGACGCGGAGCACGCCTCTGTCAGGTGCCGTTGCGTCCAGTCGCATCACAGACTGGGGTGTCGTGTCAGAACCTGTCAGTCAATAAACACAGCGACAAGACATCCCCTGCCGTCCCCGCCGTCATCAACCACTACGACTAGTTTGCGGCATGGGCAGGGCGGCAGAACGAAGACTCGGAAGCCTTCGCTAGAGACAACTACCGACATAACTGCAGATATGATAGTCGGCAGGCAATCTCCCCGGGACCAGCTGTCGGGTCCCGCCCCCCCCCCCCCCCCCCCTTGTAAGCCGCTCGAGCCTTGGACTATAAAAGGCTCAGGTAGGCAACATTAGCAAGGGTTCGAACTCTGTGAACTCGCATCCTAGGCATCACTCACTCTCAAGCTCAGGACTCCGGTTCTGAGCAACAAGCAATACAGCGAGCACCTCTGCTCACCGTGGACGTAGGGTTTTATGCTTCGGCGGCCTGAACCACGTAAAACTCGCCGTGTCAAGATTCTCCCTTACTCGTCCCTAACGCTGAAGCTCTCCGCAAGCGACTAGCCCCTCCGAAAAAGAACCTCCGCGGGCTGCCCAGAGCAGGCCCGGGGGAAGTGTCGACCACACACTTCGACAATATTTATAATGGAAACCAAAGGAATAGGGCAAGCTAGGGATTCAAAATGTAGAAGATCAAAGCTATTCCATCTAAGTAGATGGTTATTCAAACTAATCAACAAAGATGGTACATGGCAGTAAATACTTAGGACAAATAAATACTTTGAGAAACAAATGATCTGAGCAAGTGCAATAGAAATCTGGTGATTCACTCTTCTAGTTGGGTCTGCCGTGTGTACAAGAGCACTGTCTGGATGCGGAATTTACGGAGGAAGAAGTGAGGAAAGCAATCCTGGAGTTGCCTCCAGAAAAAGCTCCAGGGCCTGATGGATTTACTGGTGATTTTTATAGAACTTGTTGGTCGATTATTAAAGCTGATATCATGGCTGCGATGGGATGTATATATAATCAAGTGCCTGTATCACTTCATCAATTAAATACTTCCCTAATAACATTGGTCCCAAAAAGGTTGATCCTGAACTTCCGGCTGATTATAGGCCCATCAGTATAGTTCATTCATTCTCAAAATTAATTACAAAGGTCCTTGCAATGCCGCTATCACCGCATATGAGTTATCTTATATCTGAAGCACAAAGTGCCTTTATCAAGAATCGGTGCATCCAGGATAGTTTCATGTATGTGCAGAGTGTTGTCAAAACACATCACCGTAAATGTCAGCCGCTTCTTTTGCTTAAGCTTGACATTTCCAAGGCTTTTGACTCAGTATCATGGGAGTATATGTTGGAGCTGTTGGAGAAGCGTGGGTTCCCGTTAAGGTGGAGGAATTGGATCACTGCATTACTCTCCACAGCAACATCATAGGTTCAGCTGAATGGTATTCCGGGAAATATATTCAACATCGTCGGGGATTGAGGCAAGGGGATCCGCTATCCCCCTTCCTATTTATTTTGGCTTTTGACACAGTGTACAAGATCTTTGGCAACTCGTGAAGGTGTTCTATCGCCATTGCAGGAAAGAGTAGCCAAATGTCGTATCTCACTTTACGCTGATGATGCTTTGTTATTCTTAAATCCAAAGCAAGAGGATGTGGAGAATGCAATGCGGATCATGGAAGAATTTCGTAAAGCAACCGGGTTGAAGCTGAATATAATCAAGTGTCCTATTATTCCAATACAGTGTGCTAATATTGACCTTGATCAAGTTCTTTCCACATTTAGAGGTAACCGAGTTATGTGTCCAACAAGTTATCTGGGATTACCGCTGTCAGTTGGAAACTAAAGATGGCACAACTCCGTGGTATAACAGAAAGGGTACATACCAAACTTGCAAGTTGGAATGGTAAGTTGTTGTCCATTGGAGGTCGGCGAGAGTTAGTCCTGTGTGTACTCAGCGCATTACCTACATATATTCTATGGGTCATCAAACCTCCTAAACAATTTATCAAAATAATTGACAAGGCGAGGCGCAGATTCTTGTGGTCAGGGAGCCAAGAGGCTAAAAGTGGGAATTGTAAGATTGGTTGGGATAAAGTATGTTGACCATTAGATAGAGGGAGCCTTGGAATTATGGACCTTCATTCTTTCAGCAGGGCATTACGTCTTCGATGGCCATGGTGGCATTGGAAGGCGCCTGAAAAAATCTGGTTAGATGGAGAACTCCCAGTGGATTGTACAGACATGGCTTTGTTCAAAGCATCAGCAAAGATTACAATCCATAATGGTCTCACGACAAAATTCTGGTCTTCCAATTGGTTATTATACGGTTCTCTGGATTTCTTCTCCCCTGCGTTATATAAGTTGTCTCGGAAGAAGAATCTATCGGTGGCTCAAGCATTACACAACACCATTTGGTTGTTGGACCTCCTTCGCCATTTAGATATTGAGTTATTATGGGAAGTTCATCATCTCTGGTATTTACTGCAAAATCAGGATGTTTATCATCTATTCACAGGAAGATGAAATAATTTGGAAATGGACTGCCAATGCTTGCTATTCAACCAAAACTGCATACGAAGCACAATTCTATGGCAGTCATTCCTCCTGGTACCATAAAAAAATTTGGAGTGTCTGGCCACCTGCTAAGTGCAAAAATTTTACCTGGCTAGTTGTGCAGGACCGGGTTTGGACGGCTGCCAGAATGCTGCGATGGGGCTGGCCAAACCAATATTTTTGCCCACTTTGTTTCCGCAATCTTGAGACGGCTAACCATTTGTTCAAAGATTGTCCAGTCTCTCAAAGTATTTGGCAATGGGCCTCTGATAAGTTTAGTGTGTTGTCATTACATCCTGATTCCTGGTCATCCTGTTTGGATTGTTTGGGGATTGGTTCTATGGCTTATCTTCGGGGAAGTCAGGGATTGATCGCAAAGGGATTTGTTCACTAGTAGTTTTGATTTGTTAGAAAATTTGGAATCACTGTAACAGATGTGTATTTGAGGGTAATGTGTTTTGTCCTCAGCAGCTTATTGTTGGTATTTTAGATGAGTCCCAATCTTGGGTTCGAGCTGGAGCACATTGTCTAGTAACATTATGGTGTTAAGTTCAGTATTGCTGTCACACCCAGTTTTATATAAAGTAAAACCGGCTGCAATCTACATGTATGTCAGGATCGATTTAATCATACATGTAGGATAAATAGTGATAAACAGTTCTATATCGAATATAAACAACACTTATACCTTAAATATGTTTCGAATTTCAGTGGATGAGGAACAACTTGTAGGGCCGTCCACAGGCAAATCGACTGGCAGCAACGTGACCTTCTTCACACCGTCTTCAATTTATCTTCTTTACACTGAGCAACATTTATAGGGAAAAGGAAAACGCCTGAGTACATAGAGTACTCAACAAGTGTGGGAAATAGATGACATGCAAACATTTAACAAGGAAAGGCCGAAACCATGGTTAATGCACTACGCACTTAAATCCTATCACCTTAGCTTATTAAGCACCTATTTTACTACATGAGTGAAGTAATCCCAATCCCATAACATTATTTCCATTGTTAAGCTCCCCGCTTAACATCCTCAACCTTTCACTTCATCATCATCTAATCATGAATAAGTCCAAGCCGCTCTTGACCATGAGCACGACTGTCATGACAGTTCTGACTATGCAGAGTTTGCACCACTTTACCCACATGTAGTGATTTCATCCTCCGTTGTCGTGTGGACTAAGAACCTCCATTATGCCTGTGGCCGCGAACCACGTTCACACTTTCTAGGTGTGTAGTCAGAAGATCACTATGAGGCCTTTACCAAGAGATTCCCGACGAGTATGATCCCACTGAGGTTTCACTCCTAACAGCATCCAGGAGGCTCCAACCCCCATGCAGTGGCCCCCTCTTGAGCCTTGCGGTTCCTATAGTAGTCCAGCTGACACCTATTCCCCCACCATCCAAACACCCACACTACTTCAGAAATACATCTAATTAATTGGCCAAGCTGCCCCATCTCAGCATGTGGTTGGCACGGTAAAGCCAGGTTACATGCTCTATGAACCGGTCCTTAGAACTCAGGCAAGCACTAAACACGAACCCAAGTCTCGTGCACGCAGAACAAACCAAAACATCGAGTTGCCTAGATTACTATATTTATAATAATTCATCATATTCCATTCAAAGGTAAATAATCAAGGTTGTGAATCTCATATCTCAATTATCCCACTCTAAGCATGGCTAAGCATGAATAATATATACAAATAACAGTGAGAAACTCCCAACCCAAGCTAAAAGGAAATAAGATAATGAAAATCTAGGGAAACTTCCTATTATGGGTTTCATAATTCATATGACAATGCAATAATTCTAACTACACATACTAGCTTAGGTGCAAAGCGGTCAAGGACACTTGCCTTTTTCTTATAGCGTTGCTATGTCCACTGGTCGAACTCTTGATCTTCAAGTCTTCGCGTCGTTTCTTGATCGCCACTTGTACATGCATACCCTAGGGGGTTCGTGCGGCACGAGAAGGAGAGAAAAATAGCTCACAGCGTGGAGGAGTGACGACGTTCTTCGAGCACCGTTAGGACCGCCGTTAATATGTCCTTCCCACGCATTTTTCTGGTCTGAAACATGTTCGGAGCTTGTCGGAGTTGGGGTTCCAACGCCGGTCCGCGTCGGGAAACTTCCGGAAGAGTTTTCTGGCAACCCTAGAGGGAGGGCGGCGGTGTTGCTAAGGATGTTGGCGTCAGACTTGATCCCGGCGATGGCGTTGACATAACCGCCGTGACTACTGAGAGTGCTGCGAAGCTTGCTGTTGGTGAGATTCCACACCTTCAGATTTCATCAAGTCAAAAACCCGAAATGCCTCGGTGCTTCTTCCATTCTGTGCCAAACCAGGGATCATGGTGCTCCATGAGATCTCGTCCCTCTAGGGCATCTTGCAGAACAAGTCATCTGCATCCTGCAAGCTTCTCCTCTCTGCTTGACAAGCTTCAGGCCATCCTAAAATCTAAAAGCACCAGAAAATGCAAGAGTAGAGTATTCTCCCAAGCTGAAAACACATGTGACATCCATAGAGTTGATTACATCTTGGCCTCCATCGCGAGCATGCAGTACTTCTACCGCCGCTAGACTGGTAACATATATAGCTGGCTGACTGATCACTGTTGAGTCAAGCTTCTCTTTTGGTCCATTAGCGCAAAAATCCAACAAGCCATCTCAAAGGATATCATTTGCCTGGTTGAACAATTCAGCTGCTGCTGTTACACTCTAAGCTTCTGCACCCATCCCAACAGTTTCGGCACCCTGGTCGGGGAAGAGGAATGCGGTGGTGTGCTTGTAGTCGGCGAAGACGAAGTCCACGGAGGAGTCGTCGAACGGCAGGCAGCGGCCGTGATCGGCGACGACGAGCGGTGGAGCGCGCTTTTGGACGATGACGGCGGATACACCGAGCTCCCGTAGCACGAGGGGCTCCGGGTGCAAGGCACGGAGGCGGTCGAGGGCGGCCTCGGCGGCGGAGCGCTCGTTGTTGGAGGATGACATGAGCGTCAAGAGCAACGCGTCGAACGCCGCCGGGTCGCCTCACAGCAGCGCGACGGATACAGCCTGGTCTTTGTCGGTCGCCATCGGGTCGGGGCACCGGTTAGGGTTTCGGAGGGGGGGGGGGAGGATAGAGCCTGGTGGCGTGTGACGCCAGGTCCCGTAAAACACGGAACCCAGCTAATGCATATGTGCGCCCAGGATGTTCATCACACATATACATGTAATCCACAAACTGAATTCAGAATATAACCATGAATAAATAGGGTTTAAGTATTTTATTACAATAACTCATGAATCTCTAACTTATTCTAGCAGCGGAAGTCTCTAAACGATAGCGGAAGCAAAACTAAACAGCAGCGGCTCCATCTTCAACTCCACAGGCAAGTTGACGGTAATTCGCACGCCTAGTACTCCGCATGATCTTCGAAGTACTCCTCTCCTGTTGTTGATGTTTGTATGATAATGCAAGGGTGAGTACATGTCGTACTCAGCAAGTGCGGGAAAAGTATGACATGTAGCTTACAGCAAGGTAGGGAATAAAAAGGCTCATTGCAGAAAGCAAAGTTTATTACACAAACATGATAAAAATATCAACTATCTTTAAGTGAATTTAATCCCAACGTATATTTAAGTAAAACAGCAACATACCTCCTTCATAATTCACCACTTTCCATGTCTCAACCAACCATTAATCTTTCTCAACTTTATCTCATGCTCATAATAACCATTTCATGTTCATATCCATCTCATAATCATATAACTGAAAACCAAACTCATTGTCATGACTCAACAGTCCCGAAACCAATCCCAATAACCATACCATAACCATAACCAAATAACCATCCCAAGTTTCCATACCGAATAACCATCCCAAGTTCTCCCATCTAATCATGTGAGTTGGCTAGGCGCTTGTGACCGTAAGCACGGCTATCATGACAGTTTTACACTCTTAAGAGGTGGCACCACTTTACCCATAAGTTTGTGATTTCATCACCCGTCGGCGACTACAGAACCTCCATTATACCAGTACACAACCGTCGGTGTATGGCCAAGAGATCACAAAATAGCCTTTACAAAGGGGCTACTAGATGTATGGACTCACTATGGTTTCACCAGCAGGCTCGAATCACCATTCTCTCACCTACGGGCCCCCTCTTGTGCCATGCAGTTCCCAGGGCAGTCCTCTCTCGACTCTCATTCCCCGCGCCTTCCACGGTCCATAACAATCTAGCAACTTACCTAATTAGTCAGGTAAGCCGCACCCATATTTAGCCTTGTGGTGGCACTGTTTTCCTGGCATGTGCTGGCATGAACCGGTCCTTAGATCTACGGCAAGTAAACCACCATCTCATTCTACCACATCCACGAACCAAGCTTGCCTAGATCTCCCCCGATTCTATGCTCATTTTTATCATCAAGTTCTCATCATCATTATTCATATGAGTGCAGTACTTAGACATGTTCTACTTCGCCTTCCCGTATCCCGTAGCTTAAGCGAAGCAAAAAGGAAAAATGACCATACCCGACTCATCAACTTTCTCGGCGACAAGGATGGTTAACAAAACTAGTAAACTCCTATAAAAGGGTTTCCCATCAAGTTGACTCAACCATACATGTTTTCGCAAACAAAACAGTTTCCAAAACATGGGATCAATATGGTCAAGGGGCACTTGCCTTGCTCCTGTGGCTCTTGTTGCTTACGTGTCTCGAGTCTCGGTGCTGTAGTTCTTCGTAGATGGCTCCCTGAGCTTGTCCTTCTACTCACGACCACACGCATATAAAATTATAGCAATCAAACATCATGCACAAAATTTACTCAAGATGCAATGGTGCAAATCTAATGATGCTGTTTTATTAGACCAGTTTGTACGTGTTCTTGCATGTTTTACTGGGCTTGCATGGGGTTTTATGGTGAACAAGGGTTTAAGGATCAAGTGTGGACGTGGTGATGATCTTGACTCAAGATCTAGATCAATTCCACCGTCAAAAACCGATCAACACATGATCTGTCCACACGAAACAGCTTCAGTTCGAAAGGAACAAAGAAAACAGATGCGAAGAAACCGCGACGAGATCGTAAGATGGTTATGAAGACCTACCTCACTTCTCTTTGTTGGTGGGGCCTTCCTCCTAGCAATGGCAGCAGCGACAGCGAGGCGCAACGGCGCTCGTCGGCGGGCTCACCGGTGGGGCTCACCGGCGACTGAACTTCGGCAGGGGGTTCAACTCGGCGAGTTGGGGGCTAGAGCCTCTAAGTTGTCGACTTACAAAAGGTGTTACGGCCAAGGGGGTTTTCGGTTTCTATTTATAAAAGGAAAAGAAGAGTTCTACTCCGATTGGATGTCAAATAAGAGTCCTATTCAATTTGTTTTGGATCTTAACAACTTATCTTCAATTGATTTGGTGCGGTAACAACGTGGAAATCGTGTCGGTTTCCTCAGTACCGGGTATTCCCGCGCGCACAGGAGAAAAACCGCTTAAGGATCTCGTATCTTCGCAGTGGTGAGATCTGGAGGCGCCACATGTCCAGCAGGGGCCGGTCCTTGCTTCTCCTCAGAGGCGAGCTCCGTACCTGCCACGCGTCCAGTGGGGCGGGGCCTCCCTTTTCCCTCAGAGGCGAGCTCCGCGTGCGCCACCTGTCTGGCGGGGCGGGGCCTCCCCTCTCTACAAAGGCGAGCTCTGCGTGCGCCACGTGTCTGGCAGGCGGGACCTCCCTTTCTACAGAGGCGAGCTCCGGTGGCGACACGTGTCCAACAGCGTCGGACCTCCCTTGTCCTCGGAGGTGAGCTCTGAGGACGACACGTGTCCTGCAGTGTTGGACCTCCCTTCTCCTCGTAGGTGAGCTCTGAGGACGACACGTGTCCAGCGGTGTCGGACCTCTCGGAGGCGAGCTCCGAGGGTGACACGTGTCTAGCGGGCCGGACCTCTCGGAGGCGAGCTCCGAGGGTGACACATGTCCAGCGGGTCGGACCTCTCGGAGGCGAGCTCCGAGAGCGACATGTGTCTCACGGGGCCGGACCTCATCCCTTCCGCAGGGATGAGCTATGAAGGCGCCACGTGGTTATCAGGCCGCAGGAAGTGTCGACGGCGCTCCTCCGCGAATTGGAATTGGCTTTTCAGCTATCTTTCTCCCATTTTTATGATTCTTTCCCATTTCTATTTCTTTTATAATGTTTTTCTATATGCAATGAATGAATATGAAATTGAGGGTGTTACAAACCTACCCCCTTTAAACTGAATCTCGCCCTCGAGATTCGTTAGGGTAGAGAATAGATGAGGAAATTCTGCCTTGAGGTCTTGCTCACACTCCCATGTACCTTCGGCTTCCGTGTGATGGCTCCACTGTACCTTGCACCAACGGATCACTTTGTTCCTCGTGACCCTTTCCTTCACGTCCAAAATTTGGACAGGGTGCTCTACGTAGGTCAGATCCTCTTGAAGCTCGAGCTCATCCATCGGTACTTGTTCTTCTGGTACTCTCAAGCACTTCTTGAGCTGGGATACGTGAAACACGTCATGCACGTCGGAGAGGTGTGTTGGGAGCTCTAGTTGATAAGCTACCAATCCTCGCTTGCCCAAAATCTTAAATGGCCCGATGTAGCGAGGTGCTAACTTTCCTTTGACGTTGAAACGTCGTTGGCCACGGATAGGCGATACCTTAAGGTACACGAAGTCTCGTACTTCGAAAGTCAACTTTCTTCGCCTATTGTACGCATAACCTTTTTGTCGTGACTGAGCAGCCTTCAAATTTTCTCGTATTGTTTGGACTTGCTTCTCGGCGTCTTGCAGCACTTCGGGTCCAAACACTTGGTTCTCTCCGCTCTCATTCCAAAACAGCGGCGTTCTACACCGTCTACCATACAATGCTTCGAAAGGTGACATCTTCAAGCTGGCTTGGTAGCTGTTATTGTATGAGAATTCAGCATACGGCAAGCTCCTATCCCAGCTACGCCCATGTTTCAAGGCGCAGGCTCTCAACATGTCTTCTAAAATTTGATTTGTCCTCTCAGTTTGCCCGTCGGTTTGTGGGAGATAAGCGGAGCTGAAATCCAGTCGTGTACCCATAGCTTCATGCAGCTTCTTCCAGAACCTAGAGGTAAATTGGGTGCCCCGGTCTGAAACTATCCTCTTTGGAACTCCATGACGGCACACGATTTGCTCCATCTACAGCTCAGCTAGTTCTGCGACGCGGTACGTGGTTCTAACAGGAAGAAAATGGGCTGTTTTCATCAATTGGTCCACAATAACCTAGATGGAGTCGTAACCCGACCGAGTACGTGGTAATCTGACGATGAAATCCATGTTGATGTCTCCCCACTTCCACTCGGGTACTTTCAATGGTTGCAACAGTCCAGCGGGTCTTTGATGTTCGGCCTTCACCCATTGGCACGTGTCGCATAAGGCAACATACTCAGCTATGTCCCTTTTCATACCATCCCACCAATAACAAGTTTTCAGGTCCTTGTACATCTTTGTACTGCCGGGTTGTATGGAATAAGGTGATTCATGTGCCTCCTTTAATATCGTGTCACGGATGTGCTTCACGTTAGGCAAACAAATCCTTTTCCCTAACCAAAGCGTACCCTCCTCGTCCTCCTTGAAATCCTTTTCTATGCCTTGTCGGATTCTTTCCTTGATTTCCTCATCCGTTGCTTGGCCATCTCGTATATCTTGTTCCAGCGAAGAGTTGAGTTCTATCACTTCCATCTCGTTCAAGAACCCGAGATATAACCGTTCGAACTCCTTGCGCAGCTCGGGCGGTAGCTCCCGAACCGTGAGTTGGTGACATGCTCCCTTTTGGTTCAACGAATCAGCTATTACATTGGCCTTTCTGGGTGTGACACCCTCATCTCGGGTGTCAGCATATGTTCATGTTTTATGAAGAAGAAAAACATTTTAAGAAAAGAAGGAACAGAGACAAGTATCAAAAAGATAGCCAATAATGCTCTCCGAGAGCACCGAAGGCAACTTCCACGGCCAGCAGACCACGTGGCGTGTTTGGAGCTCATCCCCAAGACATTTGGGAGAGGTCCTCCGTTAAACTAGCTACGTGGCAGGCTTGAGGGTCACCTCCGTAATTGAAAAGAGGTCCGACCCTGTGGGACACGTGCTGCCCGCGGAGATAGCCTCTGCGAAAGAAGCAAAGGCATTTTTCATAGGACACGTGTCATCCACGGAGCTAGTCCTCGCGGAAATAAGAGGACCAGTCGCGGGGGATACGTGTCAATCTCGGAGCTCATCTCAGAGAAGTCCGGATCTATCGAACACGTGTCGCCACCGGAGCTTATCACCGGAAGGTCCGTCGCAGCTAAACACGTGTCGACCTCGAGGCATGTCCCTGAGGAAAGGAGAGCGGAAAGACCGGCACCCACACATGGCGTGCGTGGAGCTCGTCTTCGAAGAAGAGGGAGGTCTCGATCGATTGACACGCGGCACAACCGGAGCTCGTCTCTGCGGATGAGGAGATACCAGGCCCCGGAGGACACGTGGAGCTTCCGGAGCTCATCATCACGGAGGTAACGAGTTCTGAAGCAGCTGTTACGCGTAAGGACACCGGTACGCAACAGAAACCGATCTAAAATACACAATGGTTACCGAAGATAAGACGTCAGGATCTAACAAAGATCTGAATAAGACTCTTATTCGGGATCCAATCAGATTAGGACTCTTCTCTTCCCGATTATAAATAGAACCCAAAACCTCTGGCCGAAACCACGAACTTCTCTTTCAACTCCTGAGCCGACGACTTAGCGCCCTAGCCCTAACTCGCCGAGCAAAACATCACCAAAAAGCGCAACAAGGGAGATCATCAGAGAAGAACCAAGTGGTCTGAGGAGGACCTCGAAGTCAAGAAGAGCGTGAGGTAGGACTTCAATACCACCTTACAACATCATGGTGTTCATCTCTTGCATCTGTTCTTCAATTCCTTTCGAACAGAAGCTTTCTCGTGGGCAGATCACTTGATGATCAGTTTGATCTAAAAACAAGATCATCGCCACGACCACCTTTGATCCGAACACCTCTGTCCATGCAAGCCATGGAAGGGCACACCAATCTAATAAAAATCATAGGATAGCATGCATGAGCATCATCGCATCTAGTTTAGGGTTTGTGCATGATATTGATTGCTGTGAATTTTGTATGCACGTGAATCCTACATAGCAGAACAAGCTCAGGGAGCTGTCTACGACGGGCTGCAGAAACAAGGTTTTGAGAATCAAGAACAACCGGAACCGCAAGAACAAGGCAAGTGCTCCTTGACCATGTTGATCCTATGTTTTGGGTAAAACTATTTTGTTTTGCGAAAAGGTGTGTGTGCTGAGTCAAACATGATGGGAAAACCCTTTTTATAGGAGTTTACTAGTTTTGATTAAACCATCCTTGTCGCCTGGGAAGTTTATGAGTCGGGTATAGTTTTTGCTTTATGCTTCGCTGAGTCCATGGGATTGGGAAGCGAGATAGATGTGTCTAGCTAACTGCATTCGTACTGATAATAAGTAACTGATGAGGTTAATAAACATGGATCGGAGGGAGATCTAGGCAAGCCTGGGTTTGTGAATGAGGTAGCATGAGAGGGTGGTTTTGCTTGCCGCAGATCTAAGGACCGGTTCATGCATGCACATGCCAGGATAACAGTGCCACCACAAGGCCAAGTATGGGTGCGGCTTAGCTGAGTAATTAGGTAAGTTGCAAGAGTGTTATGGGCTGTGGAAGGCGCGGGGAATGGGAGTCGAGTGAGGACTGCCCTGGGAACTGCATGGCACAAGAGGGGGCCCGTGGGTGGGAGAATTGGAGATTCTAGCCTGCCGGTGAAACCTTAGTGAGTCCATACATCTAGTAACCCCTTTGTAAAGGCTATTTTGTGATCTCTTGACCATACACCGACGGTTGTGTACTGGTATAATGGAGGTTCTGCAGTCGCCGACGGGTGACGAAATCACAAACTTGTGGGTAAAGAGGTGCAAACTCTGCAGAGTCTAAAACTATCATGATAGCCGAGCTTACGGTCATGAGCACCTGGCTAAACTGCCATGATTGGGATGGTTACTGGAATGGTTATTGGGAAGGTTCTTGGTTATGGTTATTGGTTATGGTTTGGGGCTGTTGAGTCCGGGAGGTAAGATGGTTGTATGACTGATGAGTCATATGAGATTGGTCTCGGTGCGAGACGAGGTTGTTTTATGAGGTGAGATGGAAGCGAATACGAGGAGGTATTCGTAAGTATGAATAAAATTAGATTGGTTAAGTTTCGGATGGTACGTGGGAAGTGATGGAGGTATATTAGTAATTTAATACATGTTGGGATTACATCTAAACTTAAGTTGTTGTTTATCATGATTTTACAGAACTGCTTTTCTGCAAATAAACCTTTTATGCCTACCTTGTTTATGAGCTGCATATCATGTGTTTTTCCGCACTTGCTGAGTACATCATTGTACTCAAACTTGCATTATTATTTCTTCATCAACAGCAAGAGAAGACTACTATGAAGACCGAGTAGAGCATTATGGCGTGTGATCTGTTCTCAACCTTGCCTGTGGAGGGAGTAGAGATGGAGCCACTTCTGCTTAGTTTTGCTTCCGCATTAGTTTTTGCTTCCACATTTAAATAAAGATTTCCGCTACGTAGAAATAAAGACTTCCGCTGTAAGCATGAGTCCAAGACTCATGAGGTGTTGTAATAAGCTCTGTTATTCATGGTAATATATAATCTGAATTCAGTTTGTGGAAAGTATGTGTATGTGTGATGAACATCCTGGGCACACATATGCATTAGTTCTCGGTTCCGTGGCTTTCCACAGAATTGAGGGCGTCACAGATTGGTATCAGAGCCACGGGTTGATAGTAGGTTACACGCCTAGATAGAAACCTTAGATTGATATTAGAATCACGGGTTAACAGCAAGTTATACCCCTAAATAGAAGCTACGCGGACCAAAGGAAGCATCCTAGGATGAATAGCTTAGATTGGCCTTGAAACCACCTTGACATAGGAAACCATCCTTGAATAGGAGTTGAGTGGGCCCTTGTGATGATTATTTGTGAATATGTGCTTAGTGTGAGTGGTGGGACGTCTCAAAAACGTTGTCCATATCCACACATAAGAAGAAGGAGATGTGAGATGTTTCGGCACTTGCTCACATCCTCATAAGGGCTAATATATGTAGTCCAACTCACCTTGATGCATATAGTTGAAAGGACCTACCTAACCTTCCAACCTTCTATTCTATTTCGTTCTCTCTCACAGATGGTGAGAGGAAACGCCAGCCGAAGGAACGTCCAGGAAGATGACCACGAGGAAGTTCCTGCCAACCCCGGAGCTGGCGAAAACAACCTAGAAAGGTTGATGGCCATGCAAAACCAGCTTATGCAAACCATGATCCAAACTTTGGGTCAGTTGCAGGCCAACCAACACCCCGTTCCGGCACCACCGCCACCACCACCGCCGGCTCATAACTGGTTGGGAGAGTTCATGAGGACTCGACCACCCACCTTTGCTCAAGCAAGCGATCCAATGGAGGCCAACGATTGGTTGAAATCCATGGAGAAGAAGCTTGCCATTGTCCAGTGCAACGACCGAGAGAAGGTTCTCTTTGTGTCACACCAACTGATGGGAGCAACTGCTGACTGGTGGGATGCCTTGAGCAACGCCCATGCCAACCCGGAGACAATCACTTGGACTGAGTTCAAGGAAAGTTTCCGCTCCCACTACATCCCTGTTGGCGTAATGATGCTCAAGAGGCAGGAGTTTGAAGGTCTCCGCCAAGGGCAGAAAAGTGTGAATGAATACCTCAACAAGTTCATACAACTGTCCCGGTATGCCCCCGAAGATGTCAACTCAGATCAGAAGAAGCAGTACCTGTTCATGAGAGGGTTGAACAATGAGATCCAAGTTCAGCTCCTCAACAATGACTACGTAAGCTTCCAGAAGCTGGTTGATAAGGCTATTGTGGTGGAAAACAAGATCCGAGAGATCGAGCGCGAGTGCAAAAGGAAGATCCCATACCAGCCCCAAGGGAGCAACGTACGACCTAGATACATGCCCCCTGCACCGCAGTATGGATCGACCACTCCTACGTACCGCCCTGGTCAGCCGCCACAGCAACGGCTCGTTGCACCGGCACCTCGTGTGCCTATGCCTCCTGCGCCCCGGCCTAACAATGGCACTCCTGTTCAAAACCCCCGCCCCAACGTACCTGCTGCCGTAGGCAACAGGGCATGCTTTGCATGCGGGGAAGTAGGCCGCTTCGCTAACCACTGCCCGAAGAGAGGCCCTGGACAGCAAGGTAACGTGCCCAAGCAGAATCAGCGACGAAACGGAGGGGACAACCAAGGGAACCAAGGACCGCAGAACTATGCTCGTGGCCACGTTAACCATGTCACTGCTGAGGAAGCACAACAGGCTGAGGACGTCGCAATTGGTATGTTCCTTGCCAACTCCAACCCAGCCACCATTTTATTTGATTCCGGAGCACCGCATTCCTTCATATCATCCAAATATGTTGCCAAACATCATCTACCCGTATCCCACTTAGAATGTGCTATGTTAGTTAATTCTCCCGGAGGAGAAATGAGGACTAGTATAGTATGTCCTAAGGTAAGCCTTAAAATAAGGGGGGTAGACTTCCTTGCCAACCTTATTGTCTTGGACTCCCACGGAATTGACATCATACTCGGAATGGACTGGTTAAGCAAGCACAATGGAGTAATCCAATGCGCTGAGAGAAGCGTGCAATTGACAAACGAACACGGTATCCGTGTCGAGTTTGAGTCAGCCCCGCAAGCGACCGAACGGGCGGATCTGAACCATGTTGAAGGAGTAGCATTGGACAACATTCCAGTGGTTCAGGAATTTTCGGATGTGTTCCCGGAAGAACTTCCAGGTATGCCACCTGACCGGGATATTGAGTTTGCCATAGATTTGGTACCTGGAACTGCACCCATAGCTAAGAGACCATATAGGGTGCCCGTCAACGAGTTAGTTGAACTAAAGAAGCAAATTCAAGAACAGTTGGAGAAGGGTTTTATCCGTCCAAGTTCGTCACCATGGGGAGCCCCGGTACTCTTCGTGGACAAGAAGGACGGAACCCAAAGAATGTGCGTGGACTACAGGTCTCTCAACGAGGTAACAATCAAGAATAAATACCCTCTGCCCCGTATAGAGGACCTGTTCGATCAAATGAAAGGAGCCCAAGTGTTCTCCAAGATTGATCTTCGGTCGGGATATTTCCAGCTGAAGATTAAGCCCTCCGATATACCTAAGACAGCCTTTCGGACGCGGTATGGTTCATATGAATATACCGTTATGTCTTTTGGATTGACGAATGCACCCGCATACTTCATGTACCTTATGAATAAGGTTTTCATGGAGTACTTGGACAAGTTCGTCGTGGTTTTCATTGACGACATTATGGTGTATTCAAAAAGTGAGGAGGAGCATGAAGAACATCTGAGATTGACCATGCAGAAGTTGCGAGAGCATCAGTTGTATGCCAAGCTCAACAAATGTCAATTTTGGCTAAAAGAAATATCCTTCCTAGGCCACATCATCTCCAAGGAAGGGGTATCGGTTGATCCTGGAAAGGTGAGAGATGTTCTAAAGTGGGACCAACCGAAGAGCGTGAGGGATATTCGGAGTTTCCTTGGGATGGCAGGATACTATCGGCGCTTCATTAAAGACTTCTCTAAAATAGCAAAACCTATGACGGAGTTGCTAACAAAGGGGAAGATCTTTCAATGGACACAAGCCTGCCAAGAAAGTTTTGAGGAACTCAAGAAAAGGCTAACCACAACACCAGTTCTGGTATTGCCAGACGTAAGCAAGAGCTTTGACATATATTGTGACGCATCCAAACATGGGCTCGGGTGTGTACTCATGCAGGAAGGACAAGTGGTAGCCTATGCCTCACGACAATTAAAGAAGCACGAGCTTAACTATCCTACACATGATTTGGAGTTAGCAGCAGTGGTGCATGCATTGAAGATTTGGAGACATTATATCCTTGGTCATCGATGTGAGATCTATACAGATCATAAAAGCCTCAAGTACATATTTACACAAACATACTTGAATTTGAGGCAATGTCGATGGTTAGAACTCATCAAGGATTATGATGTGGGAATCAACTACCACCCCGGGAAGGCCAATGTGGTCGCTGACGCATTGAGCAGAAAGGGAGCATGCCACCAACTCACGGTTCGGGAGCTACCACCCGAACTACGTAAGGAGTTCGAACGGTTATACCTCGGATTCTTGAATAACATGGAAATGATGGAGATCCACTCCTCATTGGAGCAAGAAATAAGAAAGGGACAAGCAACGGACGAGGGGATCAAGGAAATCAAGGAAAGAATCCGACAAGGGATAGAGAAGGATTTCAAAGAGGATGAAAAGGGTACGCTTTGGCTAGGAAAAAGGATTTGTGTGCCAAACCTAAGACACCTTCGCGACATGATATTGAAGGAGGCACATGATTCACCCTATTCCATACATCCAGGGAGCGCCAAAATGTACAAGGACTTGAAAACTTGCTATTGGTGGGATGGTATGAAGAGGGATATAGCCGAACACGTTGCCCTATGCGACACATGCCAACGGGTAAAAGCCGAACATCAAAAACCCGCTGGGTTGTTGCAACCTTTAAAAATACCTGAATGGAAATGGGAGGACATCAGTATGGACTTTATTGTCGGATTGCCAAGAACTCAGTCAGGATACGACTCCATCTGGGTCACTGTGGACCGGTTGACGAAAATCGCCCATTTTCTTCCGGTAAAGGCCAGTTACAACGTTACACAGTTGGCAAAGTTGTACATGGAGCAGATCGTGTGCCGTCATGGAGTTCCGAAGAGGATAGTCTCAGATCGAGGTTCTCAGTTTACCTCTAGATTCTGGAAGAAGCTGCAGAAAGCCATGGGTACACGACTGGATTTTAGCTCTGCCTACCACCCACAAACAGATGGACAAACCGAAAGGACGAACCAAATTTCGGAAGACATATTGAGAGCTTGCGCCTTGAAACGTGGGCGTAGTTATGATAGGAGTTTACCGTATGCCGAGTTCTCCTATAACAACAGCTATCAAGCTAGCTTGAAGATGTCGCCTTTCGAAGCCTTATATGGTAGACGGTGTAGAACGCCACTGTTCTGGAACGAGACTGGAGAGAACCAGGTGTTTGGACCCGAAGTACTACAAGAGGCTGAAAAGCAAGTCCAAACGATACGGGAGAACTTAAAGGCTGCTCAGTCACGACAGAAAGGCTATGCGGACAATAGGCGTAGGAAGTTGACCTTTGAAGTTGGAGACTTCGTATACCTTAAGGTATCGCCTATCAAAGGCCAACGACGTTTTAACGTCAAAGGCAAACTAGCGCCTCGCTACATCGGACCATTTAAGATTTTGGATAAGCGAGGAGAAGTAGCATATCAACTAGAACTCCCAAACCACCTCTCCGACGTACATGACGTGTTTCATGTATCTCAGCTCAAGAAGTGCTTGAGAATACCAGAGGAACAAGTGTCAATGGGAGAACTTAAACTTCAAGAGGACCTGACTTACGCAGAATACCCTATCCGAATCTTGGACGTAAAGGAAAGGGTCACCCGAAACAAGGTGATTCGATGGTGCAAAGTACAATGGGGCTATCACACTGAAGCTGAAGCCACATCGGAGCGTGAAGAGGATATTAAGGCTGAATTCCCCTATCTATTTTCTACTAATGAATCTCGAGGGCGAGATTCAATTTAAGGGGGGTAGATTTGTGACACCCTCATCTCGAGTGTCAGCATATGTTCATGTTTTATGAAGAAGAAAAACATTTTAAGAAAAGAAGGAACAGAGACAAGTATCAAAAAGATAGCCAATAATGCTCTCCGAGAGCACCGAAGGCAACTTCCACGGCCAGCAGACCACGTGGCGTGTTCGGAGCCCATCCCGGAGACATTTGGGAGAGGTCCTCCGTTAAACTAGCTACGTGGCAGGCTTGAGGGTCACCTCCGTAATTGAAAAGAGGTCCGACCCTGTGGGACACGTGCTGCCCGCGGAGATAGCCTCTACGAAAGAAGCAAAGGCATTTTTCATAGGACACGTGTCATCCACGGAGCTAGTCCTCGCGGAAATAAGAGGACCAGTCGCGGGGGATACGTGTCAATCTCGGAGCTCATCTCAGAGAAGTCCGGATCTATCGAACACGTGTCGCCACCGGAGCTTATCACCGGAAGGTCCGTCACAGCTAAACACGTGTCGACCTCGAGGCATGTCCCTGAGGAAAGGAGAGCGGAAAGACCGGCACCCACACGTGGCGTGCGTGGAGCTCGTCTTCGAAGAAGAGGGAGGTCTCGATCGATTGACACGCGGCACAACCGGAGCTCGTCTCTGCGGATGAGGAGATACCAGGCCCCGGAGGACACGTGGAGCTTCTGGAGCTCATCATCACGGAGGTAACGAGTTCTGAAGCAGCTGTTACGCGTAAGGACACCGGTACGCAACAGAAACCGATCTAAAATACACAATGGTTACCGAAGATAAGACGTCAGGATCTAACAAAGATCTGAATAAGACTCTTATTCGGGATCCAATCAGATTAGGACTCTTCTCTTCCCGATTATAAATAGAACCCAAAACCTCTGGCCGAAACCACGAACTTCTCTTTCAACTCCTGAGCCGACGACTTAGCGCCCTAGCCCTAACTCGCCGAGCAAAACATCACCGAAAAGCGCAACAAGGGAGATCATCAGAGAAGAACCGAGTGGTCTGAGGAGGACCTCGAAGTCAAGAAGAGCGTGAGGTAGGACTTCAATACCACCTTACGACATCATGGTGTTCATCTCTTGCATCTGTTCTTCAATTCCTTTCGAACAGAAGCTTTCTCGTGGGCAGATCACTTGATGATCAGTTTGATCTAAAAACAAGATCATCGCCACGACCACCTTTGATCCGAACACCTCTGTCCATGCAAGCCATGCAAGGGCACACCAATCTAATAAAAATCATAGGATAGCATGCATGAGCATCATGGCATCTAGTTTAGGGTTTGTGCATGATATTGATTGCTGTGAATTTTGTATGCACGTGAATCCTACATAGCAGAACAAGCTCAGGGAGCTGTCTACGACGGGCTGCAGCAACAAGGTTTTGAGAATCAAGAACAACCGGAACCGCAAGAACAAGGCAAGTGCTCCTTGACCATGTTGATCCTATGTTTTGGGTAAAACTATTTTGTTTTGCGAAAAGGTGTGTGTGCTGAGTTAAACATGATGGGAAAACCCTTTTTATAGGAGTTTACTAGTTTTGATTAAACCATCCTTGTCGCCTGGGAAGTTTATGAGTCGGGTATAGTTTTTGCTTTATGCTTCGCTGAGTCCATGGGATTGGGAAGCGAGATAGATGTGTCTAGCTAACTGCATTCGTACTGATAATAAGTAACTGATGAGGTTAATAAACATGGATCGGAGGGAGATCTAGGCAAGCCTGGGTTTGTGAATGAGATAGCATGAGAGGGTGGTTTTGCTTGCCGCAGATCTAAGGACCGGTTCATGCATGCACATGCCAGGATAACAGTGCCACCACAAGGCCAAGTATGGGTGCGGCTTAGCTGAGTAATTAGGTAAGTTGCTAGAGTGTTATGACTGTGGAAGGCGCGGGGAATGAGAGTCGAGTGAGGACTGCCCTGGGAACTGCATGGCACAAGAGGGGGCCCGTGGGTGGGAGAATTGGAGATTCTAGCCTGCCGGTGAAACCTTAGTGAGTCCATACATCTAGTAACCCCTTTGTAAAGGCTATTTTGTGATCTCTTGACCATACACCGACGGTTGTGTACTGGTATAATGGAGGTTCTGCAGTCGCCGACGGGTGACGAAATCACAAACTTGTGGGTAAAGAGGTGCAAACTCTGCAGAGTCTAAAACTATCATGATAGCCGAGCTTACGGTCATGAGCACCTGGCTAAACTGCCATGATTAGATGGGATGGTTATTGGGAAGGTTCTTGGTTATGGTTATTGGTTATGGTTTGGGACTGTTGAGTCCAGGAGGTAAGATGGTTGTATGACTGATGAGTCATATGAGATTGGTCTCGGTGCGAGACGAGGTTGTTTTATGATATGAGATGGAAGCGAATACGAGGAGGTATTCGTAAGTATGAATAAAATTAGATTGGTTAATGTTCGGATGGTACGCGGGAAGTGATGGAGGTATGTTAGTAATTTAATACATGTTGGGATTACATTTAAACTTAAGTTGTTGTTTATCATGATTTTACAGAACTGCTTTTCTGCAAATAAACCTTTTATGCCTACCTTGTTTATGAGCTGCATATCATGTGTTTTTCCGCACTTGCTGAGTACATCATTGTACTCAAACATGCATTATTATTTCTTCATCAACAGCAAGAGAAGACTACTATGAAGACCGAGTAGAGCATTATGGCGTGTGATCTGTTCTCAACCTTGCCTGTGGAGGGAGTAGAGATGGAGCCACTTCTGCTTAGTTTTGCTTCCGCATTAGTTTTTGCTTCCGCATTTAAATAAAGATTTCCGCTACGTAGAAATAAAGACTTCCGCTGTAAGCATGAGTCCAAGACTCATGAGGTGTTGTAATAAACTCTGTTATTCGTGGTAATATATAATCTGAATTCAGTTTGTGGAAAGTATGTGTATGTGTGATGAACATCCTGGGCACACATATGCATTAGTTCTCGGTTCCGTGGCTTTCCACAGAATTGAGGGCGTCACACTGGGGTGATAGTTGATTCCAACATCATAATCCTTGATGAGTTCCAACCATCGACGTTGCCTCAAATTCAAATCCATTTGCGTGAATATGTACTTGAGGCATTTGTGATCCGTATGGATCTCACATCGGTGGCCAAGGATATAATGTCTCCAAATCTTCAAGGCATGTACCACGGCTGCGAGTTCCAAGTCATGTGTAGGGTAATTCATCTCGTGTTTCTTTAGTTGTCTCGATGCATAGGCTACCACTTGTCCTTCTTGCATGAGCACACATCCAAGCCCTTGTCTTGATGTGTCACAATATATGTCGAAACTCTTGCTCACGCCCAGCAATACCAAAACCGGCGCTGTGGTTAGCCTTTTCTTGAGCTCCTCAAAGCTTTCTTGACATGCTGGTGTCCACTGAAATGCTTTTCCCTTCATTAGCAATTTAGTCATAGGCTTCGCTATTTTGGAGAAATCCTTGATGAACCAGCGATAGTATCCAGCCATCCCAAGGAAACTCCGAATATACCTCACGTTCTGCGGTTAGTTCCACTTCAGAACATCTCCCACTTTTTCAGGATCAACCGATACTCCTCTCTCGGAGATGATGTGGCCTAGGAACGATATCTCCTTTAGCCAAAATTGACATTTGCTGAACTTGGCATACAATTGATGCTCTCGCAGTTTCTGCAATGTCAATCTCAAATGTTCTTCATGTTCGTCCTCGCTTTTCGAATACACCATGATATCGTCAATGAAAACCACGACGAACTTGTCCAAGTACTCCATGAAGACCTTATTCATGAGGTACATAAAGTATGCGGGTGCATTCGTTAACCCAAAAGACATAACGGTATATTCATACGAACTATACCGTGTTTGAAATGCAGTCTTGGGTATGTTTGAGGATTTAATCTTCAGCTAGAATCCCGACCGAAGATCAATCTTGGAGAAAATTCGGGCACCTTTCATTTGGTCGAACAGGTCCTCTATACGGGGCAGCGGGTATTTATTCTTGATCATCACCTCATTGAGAGACCTATAATCCACACACATTCTTTGGGTCCCATCCTTCTTGTCTACGAAGAGCACGGGGGCTCCCCATGGTGACGAGATCGGACATATAAAACCCTTTTCTAGCTGCTCCTGAATTTGCTTCTTAAGTTCCACTAGTTCATTAAAGGGCATCCTATATGGCCTCTTCACTATAGGTGCAGTTTCAGGTACTAAATCAATGGCAAACTCAATGTCCCGGTCAGGTGGCATACCTTGAAGTTCTTCTGGGAACACGTCCGAATATTCTTGAACCACCAGAATGCTTTCCAATGTTGCTTCTTCGACGTGATTCAACGTTGCCTTCTCGGTTGCCGGTTGGGCTGACTCGAACTCAATACGAGTACCATGCTCATTTGTCAACTGCACGCTCCTCTCAGCACATTGGATCACTCCGTTGTGCTTGTTTAACCAATCCATTCCAAGTATTATATCAAGCCCTTGAGAATCCAAGACAATAAGGTTGACAAGGAAGTCTACTCCCCTTATTTTAAGGTTTACTTTTGGACATACTATATTTGTCCTCATCTCTCCATTGGGAGAATTAACCAACATAGTATATTTCATGTGTGATATGGGCAGATTATACTTGGCAACATACTTGGATGATATGAATGAATGCAATGCTCCGGAATCAAATAAAACAGTGGCTGGGTTGGAGTTGGCAAGGAACATACCAATCGCGACGTCCTCAGCCTGTTGCGCTTCCTCAGCGGAGACATGATTCACGTTACCACGAGCGTAGTTCTGCTGTCCACGGTTACCTTGATTAGCTCCTCCGTTCGGCCGTGGGTTCTGCTTGGGCGTGTTGGTCGGCTGTCCAAGGCCTTTCCTCAGGCACTGACTTGCAAAGTGTCCCGTCTCTCTGCATGAAAAGCATGCCTTGTTGCCCAAGACAGCAGGAACGTTGGGGCGAGGGTGGTTTTGAGCATATGTGCCCATGTTGGAACGGGGCGCAGGAGGCAAAGACACACGAGGTGCTTGCACAAAAGAACGTTGCTGCGGTGGCTGATTAGGGCGAGGTGGATTTGTAGGGCGGAAAGTAGAAGCAGACGAGCCATACTGTGGTGCAGCTAGGGGCATGAAACGGGGACGTACATTGCTCCCTTGTGGCTGGTATGGCATCTTCCTCTTGCCCTCTCGCTCGATCTCACGGATCTTGCTTTCAACCACTATAGCTTTGTCAACAAGCTTCTGGAAGTTGGCATGATCGTTGTTGAGCAGCTGAACTTGGATCTCATTGTTCAATTCTCTCATGAACATGTATTGCTTCCTTTGATCCGAGTTGACGTCTTCTGGAGCATACCTTGAAAGCTGCGTGAACTTGTTGAGGTACTCATTCACGCTCTTCTTTCCTTGGCGGAGACCTTCGAACTCTTGCCTTTTAAGCATCATGACTCCAGCAGGGACGTAATGAGAGTGGAAACTCTCTTTGAACTCAGCCCAAGTGATAGTCTCCTGGTTGTCATGAGCATTGCAAAGAGCGCCCCACCAGTCAGCGGCTGCTCCCATAAGTTGGTGCGATGCGAAGAGAACTTTCTCCTGATCATTGCACTGAACAATAGCAAGCTTCTTCTCCATGGATTTCAACCAATCGTCAACCTCTATGGGATTATTAGCTTGTGCAAAAGTAGGCGGTCGAGTTCTCATGAACTCTCCCAATCTGTTGTGAGCCGGCGGTGGTGGTGGTGCAGGAACGGGGTTATCATGGTTGTCGTTGTTGGCTTGCAGCTGGCCCAAAGTTTGTATCATGGTTTGCATGAGCTGGTTCTGCATAGCCATCAACCGTTCAAGGTTGTTTGCACCAGCCCCGGGGTCAGCATTCTCAGGAACTTCAACGTGGCCATCCTCTTGTGGTTCCTGGTTGCCACGAACGTTCCTCCTTTGTCGGCTGGCGTTTTCCCTCACCATCTATGAGAGAGAGTTGAATCGAATAGAAGTTTAGGTTGATCCCTCTAACTATATGTATCAAGGGGTATGAACTAAATAACTTCTTTTATTAATGAGGATGTGAACAAGTCCTGAAACACCTCACATCTCTCTACTATATGTGGATGTGGATATTCGTAGAAGTGTCCCGCAACTCACACTCAAGCACACAAACACAAACAATCGTCACAAAAATTCAACACACCACTCCTATTCAAGCTACTATGATTTAGCGTTCCTATTACAGCTTATTCAATGAGAATCCTAAAATTAATCATGTGAACTGGTGCTGTTCCCGCCGTGTGACAAGGGTGGTCCATCGGAACTTCAATGGGGTTAAGTGCACTCCCACGTGGTGGTGAACGAGTACTCGTACTCCGGATCACCGGCATCTATAAATAGGACATGAAATTTTTTTGAGAAGGAGAAAGCAACTCCAAAACATCAGAAGCTATGGAGTAAGAAGCAAAGGTATTGCTGTCCGAAGAAGAGAAAAGAGGGGCTGAAAATAGCACCTTGCGGTGGCTGAATTGACAAGGAAGTGCAGAAGCAAGCAATTTTTCAAAAATAGCAGTTTAGAGGAGTGTTCCTACGTGTTTTAGAGTGTTCATTCTACCTAAGCTTGCGTCCTACGGTCAATGTAGTTCTGATGCCAATCTGTGCATTCTACCTAGGCTTGCGTCCTACGGTCAACGTGGCTCTAATACCAATCTGTGACGCCCGGTCCCATAAAACACGGGACCCAGCTAATGCATATGTGTGCCCAGGATGTTCATCACACATATACATGTAATCCACAAACTAAATTCAGAATATAACCACAAATAAATAGGGTTTAAGTATTTTATTACAATAACTCATGAATCTCTAACTAATTCTAGAAGTGAAAGTCTCTAAACGATAGCGGAAGCAAAACTAAAGAGCAACTATCTTTAAGTGAATTTAATCCCAACATATATTTAAGTAAATCAGCAACATACCTCCTTCATAATTCACCACTTTCCATGTCTCGATCAACCATTAATCTTTCTCAACTTTATCTCATGCTCATAATAACCATCTCATGTTCATATCCATCTCATAATCATATAACTGAAAACCAAACTCATTGTCATGACTCAACAGTCCTGAAACCAATCCCAATAACCATACCATAACCATAACCAAATAACCATCTCAAGTTTCCATACCAAAATAACCATACCGAATAACCATCCCAAGTTCTCCCATATAATCATGTGAGTTGGCCAGGCGCTTGTGACCGTAAGCACGGCTATCATGATAGTTTTACACTCTTAAGAGGTGACACCACTTTACCCACAAGTTTGTGATTTCATCACCCGTCGGCGACTGCAGAACCTCCATTATACCAGTACACAACCGTCGGTGTATGGCCAAGAGATCACAAAATAGCCTTTACAAAGGGTCTACTAGATGTATGGACTCACTAAGGTTTCACCAGCAGGATCGAATCACCATTCTCCCACCTACGGGCCCCTTCTTGTGCCATGCAGTTCCCAGGATAGTCCTCTCTCGACTCCCATTGCCCGCGCCTTTCACGGTCCATAATAATCTAGCAACTTACCTAATTAGTCAGCTAAGCCGCACCCATATTTTGCCTTGTGGTGGCACTGTTTTCCTGGCATGTGCTGGCATGAACCGGTCCTTAGATCTACGGCAAGTAAACCACCATCTCATTCTACCACATCCACGAACCAAGCTTGCCTAGATCTCCCTAGATTCTATGTTCATTATTATCATCAAGTTCTCATCATCATTATTCATATGAGTGCAGTACTTAGACATGTTCTACTTCGCCTTCCCGTATCCCGTAGCTTAAGCGAAGCAAAAAGGAAAAATGACCATACCCGACTCATCAACTTTCCCGGCGACAAGGATGGTTAAAAAAAACTAGTAAACTCCTATAAAAGGGTTTCCAATCAAGTTGACTCAAGCATACATGTTTTGGCAAATAAAACAGATTCCAAAACATGGGATCAATATGGTCAAGGGGCACTTGCCTTGCTCCTGTGACTCTTGTTGCTTACGTGTCTCAAAGTCTCGGTGCTGTAGTTCTTCGTAGATGGCTCCCTGAGCTTGTCCTTCTACTCACGACCACGTGCATACAAAATTATAGCAATCAAACATCATGCACAAACTTTACTCAAGATGCAATGGTGCAAATCCTATGATGTTGTTTTATTAGACCAGTTTGTACGTGTTCTTGCATGTTTTACTGGGCTTGTATGGGGTTTTATGGTGAACAAGGGTGTAAGGATCAAGTGTGGACGTGGTGATGATCTTGACACAAGATCTATATCAATTCCACCGTCAAAAACCGATCAACACTTGATCTGTCCACACGAAACAGCTTCTGTTCGAAAGGAACAAAGACAACAGATGCGAAGAAACCGCGACGAGGTCGTAAGATGGGTACGAAGACCTACCTCACTTCTATTTGGTGGCGGGGCCTTCCTCCTAGCAATGGAAGCAGGGACGGCGAGGCGCGACAACGCTCGTCAGCGGGCTCATCGGTGGGGCTCACCGGCGACTAAACTCCAGCAGGGGGTTCAACTTGGCGAGTTGGGGGCTAGGGCCTCTAAGTTGTCGACTTGGAAAAGGTGTTACGACCAAGGGGGTTTTCGGGTTCTATTTGTAAAAGGAAAAGAAGAGTCCTACTCCGATTGGATTTCAAATAAGAGTCCTATTCAATTCGTTTTGGATCTTAACAACTTATCTTCAATTGATTTAGTGCGGTAGCAACGTGGAAATCGTGTCTGTTTCCTCAGTACCGGGTATTCCCGCGTGCACAGGAGAAAAACCGCTTAAGGATCTCGTATCTTCGCAGTGGTGAGCTCCGGAGGCGCCACGTGTCCAGCGGGGGGCCGGTCCTTGCTTCTCCTCAGAGGCGAGCTCCGGACCTGCCACACGTCCAGCGAGGTGGGGCCTCCCTTTTCCCTTAGATGCGAGCTCCGCGTGCGCCATGTGTCTAGCGGGGCGGGTCCTCCCTTCTCTACAAAGGCGAGCTCCGCGTGCGCCACGTGTCTGGCGGGCGAGACCTCCCTTTCTACAGAGGCGAGCTCTGGTGGTGACATGTGTCCAACAGCGTCGGACCTCCCTTCTCCTCGGAGGTGAGCTCCGAGGACGACACGTGTCCAGCAGTGTCGGACCTCCCTTCTCCTCGGAGGTGAGCTCCGAGGACGACACGTGTCCAGCGGTGTCAGACCTCTCGGAGGCGGGCTCCGAGGGTGACACGTGTCCAGCGGGCCGGACCTCTCGGAGGCGAGCTCCGAGGGTGACACGTGTCCAGCAGGCCGGACCTTTTGGAGGCGAGCTCCGAGAGTGACACGTGTCCTACAGGGCCGGACCTCATCCCTTCCGCAGGGATGAGCTCCGAAGGCGCCACGTGGCCAGCAGGCCGCGGGAAGTGTCGACGGCGCTCCTCAGCGAATTGGAATTGGCCTTTTCAGCTATCTTTCTCCCATTTTTATGATTCTTTCCCATTTCTATTTCTTTTATAATGTTTTTCTATATGCAATGCATGAATATTAAATTGAGGGTGTTACATGGTGCCTGGCGGCCAGGGGTGCAGATGGTGGAGGCCGGGAGGAGCGCGATGGCATTGAAGCCCGCGGCGGCGCTGAACCAGGTGCCCTCGTCGAGGTCCAGGTCAGAGTCAGAACAATCCCGTTGAGCTTGCGCGACCGGCCCTGGAGCGGCGATGGAGGAGCGGGCACGGGGTGGAGGTGGGAGATGCAGCGGGAGGGGGCGCTGGGCCGGAGGCGCGGGGCGTGGCAGCCGTGGGTGAGGGGAGGGAGGAGAGGCGGCGAGCAGCAGTTTGGGGGAGAGGGGACGGTGTTCGGGGAGGTGGAGCACGGCGCGCGCTCGGGCGGTGCTGAGCGAGGCAACAGGGGCGGACGATCGGTGTGAGGAAAGCGGGAGTGGGGAGGTGCGGCGCTTGGAGGAAGAGGGTGAGGCGGCGGGGGAGCTAGGGTGGGTTAGGTTTTTTGTTTCGCAAATCAGGGTGTTACAATACTACCACCTTAAATGGAATCTCCCCCCGAGATTCTAGTGAGCTTCAGAAGTTTCATTAATGGGAGAAGTTTTTCATTGTGGTTGACAATATAGAGACACGTTTTACCAGGACAGAGTCTTATAAAGAGTTATACGCGTACATGATAATAGGCAAGTCAAACGATGATTTATATATGATCGAAGGAGTTTAGATTTCTAATAACCTAGAATGCTTCCTATACAAGGTCGTTGGCTTCATGAAAATCTTAAAGCCTTTGCTGTTTTGTTTGGTTAAGCATCTTCTTGGTAATTCTTCCTTCTTCACTGACTTTGTTGGCCTGGTGTTTATCGAATCCAATCCTAACGGATGTTTTGGAACGTGATGTGCTACCCCCTTAAATAGAAAAAATGTTATTACTATTAGTTTTCTTGTTTTCAAACAACGTGTTTCTAATTTGTTATGAGCAAAGGCATGGGTTTCACTCGCTGAACAATTATGGAACCTAAGCGAGTGTCATGTACTAATATTCAAGCAATCTTCTTCTCGCTTCGAGTTATCTTCACATGTTGATTTTGACGCTCCTGTCGATTGAGTTGAGTCTTCGTCTTCATAAGCAAGGTCAAATGAATTCTTATGAGTCCATTCTAACTAAGGTCACGTGCCAAGAGTCGATATATAGCTCTGGTATCACTCTGTCACACCCGGTTTTATATAAAGTAAAATCAGCCCTAATCTACATGTATGCAAGGATCGATTTAATCATACATGTAGGACAAATAGTGATAAACAGCTCTATATCAAATATAAACAACACTCATACCTTAAATACGTTTCGAATTGCAGCGGATGAGGAACAACTTGTAGGGCCGTCCATAGGCAAATCGACTGGCAGCTATGTGACCTTCTTCACACCGTCTTCAATTTATCTTCTTTACACTGAGCAACATTTATAAGAAAAAGGAAAACGCCTGAGTACATAGAGTACTCAGCAAGTGTGGAAAATAGATGACATGCAGGCATTTAATAAGGAAAGGCCATTACCATGGTTAATGCACTACACAATTAAATCCTATCACCTTAGCTTATTAAGCACCTATTTTACTACATGAGTGAAGTAATCCCAATCCCATAACATTATTTCCATTGTTAAGCTCCCCGCTTAACATCCTCAACCTCTCACTTCATCATCACCTAATCATGAATAAGTCCAAGCCGCTCTTGACCGTGAGCACGGCTGTCATGACAGTTTTAACTCTACAGAGTTTGCACCACTTTACCCACATGTAGTGATTTCATCCTCCGTTGCCGGGTGGACTAAGAACCTCCATTATGCCTGTGGCTGCGAACCACGTCCACACTTCCCAGGTGTGTAGCCAGGAGATCACTACGAGGCCTTTACAAAGGGATTCCCGATGAGTATGATCCCACTGAGGTTTCACCCCTAACACCATCCAGGAGGCTCTAACCCCCATGCAGTGGCCCCCTCTTGAGTCTTGCGGTTCCTATGGTAGTCCAGCTGACACCTATTCCCCGCACCATCTAAACACTCACATTACGTCGGAAATACACCTAATTAATTGGCCAAGCTGCCCCATCTCAGCATGTGGTTGGCACGGTAAAGCCAAGTTACATGCTCCATGAACCAATCCTTAGAACCTAGGCAAGCACTAAACACGAACCCAAGTCTTGTGCACGCAGCACCAATCAAAATATCCAGCTTGCCTAGATTCCCATCTCTATTATAATTCATCATATTCCATTCAAAGGTAAATAATCAAGGTTGTGAATCTCATATCCCAATTATCCCACTCTAAGCATGGCTAAGCATGAATAATGTATACAAAATAACATAATGAGAAATTCCCAACCCAGGCTACAAGGAAATAAGATAATGAAAATCTAGGGAAACTTCCTATTATGGGTTTCATAATTCATATGACAATGCAATAATTCTAACTACACATACTAGCTTAGGTGCAAAGTGGTCAAGGACACTTGCCTTTTTCTGATAGCGTTGCTCTGTCCACTGGTAGAACTTTTGATCTTCAAAGTCTTCGCGTTGTTTCTTGATCGTCACTTGTACACGCATACTGTAGGGGGTTCGTGGGGCACGAGAAGGAGAGGAAAAAGGCTCACAGCGTGGAGGAGTGACGACGTTCGTGGGGCACCATCGGGATTGCCGTTAAGATGTCCTTCCCACACGTTTTAGGGTCTGAAACGTGTTCGGATCTTGTCAGAGTTGGGGTTCCAATGCCGATCCGCGTCAGGGAACTTCCGGAAGAGTTTTCTGGCAACCCTATAGAGAGGGCGGCGGTGTTGCTAAGGATGTTGGTATCAGACTTGATCCCGGTGACGGCGTTGACATAACTGTCGTGGCTACTGAGAGTGCTGAGAAGCTTGCTGTTGGTGAGATTTCACACCTTCATATTTCATCAAGTCAAAAACCCTAAATGCCTCGGTGCTTCTTCCATTCTGTGCCAAACCAGGGATCATGGTGCTCCATGAGATCTCGTCCCTCTGGGGCATCTTGCAGAATAAGTCATCTGCATCCTGCAAGCTTCTCCTCTCAGCTCGACAAGCTTTATGCCATCCTCAAAGATAAAAGCACCAGCAAATGCAAGAGCAGAGTATTCCCCCAAGCTGAGACCACATGTGACATCCACAGAGTTGATTACATCTTGGCCACCATCGTGTGCACGCAGTACTTCTACCGCCGCTAGACTGGTAACATATATAGCTCACTGTTGAGACAATCTTCTCTTTTGGTCCATTAGCGCAAAAATCCAACAAGTCATATCAAAGGATATCATTTGCCTGGTTGAACAATTTGGCAGCTGCTGGAACACTCTAAGCTTCTGCACCCATCCCAACAGTTTGGGCACCCTGGTCGGGGAAGAGGAATGTGGTGGTTGTCTAGTAGTCGGCGAAGACGAAGTCGACGGAGGAGTCTTTGAATGGCAGGCGGCGGCCGTGATCGGCGACGACGAGCGGTGGAGCGTGCTTTTGGACGACGGCGGCGGATACACCGAGCTCCTGCAGCGCACGGGACTCCGGGTGCGAGGCACGAAGGCGGTCGAGGGCGGCCACGATGATGGAGCGCTCGTTATTGGAGGACGACATGAACGTCGAGAACAACGCGTCGAACACCGCCGGGTTGCCTCCCAGCAGCGCGACGGCTGCGGTCTAGACTTCGGTGGTCACCATCGGGTCGAGGTGTCGGTTAGGGTTTCGGAGGGGGGGGCTGGAGCCCGGTGGCGGCTGGCGGCCATGGGTGCGGATGGTGGCGGCCGGGAGGAGCGCGATGGCGTCGAAGTCCGCGGCGGCGCTGAACCGGGCGCCGTCGTTGTGGTCCAGGTCAAAGTCGAAACAACCTCGCTGAGCTTGCGAGACCGGCCCTGGAGCGGCGATGGAGGAGTGGGCGCGGGGTAGAGGTGGGAGAGGCAGCGGGAGAGGGGTGCCAGGCCGGAGGCATGGGGCACGGTAGCCGTGGGTGAGGAGAGGGAGGAGAGGCAGCGTGCAACGGTTTGGGGGAGAGGGGGCGGCGCTCGGGGAGGTGGAGCGCGGCGCGCGCTCGGGCGGTGCTGAGGGAGGTGGCGGGGGCGGGCGGTTGGCACGAGGAAAGCGAGAGTGGGGAGGTGCGGCGCTTGGAGGATGAGGGCGAGGCGGCGGGGGAGCTAGGGTGGGTTAGGTTTTTTTCCCGCAAATAAGGGTGTTACAATTGCTGAACTTGTCATGTTTTTCTCTTAGCCGTGGGCTCGAGTTGTTGTAATTATTTCCTTCTGTCTTAATATAATTGCACCAGATCACTGGTTTTCGAAAAAAGTTGGGTCATATGAAGGTGAAAATCAAATTTCTAATCTTAATAACCTTCCACAAAGGAAATGGAAACCAAGTGAGATTTTAGGAAGACAAATGGTTAGGTAACTATATAATTAAGGATATATTTCCTTCACTATATCATATTCTTTGGAGGAAACATAGCATTGTAGCTACGGTTTTTAGTACTATCCTTCTTGACATTTCATTTATGAGGGTGTTGGTAGGCGAAAACTTAATTCTTTGACATAATTTAGCTGATACTACTGCAGAGTTAATCATAATGAGCATAAATATCCCTTTACATGGAACTTACATCCTATAGGTATATTTACGGTGCAAAATATATATTGATATTTGATTAATGATGGAATCATAGTAAACAACAAGGATATTGGGAAGCTCAAAATGCCTCTTAAGATTAAAATCTTGATGTGCTACTTGTTTAGAGGTGTTGTCTTAGCCAAATATAGCTTAGCAACAAGAAACTCACATGGAAGTAAGTAATGTTGTTTCTGTTTTGAGAACGAGAACATTTTAAAAATAAAATGGGCGGGGTTTTTCCATGGTGCCTCAACTTGGTAAGTTGAGGGTGTCTGCAAATTAATAGTCACCTTGACTAACAAAAACATCTCAATAGCATCATGGGATAGACCTCAACCCCGCCTTATTTAAATGGTGCAATTTTCAGGAATCAGGAGCATCATGAGATGCGTAACCATTTCAATAAACAACAATCACAACAATCTTGACATATTTATGACACAAAAGCAAGGATATATAGGTAATCATAATTATATATAGCATTACACATGGATCTCAATGACACAAAGTTTTTGAGCCACAAGATAGTCTTACAGCTATTACATAGATCCAGACACAAATGCTGAAACAAAAAGACCATATATGGTCACATGTTAACAGGTATCATTAAGAAACTCAATAGGTAAACGATTAATCGCACGCTCGAGCCACAATCTTTGTTCCTTTCTTATATTTTATGCACCAAATCAGGCTCATAATTAAAGGCACATCGACAAGTCACAAATACTGAAATAAAGAGACCATATATGGTTACATGTAAACAAGGATTATTAAGCCTTGATAGATAATCAATTAGTAGCACATCGGAGCCGCAATTTTTATTCATTCCTCCCATTTTAGCATCAAATGAAGCTCATGATGAAAGGCACATCATCAAGCCGCAGAGGCTGAAAGATGTAACCATCTGCTCCTGCATACATGCACCTACCAAAAAGTATTATTGTAACTGCATATTACAATATGTTATTATGTAAATGATTGATACTTATGTATTTACTCACATTCTAACCACTTCTGGGCTTTCATCAAGAAAAACCATAACCACGGGAATACGATTCAGTCCAGGTGACTCCTGAGAAGAAAAATCGTTTAATTATTTAGGATAATATATTTAAAAATAGTTAGTGATGACATGAACAAATTAGGTGGCGATGCAAGTTAAAAGTTTGTTTTTTCACATAAAAGTCACCTTCACTTCACATAGAAGTTCATAACCACTCATGCCACCAAGCGGCCCGTAAAGAGTTAACATCAAATCCACATCGTTTCCCTATATTCAGAGTTTATGAAGACAAACATATCAAACACAACAAATATATAACCGCGATACTACAAAAATTCCATTACCCAAGGTAATGGTTTCATAAACTAGATAAAATTATTGCTATACCTCATCAAGGGATGTCAGGGCCTGCTCTGCATTAGCCACAGAAGTCACTGAAAAGAAAATATATTAATCATTGAAGGATATGTAAATTTCTGAAATAGAAGATTAATTGGAAAATAAGTATGAAAAGTCATAGCAACTATCATACCTCTGATGTTATAGTGCTCTAGGAACCTAGTTGAAATTGCACGACCTACACAAGAATTGTCAACTACGAGCACATGAGGCGAAGTAGCCATGATAACCACACAAGTTACAAACCTTGGATATAAGATTTTCTTGTATTGTAATGTTGGTGAGAAAGAGTGAGGCTAGGGGACAATTTATATAGTAACTTTGGTTCTGGAGTTGATATCTTTTAGATACGAAATCAACGAACCGTAGCTATAACTGATTGCCATATCTTTCCAACACGGCATATAAACACTAGCCAGAGCAGTCTTCCATTTTTATTACAAAGACATCAAATTATTAGTAGCCAGCATCCCAACACAACACGTGATCGTATCTTGAGTACATTGAACATAACGTAGATATGTGTGATTGGTAGACACACAAATCTGTGGTTATCTTATTTTTTTGTTCTGGTTGTATCCACAACAAACTCCGATTTTTATTCATTAGTTGATAGGAAGGCACATGGGTTATTGACGCAAATGATGGCCCATGGGCTTAAATTTGAAAATATTTTGATGGACTAACGTTTCTCTTTAAACTGAAGGTGACATGATTCTGGTCAAGCTGATAAATTTTTATTTTAGTAAGGGAAATTTTTAAATATGCATTTGCATTTTAGGTGATTTTCATAAACCCACCTCCAAGTACTTTCATTCCCATCTAACACTTGTAAGTTTCATTTAGTCCTCATACATTGTGGTTGCATGTCCTCTCTGACCAACCTGGCTCTAGGAAAACATTTGATGTTACTTCAAATTAATGGTCTATCATAATTTGAAATTAACTGAGTAACTTATGATACTAACCATAATTAAGAAAGATATCACAGTCTCTAAGATTTCTTTCTCGGTATATTGCTCACACGTTAGGTTTTTCCCTTTGTTGGTTATAACGAGATGACATTAGTTCATGCACCATCTATATAAATGGTAATTACGCCACATTGAAGTATCCAGATCAATGTTGGACAATATACAAGAGATACGTTCACGGGCCAAACTTGTGAAGCGGTGAATGAAAACTATATAAAACTTTGGTTGTGGAGTCAATATCTTATAGATACAAAAACCATGAACCATAGCTATAACAGATCACCATATCCTTACAGCGTGATATATAAACACTGGCCAGAACAATCTACTTATTTTTAACACTAGATGGCAAATGATCAGTAGGCAGAGCAACCTGTCATATCATCCTAACGTGACATGTGATCAAATCTTGGGTACATTGAAAGTAATATAGATATGTGTGACTGATAGATGGTATATATGTTTATTGATTCAATTAATTGTAGTACGCACACAAATATGCACTTACCTTATTTTTGTTTTCTTGTTGTACCCACAAGAACTCTGACTGTTATTTATTAATTGATAGGAAGGCATGTTGAATTGAGAATCTCACCTATGACACTAATATTTTGGGTTAAGATGACACATGACATTGGTTGTGGGGAGATGGTTGGACCAATTTAAAGGTAGAGAGAGTTCCCATCTCTTTGTGCTAGATTTTGGGTACAATAAGGATCCCTCCTAGTTGGGCCAACGACTCTTGGTATGGGCTAACTGTGTATCAAAGCTAGACCGATGATCTTGACCTGTGGGTGTGAGGCCCATGAGGTTGGATGTGTACTGTGGGCGTGTGAGAGGTCGATTAACCATCGGGAGATGCTAATGTGATGGGGAGCATTATTGGGAAAAGTACCACACTGATTGAGGGAAGAGGGGTGAACCAACTTAAAAGTGAGTAGATCCCACCTCTCTGGCTAGCTTTTGGATGTAACAATGATTTTTCCTGATTGAGATAACAACTCCTGGCACGGACCAACAATGGTTGGGTTTACGTGAATAGCAGACCCGTTGTGATCTAGGATGGTGGAAAGGGGCTCGTTTATGTGATGAATGAGACCATATTCTACCAAGTGTTATCAGGCAGTGGTCTGAAACCTAGAACATCTTGTTGGCCTCACGAGGATATCAGGCCGTCGGATGGGATCTCTTGGGCCATAAGATTATCAAGTTGCCAGGTCCACCCAAGTGTGATGGGGAGTGAGTGACCATCCGATAGGCAAACCTCACTGCATTTGAAAATTCAAGCCCATGGAGGCCCACACGTCTTAGAGTTTTATGAGGTGGTCACACTGGTAGAAAATTCAGGATACCACTTCCGTATTGCCGGTACCCTGCAGACCGGGTACCCCCGCGTGGAGGGGAAAAGACAGCCCAGGCCCCGCCTCCCTTTTGAGGCGAGCGCTAGCATAGCCACGTGTCCTTGGTCCTGAGGTTAGCCCTAGGGCTGCCACGTGCGTTTGGGCTCCGGAGCCTACATGTGCACTTGGCTCCGGTCCGAGCTGAGACTCCCTGCTGAGGTGACGTCCGGGGCTGCCACGTGTCGGTGGGCTCTAAACCTCCTCCCTGCTGAGGAGGGCTCCGGAGCCGACACATGCCCTTGGCTCCGGTCCCGCCTCTCTGCTGAGATGAGGTCCGGGGCTGCTACGTGTCGGTGGGCTCTGAACTTCCTCCCTGCTGAGGAGGTCTCCGGAGGCGACACGTGTCCTTGGCTCCGGTCCGAGCCTCCCCGCTGAGGTGAGGTCTATGGCTGTCACATGTCGGTGGGCTCTGGACCTCCTCCCCGCTGAGGAGGGCTCTGGAGCCGACACGTGCCCTTGGCTCTGGCCTGAGCCTCCCTGCTGAGGTGAGGTCCGGGGCTGCCACGTGTATCCCGGCTTCGAACCTCCTCCCCGTTGAGGAGAGCTCCGAAGTTGCCATGTGTCCCCTGATCTGTCGAGGGCCGTGGGATGACGAAGTCAAGGAGGAAGTGCGCTGTCAGGTCATGCATTTAAGGCTTGGCCTTCCCTAGAAGCATGGCGCACGGCGCACACCTCCGTCTTTTGCCCGTTTGACATAACGGTGAAAACACAGGGCGACAAAGCATGACAGCGGTACAGTGTGGCCCAACGGCACAGAGCTGCTCAGCAGAGCGAGAAGCCGTGGTGAAAAGACGGCGTCTTCATCATCACCTTCAACACGGGCAGGGGCGCTCAGAGCGCCAGGCGGTGGGACATAACGCCCCCACTGACTACTCTACTCAGAGTGTAGAACCCTAGATCATGTATAGGGCTCATACAGCTTTGGGGCCACCTGTCGCACCCCAAGCCTCACTGTACCACCCCGGCCTTGGACTATAAAAGGACCAGAGTGTCCACCCAACAAAGGGTTCACAACCCTGTGACTCACACTCATACGCGCAAGCAATACAACAATCACACCGTGGATGTAGGGTATTACGCTCCAGCGCCCGAACCACGTAAATCCTGGTGTTCACCCGCTCTCTCGAGTTGGATCGCTCTAGGGACGTCTAGCCCCTCCAATCAAAGAACCTCCACAGGCTACTCCCGTAGCAGACGGGGGGAAGTGTTGTGTCACACTTCGACATTGGCGCGCCAGGAAGGGGGCTTTTCGCGCTCTCTAGGCGACCATGGTGAACATCACCTCCCTTGGTGAGACTTCTCACCCAACTCGCCATTGTCTCCAGGTGGGAGATGAAGAAGCCACCTCCCATTCCAGGGCGGGCAGATCTGGCCCGGCCGGCGAACATACGGTCGGCGTGCCTATGGTGCCCACAGCGCCCAGATCTGACCGAGCCGGCGACCAGGCGGTCGGTGCGCCTGCGGCGCCCGCAGCGCCCAGGTCAGGACGGGTCGGTGACCACACGGTTGGCATGCCCTCAGCGCTCATACTACCAGTGGCCGCTTCCTCCCGGTGGCCCTGTAGGATCGAAGAGCATGTGAAAAGCTACCATAGGGGGCGGTGAATGGTAGATTAAAACCTTTTATGCGGAAGCTAAAAAAACCCCTCGGCAGAAAATCGATCTGCTAAAAAAACCGTGTGTGCGACTGTTTTTGACGTGTTCAAACGTGACTAAACTAATGGAGATTATAGAGAATCAAGTCACTAAGCCACTTCAACAAGAATCACGTGAAAACACTAAGTAGAACTTGAGTTATGATCAAAAGACTAGACGAACGTCAATCTGTTCTACCCGATTTTAAAAACAGATCTGCAATGCAGCAAAGAAACTCGTGTAGATCAAAAACCACACATCCAATGACCTTGAAATTTTATAGGTGATATATAATCAAGTTGTGAAGACAACCCAAAGAGAATCACGTCAATTGGATCAGTAAAACACGAGTTATGATCAAAATACCGAAGCAATGTCGGTTTGTATAGCAACTCACCGAGGAAAAACTTGTCTGAAACAAGTCGGACGAACAAGGCACCAAGGCACCAAAGCTCCTCTAAACTACGAATTTTACTGATCAAAACTCAAGTGAAGAATCCACAAGTCATTCTCTCCGCGAGCCTTGGCCTCCCTTGCTTACATAACCAGCCCTAAGGCCAACCCAATTCAATCTAGCACTCCTACTCCTACTTGGATTCAAACTCTAACTTTCCAAAACTGCTCAAGACTCTTCTATATGAACATAGAAGCAATATTAAGACTTCCAAACACTTTAGAAAAGTCCCAAACATTTCTAAAACAACTCTATTTTATTCCTAACATGAAATCCTATTGTAACCAACTCGAAACTTTCCATAAACGAATCATAACCGCCTCAGCCGCAGCCTGAGCGCAAAATCTACCTGGTTGAACCTTTTCAACCATATCTTCACTTCCATATCTCTTCACCACGCTTTGGAACAATGTAGCCACGTCCATGCACCCCTTGCATATGTACAAACACTTTCCAAAACGTTCACAATACCTTCATATGCATTGTTCTTGACCCAAACATGCTGCGTGACCTCCCGATCAGCTCAACCACAATTTCTCCGGATTTTGGTTGTTGAACCTCATCTTCTCCCTAAGACTAGTTCAAGGATATCCATCACCAGCCATGTCTTGACCTCAAGCAACACCTGCACATGAAAAACACCCACATTTTTCGAGCACAAGTCCACGGCTTGACTCACGTTAGTCCGAAAACCACAACACGTTACATGAGCTCCTCACATATAAGCATGTTGCAAACCATAGCAATGTATTAAACACCATAATAAGCCATAACACATCAAAAACTTAGTATGAGAATACTAAGTAAACATTCCATAAGCCAAGAAGCAAGTTCGAAACATTGCAAGTTAAAACACAAAGTGCCTGAAAATTAAACACTATGAAAACAGCTGCTCTGCAGTGACAGTTACTCCCGAAATGCAATGAGAAAGTTCGGACAATCCGAATAGGGTATTTCGGCAATATTCAAAACTTTGAATGTAAATCCTCACTTTTATTCTAATTGCCAGTGTATTTAGCAAACATAGGTCTCACAGACCCTCTACTCCGACGGTGGCGATAGTACCACCACGACCGAGCCCAGAGAGTGTGCTGGCTGCAGCACGCGCCCTGCTTCACAACCCTCCGGGAAAGGGCACCACCCCCGAGGCGGAAGAGCAGTGGTGACACGACATTCACCACCTCATTGCTGCCGCCATGAACTCTCCTGCCTACAGGAGGCAGCGGGCTGAACCCTCGTTGTCCCAGTTGCGTACGTCGACGGTGGCCCGCAGGACGGCAGCCACGCGAGTGACGGCCACAACTGACCTCAGGGTCGAGCTGAACCACCGCCATGCGAGCAAAGATGGTCGCGCCATCATCGAACGACGTCGCGAGAGACATCGAAACTTTCAAGGAGAGTACGGCACCCCGAGTGTCGTGCCAGTGGGACGTGCCCCACAGACCCCTGCCTCTCTCTAGGGGCAGTCGGGGGCTGCATGACACTCACCCCACACCTTCGCATGGTGGTCTGGCCACCCAAGTTCTGGCCCCGCATGCCGTAGAAATACGACGGGACAGTCAACCCCGCCGAGTTCCTGTAGATCTACTCCACCTCCATTCTAACTGTAGGAGGGGATGAGGTCGTCATGGCCAACTACTTCCCCGTCGCCCTTACTGTCACTGCCCGGTATCGGCTCATGAACCTCCCCCCGTGCTCCATCTCATCCTGGGAAGAGTTGTGTTGGAGATTCACAGCCAACTTTGGGAGTTCCTACACACGCCTCCGCACTGAGCTCGACCTCCACATCGTGCGTCAGCGCGAGGGGGAGTCGTTGCGATCCTTCATCCAGCGATCCTCCCAGGTCAGGAACACCATCCCCCGCATCTCCAACGCCTCCGTCGTCATCGCCTTCGGACAGGGCGTTCACGACAAGAAGATGCTCGAGAAGTTAGCCACGCATGATGTGCAAGACGTCTCCGAGCTCTTCAGCCTGGCCGACAAATGCGCCAGAGTGGCGGAAGGCTGAGGCTGGCACTCACGACCTGCCTCTGCGGTGGAGAGTGCCGGATAAGCTGCTGCTCCGCACAACGGAAAGAAGAAGAATACCAGAGGCATGGACAAGCCTCTGGCCGGGGCACCCACCGCCGCCCTTGCAGCGGCCGGTGGGGGCCGAGCCCCACGCATCAACAAGCGCCCACGACCGTCGTCTGCCAGCGATGATGACCAATGGTGTCCGGTGCACAACTCTATCCGCCACGACGCCAGCGAATGCCGCGAGATCAAGAAGCTTGCGGAGCGCTCCTGTGAGCTGCAAAAACAGCGGTCACGTCAAGACGGCGCACCTTCATGCCAGCCGGTGGGCAAAAAAAGGCCAAACCTGAGGCCTGCATTGAGCAGAAGATGGAGTATCAAGACGCAGATCGGGCGTTGAAAGCCGTCTACGGCCATTCCGACTCCGACTCCAGTGCCTACAACGAGCGACGCAAGGCGCTCCACGTCTAGTCAGACGTCCCCCCATCGTGTGGCAAGGGAGATGCCCTCTTACACTAGTGCAGGGGGTCGAGGTCGCCCTCCCCTCGAAAGCCACCATGGGCTCACCCCGCGTCCAAGCATACTACGAAGCCACACAGGACCAGCTCCGGCGTGAAGATATCGACCTCGTCGACGAGGAAACATGGCTAGCAGCTGCTCGAAACTCGCTACACCGCCAAGTTCTTTGGGGAATACTTTCTCGAGAAGGGTTGACAAACTCTCCCCTAGCTAGGAGGGTCCCTTCCGAGTGACATAATTATGCCGCCCCAGGTGCCCCCACCTAGCCATGGAGAATAGGGTACCTCTACCCAATCCATGAACATAGAACGCCTCTGTAAGTTGTACCCTTAGCGCAGCGGTAGGATTCTTTTTTCTCTCTGAAAAGGTGTCATAGAGTCTAGGAACAATGCTTAGAACAGATAAGCTCCGGAGGAGTCCTGCTATTCTTGTCATCTGGAGCAGGTCGCCGCCTTCTTGTGCGGCATGTCTCCTCCTATGAAGGAAGCCTGAAACAAGAAAAGAATTATCTTACCCTGCATACTCTTTACAGTTTTTTGCTCACTCATGCATATCAACTGTAAATGGCATGTCTGGAGCCAGTCCTACATACTTGTCCTAGGTCCCGTGGCAGTGTAAGGTATCCACGCTGAAAGGTTAACGCCCGAGGGAGGTCCAGGATGCGCATCCTGCTTAGCATGGTTCCGTACCCTAAGCCTGCCGCACTGCCTCCCCTGTGCAACAACTGAGTACTTGGGGGCCGGAAGAAACACGCCTACGGATAAAAAAAATAATCGGGCCTCAGACATTGCCCCATTTCTTTTCGTGCTTTCTTTCCATACTGCTCCGGCCGTGTGGCCAGTCACTTATTCTTGTGCTCAACCATAGTAGGAGCTGTGATATCCTTCTGCAGGCGGGTCTGCTTGAGGTACCTGTGGCGTACTTGGGGGTCCCGTGGTGTGACGCCCGGTCCCGTAAAACATGGAACCTAGCTGATTCATATGTGTGCCCAGGATGTTCTTCACACATATACATGTAATCCACAAACTGAATTCAGAATATAACCATGAATAAATAGGGTTTAATTATTTTATTAAAATAACTCATGAATCTCTAACTTATTCTAGCAGCGGAAGTCTCTAAACGATACAAAATTATAGCTTCCTGAGCTCCAAGATAGCTTCCTGAGCTTGTCCTAAGCTTGTCCTACTACTCACGACCACGCACATTCAAAATTATAGCAATCAAACATCATGCACAAACTCTACTCAAGATGCAATGGTGCAAATCCTATGATGCTGTCTTATTTAGATCAGTTTGTACGTGTTCTTGCATGTTTTAATGGCTTGCATGGGGTTTTATGGTGAACAAGGGTGTAAAAAGATCAAGTGTGGACGTAGTGATGATCTTGACTCAAGATCTAGACCAATACCACCATCAAAAACCGATCAACACGTGATCTGTCCACATGAAAAAAACTTCTGTTCGAAGAAAAACAGATGTGAAAAAAACCGCGATGATGTCGTAAGGTGGTAACGGAGACCTGCCTCGGCCTTTCTCCTAGCAATGGAAGCAGGACAGATCGTCGGCTCTCTTCCGGCGACGGCGAGCGTGACGGGGCTCGTCAGCGGTCTCACCGGCGACTGAACTCCGGCAAGGGGTGGAACTCGGCGAGTTGGAAGCTACGGTCTCCAAGTCGTCAACTTGGGAGGTGGAAAATAGGTACGTGATTGCGGCCAAGGGGTTTTGGGTTCTATTTATAACAGGAGAAGAAGAGTCCTACTCCGATCGGACTTCAAATAAGAGTCCTATTCAATTTGTTTTGGATCTTAACAACTTATCTCCAATTGATTTGGTGTGGTAGCAACATGGAAGAGATCGTGTCGGTTTCCTCGGTACCGGGTATTCCCGCGCGCACAGGAGAAAAAACGTTTAAGGATCTCGTACTTCCGCAGTGGAGAACTCCGGAGATGCCACATGTCCAGCGGGGGCCGGGCCTCCCTTTTCCTCAGGGGCGACCTCCGGTTGCGCCGCGTGTCTGGCGGACGGGACCTCCCTCTCTCTCAGAGGCAAGCTCCACGTGCGCCACGTGTCTGGCGGGTGGGACCTCCCCTCTCCTCAGAGGCGAGCTCCGCGTGCACCACATGTCAGTGCGGGACCTCCCCTCTCCTCGGAGGTGGGCTCCGAGAATGCCATGTGTCCAGCAGCGCCAGACCTCCTTTCTCCTCAGAGACGAGCTCCGAGGTCGACACGTGTTCATCGGGGTGGACCTCTCGGAGGCGAGCTCCGAGAGCGACACATGTCCAATAGCGTCGGCTCCCTTCTCCTCGGAGGTGAGCTCCGAGGACGACACATGTCCAGCAATGTCGGACTTCCCTTATCCTCAGAGGTGAGCTCCGAGGACGACATGTGTCCAGCAGTGTCGGACCTCCCGGAGGCGAGCTCCGAGGGTGACACGTGTCCAGTGGGGCGGACCTCTCGGAGGCGAGCTTCGAGAGCGACACGTGTCCCGTGGGGCGGACCTCATCCCTTCCGCGGGGGTGAGTTCCGAAGTCGGCACGTGTTCCACGGGCTGAGTCTCGCTTCTCCGCAGAGACTAGCTCCGAAGGCAATACGTGTCCAGCGGGGTCGGACCTCACCCCTTCTCCTGAGGCGAGCTCCGAGCCTGCCACGTGGCCAGCAGTGCCGGACCTCACCCCCTCCGTAGGGATGAGCTCCGAAGGCACCACGTGGCCAGAAGGCCGCGGGAAGTGTCGGCAGCACTCCTCGGCGAATTGAAATTGGCTCTTTTCAGCTATCTTTCTCCCATTTTTATGATTCTTTCCCATTTCTATTTCTTTGATAATGTTTTTCTATATGCAATGCATGAATATGAAATTGAGGGTGTTACAAACCTACCCCCCTTAAACTGAATCTCGCCCTCGAGATTCGATAGGGTAGAGAATAGGTGAGGGAATTCTGCCTTGAGGTATTCCACACCCCCATGTAGCTTCGGCTTCCGTGTGATGGCTCCACCGTACGTTGCACCAACGGATCACTTTGTTCCTCGTGACCCTTTCCTTCACGTCCAAAATTTGGACTGGATGCTCCACAAAGGTCAGATCCTCTTGAAGCTCGAACTCATCCTTTGGTACTTGCTCTTCTGGTGCTCTCAAGCACTTCTTGAGCTGGGATATGTGAAACACGTCATGCACGTCGGAGAGGTGCGTTGGGAGCTCTAGTTGATAGGCTACCTCTCAGCTCATTGGATCACTCCGTTGTGCTTGCTTAACCAATCCATTCTAAGTATTATATCAAGCCCTTGAGAATCCAAGACAATAAGGTTGGCAAGGAAGTCTACCCCCCTTATTTTAAGGTTTACTTTTGGACATACTATATTAGTCCTCATCTCTCCACCGGGAGAATTAACTAACATAGTATATTTCATGTGTGATATGGGCAGATTATACTTGGCAACATACTTGGATGATATGAATGAATGCGATGCTCCGGAATCAAATAAAACGTAGCTGGGTTGGAGCTGGCAAGGAACATACCAATCACCACGTCCTCAGCCTGTTGCGCCTCCTCAACGGAGACATAATTCACGTTGCCACGAGCGTAGTTCTGCTGTCCATGGTTACCTTGATTGGCTCCTCCGTTCGGCCGTGGGTTCTGCTTGGGCGCGTTGGTCGGCTGTCCAAGGCCTTTCCTCGGGCACTGACTTGCAAAGTGTCCCGTTTCTCCGCATGAAAACATGCCTTGCTGCCTAAGACAGCAGAAACATTAGGACGGGGGTGGTTTTGAGCATAAGCACCCATGTTGGGGCGGGGTGCAGGAGGCAAAGGCATACGAGGTGCTTGCATGATAGGACGTTGCTGTGGTGGTGGATTAGGTCGAAAAGTAGAAGCGGACGAGCCATACTGCGGTGCAGCTGGGGGCATGAAACGGGGACGTTGTAACACCCCAAAACCTGTTAAGAGGGGAATTTAAAATTTTTTGGACGTATTGCATGTGGTGCAGAAATTCAAATTCAAATTGGGATTAGAATTCAACTCAAAACAGAAAAGAAAAAGAAAAAAAAAAGAAAAAAACAAAACCCCCGGCCAGTGGGCCGAAACCCACCAGCCGGCCCACCATACCCCCGTGCCAGCCCGCAGCCGCGCGCCCCTTTTCCCTCTCACTGACACGCGGGGCCTGCCGTCGTCTTCCTCCTCGCGCGCACGCTCGGCCGATCCCGGGGCTCCTCTCTCTCCCGAATCAAAACTACCCCCGGAAACCCGCGACTCCAGCCGAATTCTGGTCCCGGGCGACTCAAACTCGATCACAACCGACACGCCGCCCTCAGCCGTCTATATAAACGCCGGCATCGTCCCGTTTTCCCCACCCGATCAGCTGTTTTTCCTCCCGGTGAGAACCGAAGCTCCGATCACCGATTTCTCTCGATCTCTGCTCAGATTTTCCGATCTAACGCGCCGATCGTGTTCCACCGCCTCCGGGGAATCACGCAGGTGCAGAAAACTCGGTGGTTTGCGCTCTTGGCACAACTCCGACGAGCACCGCAGCGGTTCCACCTCGGACCTCGACGCCGACCGCCTTCCAGGACCTCCGAGCTCAAGAAAAACCCCGAGGTGAGATCCCCGACCTCCCCTCTACCGATCTATGCCATGAAATCCCAGTTTTAGGAGGTATAGACGAAGTTCTCCGGCGAGATCGCCGCCTCCCGCCGCTGCGCGCCGCCGGGCAGCGCCGCCCGCGCACGGTCAGAGCGACGTGGCCGCTTATGCGCCGTCTATTTTAAATCGCACGGTAGAATTAAAACCCGCGCGTACCGGTTCGGCGATCTAATCTGAGCCGTCTGTTTTAAACCGGACGGTCCACATCAGCCCCGCATTATAAAGGCCGGGATTCTTACGCGCTACCCCCTGGGATTCTCGGAAAATACGAGCTAGCCCCGGAAACTTCTGATCTAGCCCCTGGAACTTCAGAAATTCATGTAAATTCAATTAAAAATCAGTTTTAGCCCCTGGACTTAATAAAAATTAGCAAAACCACTCTGCCATGCATAGTTAGACCCCTGGAAATTTGTAAAATAATAAATTAGACCCTATAGTAGGGTGAACTTACCTTTTTGACTCTATATGGTATTAAGTTTAGAAATTTGAATGTGTGACTAGGATTTAAATTTAAAAGGAAAGACAAACACATGTGCTAATTCAATGTTTAAACTCTACTAACACTTGAAAAACTTTAGAATGAACTAAAAATAAATTTTAGGCTGAAATGAAATCTGTTTGGGTGTGTTCATATTTATTAGTTCTAGGAACACATTTTTAGGTTAATAAATAATTCTGAAAATGGTAAAATAGATTTAAATTAGTTCACATCAGAGGAGAAGTTCAAAGACATATTATTTAATATTTTAGATCAGAACTTATTCTGTTTAGATGTTATGCCCTACTATTTAATATTTAAAACTCACTTTTAGGCATAGAAAATAAATCTGGAAAATAAAGGAAAAATAGGTATGCATAATTAGAAAATGATAAATATAGTCTCCAAATCCAAAGACTTCAGTTTGGGATTTGGTAGAAGGTTTAAAAACCCACTTGGAATCGGAAATTACCTTCCATGCAAACTTGGTAGCTAAAGAGTGTATTAAAGAATTTGTTTAAATTGGAAATTCATATATAGTGTGCAAACAGAAATCTGAATACAAAAGTTAGAAATAATATACTGTCGAAGTGTTCAGTCGACACTTCCCCCGGGTCTGCACTGGGCAGCCCGCGGAGGTTCTTTTTTCGGTGGGGCTAGTTCCTAGTGGAGAGCTTGCGCAGATGGACGAGTTAGTAAGAGCTTGACACGGCGAGTTTTACGTGGTTCAGGCCGCCGGAGCGTAAAACCCTACGTCCACGGCGAGCTATGGAGCTCGCTGTATTGCTTGCTGCTCAGGGCTGGAGTCCTGAGCTTGGGGGTGAGTTACAGCTTGAAAGTGTATGGCTAGCGTATGAGTTGCAAAGTGCGAACCCTTGCTATCGTTGCCTACCCGAGCCTTTTATAGTCCAAGACTCGGGCGGCTTACAAGGGGAGCCGGGACCCGACAGGTGGTCCCGGGAAGATTGTCTATTATCTACTGTATCTGCAGTTATGCCGGTAGTTGTCTCTGGTCGAAGGCTTCTGAGTCTTCATCTTGCCGCCCTGCCCATGCCACATGCCAGTCGTAGTGGTTGATGACGGCGCAGGCGGCATGGGATGCCTTGTCGCGGAGTTTATTGGCTGGCAGGTTCTGACACCGTGCGCCAGTCTGTGATGTAACTGGTCGCAACGGCACCTTACAGAGGCGTGCTCCGCGTCTCCGCGTCTTGGGAAGACGCGGGCCTTGAATACCTTGTACGGGCAAGGTATGGGGCGTTTTTACGCCCGCTGCCTATCTCTCGGGGGCAGGCAGCACCGTTCTTCTGGCCACGTGGCGGGCCCGGAGCCCTTCTCTGAGGAGAGAAGGGTCCGGCCTGCGGGGCACGTGGAGCCTCCGGACCTCTCCCCGCGGAGGGGGAGGCTCGGCTTCTGTCGGCCACGCGGCGGGCCCGGAGCTCTCCTCTGAGGAGAGGGAGGTCCGGCCCCGCTGGACGCGTGGCGCCTTCGGACCTCTCTCCCGCGGAGGGGGAGGTCCGGCTTCTGCATGCCACGTGGCGGGCCTGGAGCTCTCCTATGAGGAGAGGGAGGTCCAGCCCCGCCGGACGCGTGGCGCCTTCGGAGCTCTCCCTGCGGAGAAGGGCGAGTTCCTTAGGCATTTTCTCCTGTGCGCGGGGGTACCCCATATCTCAGGTACCGACAGTGGCCCCCGGGCCCATCTCGGGGGAGATAGCGAGCCTGAGGTGGGACCTCCATCTCTTCCGATCCGTGCACTTTCTCTAAGTCCCGTATTGACCGCTGCCGGAGCACGAACAGCCGCGGGATCGTGGGAGCGTGCGCCCACTTGATGGTTACCTTTACTGCGGCGGTTCCCAAGACTGCCACTTCTGCATGATGCGGCGTTTTCTTCGGGAACCGCCGAAGAGCCTTGCCGGCTTGTCTTCTTAGGAGACTGACTCCTTGGCCCACCGCTCCGGTCGGGTGGCTTGGGCCCACCTGTCATTGGCGCTCGGTCTAGGAGCCGAAGCGGTTGCCGACGCGGTGTATTCGAAGAGTTCCGAATCGCTTGGGATTGCACCCGGGAAGGTCTTTAGAGGGGATCTTACTCGCATTGTTGTTTCCCTTCGCACCTTCCAGCGTTTCTTCTCGGACCCTCATGCTTTTGTCCTCCCTAGCCATGGCCTCCAACCCGCCACCAGAGAAGAAGTGCGCTCGATCTCCTCCAGCGACGGCGTCGGCGCCAAGTCACGAATCTGGGGTGCCTAGCACTCCCTCCGGTAGCGTTGAGGGAAGCTTCTGGGGCGTCCTCTGTTCCGCCAGTTCAGGCGACTGCGGAGCGGCCGTCAGTGACGGTAGCGGGCTCTGGGAGTCCTACCCCGGCTCGGAAGTCGGGGTTCAGAGCCCACTGGAGTGTCCGCGCTTCCCGGCCATCCTCGACTTGCGGGGAGTCAGTGCCGTTACGCTCAGAGCCGGGGGCAACTGCCGCGGCCCCCAGGCCAGCGCGAACTTCTCCTGTTCCGGTGTGCCCGGACTCCGCGGCGGCGTCGTCTCTTCCTGCCGAGACGGCCACCGCGGCCCCCAAGACAGTGCAGGTCAACCCTGCACCAGGCTGCCCGGCCTTTACTCCAGCGCCGCCTTCTCCGGCTCGCCCCCCTCCACAGGTCAAGGAGCCAGAAGTTGAAGAGAGCCCGGCAGGTCCGGCTGCCAGAGCTTCGACGCCAGCTTCTCCTGATCGGCGTCTCGTCTCGGTTGCTGGTGCGTCAACTCCTCTTGAGGACGAGGTAATGGAGGAGGTCAGGGGCACTGTCCCGGCCTCTGTTGCTCCATTGCCCCTGGCGGATGCCTTCGCGCTTGCCGAGACGAGCGTTCGGCAGGTCTTGGCTGCACTAGGTCACGAGCGGGAGGAGTATACGGTTGAGCGGTATCGCCTCCTCACCTGGGGGAACCTTTTATGGGAGAGGACCGCGAAGGTTAAGAGCGAGCTCGACTCCAGGCGGGAGTTGCTCGACTTCAGGGAAGTGCTCCTCGACCGGATGAAGCGGTCTGTCGACCGCATGGACACCCAATCGCGGCGGATCAACAGGGAGGCCCTGGAGGCACACGCCCGGGCCGAGGAGAGCCTCTCTGCTGCTGTGGAGATACGGCAACAGTTGGAGCGCCGTGAACTCGCCGTTGAGGAACGGGAGCGTTCCACGGCAGCTGAGGCGGAGAGGGTCGCCGCGCAGCTGGCGGCCGGCGAGGATGACCTTCGAGCTCGGATCGAGGAGCTGGAGATCCTGAAGGCAGACCTCGACTTGAGGGAGGAACAGGTCTCCCGTGATCGCCGGGTGGTCTTGGACCGGGAGTTGACCGCCGACTTCAAGGCTGCTGAGTTGGAGCGGCTCGCCAAGACTCTCCATCTTCGGGAGAGCTCCCTGGCGGCCAAGGAGAAGGAATTCTCCGAGAAGAACCTGGAGGCTCTGCAGGCGACCCGCCGCGAGGTGGAGGAGCTTTCGGCCTTGCGGTCCTCCGAGGCTCTTGCGGTCTCGAGCTTCGTGGATCGAGCGGGGTCCGCCCTGATCCCTCTTGGCTTCAGTCCGGTGAGGGCCGCGGCCCCTGCATTGGAGGTGATCCCCGCCTGGAGTCGATCGGCGCCAAGCTGGACAGGCTAGACTCGGTGGTCGCCAGCGAGCTTGAGGCCGAGGGACGCGGTTTAGCCTTAGAGGTCGCCTCACATGTGCTGGCATGCTTTAAGAGCCGCGACCCCTCTTTCTCACTAGAACCAGCGAGAGAGGGCCCAACCGCAGAGCGGGAACAAGCTGCCAGGGTAGAAGTCGAGGATGTGGCCGCCCTTGTAGCCGCAAGGTTCCGGCGGGAGCCAGGAGGTCCTTAGGACTTGTTTCTCCCTTTTTATCGAGTCTGTAGTCCAGCTCATGGAGCCTCGCTTAGTTCGACTCTTTTAGATATCTGTGTCTATGATGCTTTTTTTCTCCTTTTGGCTTTGCCTGACTGAGTCCTTAGCTCCGCAAGGTACTCAGAGGCCATCTCCAATCTCGGAGCTCCGCATAGACACCTTCCCCGGGTCCTAACCGTGTTAGGGGCCCCCGGGGGTCTCTGGATCTCGCCCCATGGGGAGCTCCAAATCTGCCTGCCACGTGGCGGGTCCGGAGCCCCTCCTTAAGAGGCTTGAGCTCCGGCCATGCTGGACACGTAGGGCTTTCGGAGCCCTCCCACCGGGGGGGGGGGGGGGGGGGGAGGTCCGGTTTCCGCCTGCCACGTGGCGAGCCCGGAGCCCTCCTCAGGGGAGGCGAGATGTCTGGGCCCGCTGGACACGTGGGGCCCTCGGGCCCCGCCCCTGCTGGAGGGGCAGGTCCCGGTCCTTCCGGTCCTAGGCCGGAGTAGTTGGTAGCTCCTTTCCCCCTGCTTCATGCACTCCCTGTTGCCGTAACCTGGAGGTCCTGCACACAGGCAGAGGAAACGTAATTCTCCTCGGGGGGTCCTCCCCTCCTGTCTCCTAGTATTATCCGTCTTACGATCCTGATCCGTTATACGGGGCTTGGGCAATTCTGTGCACGAGGCGCCGGAGCTCCGGCTCCCTCCGAGGTCCGGGTACGGCCGTCCGATCCCTAGTACCGGGCCATGCGCTGGGGAAGCAGAGTGCACGTGCTTTGGGTTCATGACCAGACAAAGCGGTTGTACTCCCCTGTACCTCCGGGGGGCAGGATGCGCATGCTTTGGGCTCATGGCCTGCTAAGCTGGATACGCACCCTGGACCCCCCATGCACAACGCAGGCCTTTCCTGGAGGTAACCAACTGGCACCGCAACACCTGACTGGGGGAGGCCCGAGAGACTCACTCGGCCATCGGCAGGTGCCTCAAGCGCAGCCGCCTTCGGTAGGATAGCGAATGCCGACTATGGATGAGCGCAGGAGTGGGGGAGCTAGATGTACGATGAACATACAAAGATAATGCGATCATAAAAATTAATGCATAATTTAAATGAGCGCATGAGAGAGAGAGCTAAGTAGAACAGGTCTCTGTATTCGTGCCCATAGATGGAATTCTGGCCGTACATGGAGGCAATATTCCGCCTCGTCTACAAGGGAAGCAAGACTCTACGCGCTTAGGGTCGGAACCAGGCTAAACTGGACGTAGTCCTGTACCGTCCCTTGAGATTTAGCTGCCCCAAGCTCTGTTCCCAAATCCTATGGGATTCATTACAGAAGAGAATAACCCTGTTCTACTGATGCTCGGGAAGTAGGACTTACAGTGTTGCTTCATGGCAATAGTCTTTTGGGAACGGATCCCACACTCGGTTGAAAGGCATGTGTACCTGGGGCGGCAGCTTTCATGATTCAGAAGGGACCTTCCCTGCTGGGGGAGAGCTTATGGGTCCTTCTTGGAATAGAGTGTGCCGCGACACCGGGTTGCCCTCCTGCAGGCCCCCGATGCGTTCGGTTCTTTGGCGGTAGAGCTTAGAGCATCAGCCGAGACCGCGCGTTGTGGGGTGTTACCTGCAGCCGAGTCTCGTCGACGAGGTTGTCATCTTCACGCTGGATCATGTCCTGCGCGGCTTCTCCTCCCCTTCTGGCTAAGGCCTTCAAGGGGTAGGTGGACCCGGGCTCGTCTTGGATGACCTAAGGCGTCTTCCCCTTCTGGCAAGGCCTTCAAGGGGTTGACGGACCTTGGGCGGCCCCCGGGAGGTATGTCCAAGGCACGGAGGCGTGCCGCAGTTGACTACCGCCCTGGCCCGTCACCGTCAGAGCTGGAGTCCTCGCCGTTATGCACTGTCTTTATGACGCGCTGAGGCTCCTGGAACCCCACGTGATGGGCGGCAGTGACTGGGGCATTGACCTTCTGTTTGCCATCCCTCTGAGGGTAAGGCGGTGCTTCAGCTCTCTGCTGTCTTCCTTTGCGGAAGCGCTCTGCGAGTCTCTGGATATCCCAGCACTCGGCAGCAGTATGGTTGCCGGCGCCATGCATGGGGCATAGCCCGCCCTGGTCACTGTCTGGGGCCGGTGATTGCTGCTGCCTTTTGTCGGGGCGTGGCCCCCGAGCTCCACTAGCCGTCGCTGCTGCGGCGATGGGAGCCGCGAACAATGACTTCATCTTGCCACTCCCCCGGTTCTTGGCCTTCTTGCCACCCCCATAGGCAGCAGCACCAGACCCTGGTTGTCCACCTGGCTCGGAGGTCGGCAGAGAGTGCCAGTTCCGCCCTTCAGCTGCTATGGCGCATTTGTCCGCCAGACTGAAGAGCTCAGAGACGTCGCGGACCTCTCTGGTCGCGAGCTTCTCAAGCATTTTCTCGTCCCGGACACCCTGACGGAATGCCACCACCACAGAAGCACTTTGAATATGCGGGATGGTGTTGCGTACCTGGGAGAACCGCTGGATGAAAGAGCGCAGCGACTCCCCAGGCTGTTGCTTGACGGCGTGGAGGTCAAGCTCCGTGCCGGGACGGGTGTAAGAGCTGCCGAAGTTGGCGACGAACTGTCGGCAGAGCTCTCCCCAGGAAGTTATGGACCCCTGAGGTAGATTCATGAGCCAAGATCGAGCTGGGCCGGTCAAGGCGACGGGGAAGTAGTTGGCCATGACAGCCTCATCCCCTCCTGCGGCAAGTACGGCGGTGGAGTAGATCTGTAGGAACTCCGCCGGGTTGACGCTACCGTCGTACTTCTCGGGCAGGTGCGGCCGGAACTTGCGCGGCCACCTCGCGAAGCGAAGGTGGGGTGCAAGGGCTGCACATCCTGCACCTGCTGCTGCAGGTATTGGCGCTGCGAACGCTTGGTTCGCACTTGGCACCGCGTATCCCGGCATGGGCAAGGCTGCACCATAGACCGGGGGCGCTGCTTGCGGCGCATATGGTTGTGGCATATGTTGCGCGGCATATGCCTGAGGCAGGGCTCGCGTGGCGAAGACCTGCCCTCCAGGATGTGTCGAGGCCGACGGCATGCTGTCGCCAGCCTCATGGTTGCGGCGCCTTTCTCGGCGTCGCTCGAGGTACACTCGAGCATCCTGGCCCAAGTGGCACCGCTCCAGCTCCCTTCTCAGATCCGTCGACGGGAGCCTGGAGGAGCTGGAATCCGCCGTTTGCCCGTCAACCGTTGGCGTGCGCGTCAGCGACACAGCCGGTTGACCGGGGCGTCGCCCTTGCCGAAACCGAGGGTTCGCGGCGGCGACAACGAGGTGGTCCACTTCGCGGACCCACTGTTGGGTCGCTGAATGGGGCGCATCCCCAGCAGGTGGGTTGCGCAGCAGTGCTCTTGCTGCAGCTAGCGCACCCCCATGGTGTACGCTCAGCGCTGCAGAAGATCTCACACTGGTCTGAGCCTGCATCGCCGGAGTCGGCGTTGCCGGAGTTGGCTGCTGGCTACCAGCTTGCGCCGACACACTCCGTCCTGAGTGTGTCGACATGTACTCCCCACTGGTCACGGTTCGCCGTGAACGCGGAGGGGGAGAGTTTGCCGCTGAAGGAAGCTTGGTCATCTTCGTCGGCGGAAACTCGTCGCGCAAGGAGAAAAGCCCCCTTCCTGGCGCGCCAAATGTCGAAGTGTTCAGTCGACACTTCCCCCGGGTCTGCACTGGGCAGCCCGCGGAGGTTCTTTTTTCGGTGGGGCTAGCTCCTAGCGGAGAGCTTGCGCAGATGGACGAGTTAGTAAGAGCTTGACACGACGAGTTTTACGTGGTTCAGGCCGCTGGAGCGTAAAACCCTACGTCCACGGCGAGCTATGGAGCTCGCTGTATTGCTTGCTGCTCAGGGCTGGAGTCCTGAGCTTGGGGGTGAGTTACAGCTTGAAAGTGTATGGCTAGCATATGAGTTGCAAAGTGCGAACCCTTGCTATCGTCGCCTACCCGAGCCTTTTATAGTCCAAGACTCGGGCGGCTTACAAGGGGAGCCGGGACCCGACGGGTGGTCCCGGAAAGATTGTCTATTATCTACCGTATCTGCAGTTATGCCGGTAGTTGTCTCTGGTCGAAGGCTTCTGAGTCTTCATCTTGCCGCCCTGCCCATGCCGCATGCCAGTCGTAGTGGTTGATGACGGTGCAGGCGGCATGGGATGTCTTGTCGCGGAGTTTATTGGCTGGCAGGTTCTGACACCGCGCGCCAGTCTGTGATGTGACTGGTCACAACGGCACCTGACAGAGGCGTGCTCCGCGTCTCCGCATCTTGGGAAGACGCGGGCCTTGAATACCTTGTACGGGCAAGGTATGGGGCGTTTTTACGCCCGCTGCCTATCTCTCGGGGGCAGGCAGCACCGTTCTTCTGGCCACGTGGCGGGCCCGGAGCCCTTCTCTGAGGAGAGAAGGGTCCGACCTGCGGGGCACGTGGAGCCTCCGGACCTCTCCCCGCGGAGGGGGAGGCTCGGCTTCTGTCGGCCACGCGGCGGGCCCGGAGCTCTCCTCTGAGGAGAGGGAGGTCCGGCCCCGCTGGACGCGTGGCGCCTTCGGACCTCTCTCCCGCGGAGGGGGAGGTCCGGCTTCTGCATGCCACGTGGCGGGCCCGGAGCTCTCCTCTGAGGAGAGGGAGGTCCGGCCCCGCCGGACGCGTGGCGCCTTCGGAGCTCTCCCTGCAGAGAAGGGCGAGTTCCTTAGGCATTTTCTCCTGTGCGCGGGGGTACCCCATATCTCAGGTACCGACATATACATATGTTTAAAAGTGCATGTAGGCCAAAAATCAACACATCTAGGATAACCACAACACTTAGTAATGTGAATGACTTCCATAGGTATGTATGTGTGGTTTGTATGAAGTGAAAGTGTGAACTGTCTTATGGATTGTTGTTTTCTTTTGCTATGTGTGTTGGCATGAGTAGAACCTGCCCCAGAACGAGTTCTTCCCTTCCAAGATCAGGACTATCCATTCCCAGAGCAGCAGGAAGAAGGCAAGTGTCCTTGACCACTTTGATCCTATGCTAGGATGTGTAGATAGAATTATTTGCATTGTCAATTGAAATATGACACCCATGCTAGGAAGTTTCCCTAGAATTGCATTATCTTGTTTCCTTGTAGCTTGGGTTGGGTTTATTTTATTATGTCTTTCATTCATATTACTTATGCTTAGCCACGCTTAGAATGGGATAAGTGGGATATGAGATCATCAACTTGTTTACCTTACTCTTGAATGAGATATTATGAGTTATGTAGAGGTAGGGATCGAGGCAAGTTGGATGATTTGGTTGGTGCTGGGTGCACGAGACTCGGGTTTGTGTTTAGTACTTGCCTGGATCCTAAGGACCGGTTCATGGACCATGTAACCTGGCTTTACCGTGCCAACCACATGCTGAGATGGGGCAGCTTGGCCAAATAATTAGGTGTACCCCGGCGTAGTATGGGTGTGTTGGATGGTGCGGGGAATAGGTGTCAGCTGGACTACCATATGAACCGCAAGGCTCAAGAGGGGGCCACTGCAGCGGGGTTGGAGCCTCTTGTATGCTGTTAGGGGTGAAACCTCAGTGGGCCCACGCTCGTCGAGAATCCCTTTGTAAAGGCTTCGTAGTGATCTCCTGGCTACACACCTGGGAAGTGTGAATGTGGTTCGTAGCCACTGGCATAATGGAGGTTCTTTTAGTCCACCCGGCAACGGGGGATGAAATCACTACATGTGGGTACAGTGGTGCAAACTCTGCGGAGTCAAAATTGTCATGACAGCCATGCTCACAGTCAAGAGCGGCTTGGACTTATTCATGATTAGAGTATGATGACCTTGGAGGTTGTGGATGTTAAGCGCGGAGCTTAACATTTGAAATGATGTTATGGTTATTTGATTATGATGATGGGATGGGAGATTGGGACCATTTCACCTATGTAGTAATGTAGGTGCTTAATAAGCTAAGGTGGTAGGCAATAATTGCGTAGTGCTTTAACCATGAGTTCGACCTCTCCTTGTTCTAGCCATGCATGACATAACTTTCCCACACTTGCTGAGTACCAACGGTACTCAACCTTGCATATTTGTTGGTTTAAATTGCTGCTCAGGTCAAGGGGATGAGGTGGTGTTTAATGATCAAGACTTTGGATCCGAAGAAGGATTCTAGGTTCATGGAGTCCCCCGGGCAACGCCTGTGACGGAGCCCACAAGGAATAATATTCCGCTGCTATTTTATTTACATGTTATGAACTTATTATTGTCCATCGAGACATACGCTATGTAAGACTTATTTATATTCGACACCTGGCTTGTAATAAATGATGCTTCACTATTTGTCATCACATGTGTGAGAAAATGATCCTGGCATACATGTGATATTCACTCGGTTGTTCTTCGGAGAAACCGGGTGTGACAGACGTATATTGCTCCCTTGTGGCTTGTATGGCATCTTTCTCTTGCCCTCTTGCTCGATCTCACGGATCTTGCTCTCCACCACTATAGCTTTGTCAACTAGCTTCTGGAAGTTTGCATAGTCATTGTTGAGCAGTTGAACTTGGATCTCATTGTTCAACCCTCTCATGAACAAGTACTGCTTCCTTTGATCCGAGTTGACATCCTCGAGGGCATACCTTGACAGCTGCGTGAACTTGTTGAGGTACTCACTCACGCTCTTCCTGCCTTGGCGGAGACCTTCAAACTCTTGCCTTTTAAGCATCATGACTCCAGCAGGGACGTAATGAGAGCGGAAGCTCTCCCTGAACTCAGCCCAAGTGATAGTCTCCTGGTTGTCATGAGCATTGCAAAGAGCGTCCCACCAGTTGACGGTTGCTCCCATACGTTGGTGTGATGTGAAGAGAACTTTCTCCCAATCATTGCACTGAACAATAGCAAGATTCTTCTCCATGGACTTCAACCAATCGTCGCCCTCTATGGGATCATTAGCTTGTGCAAAAGTAGGTGGTCGAGTCCTCATGAACTCTCCCAATCTGTTGTGAGCCGGCGGTGGTGGCGGTGGTGATGCAGGAACGGGGTTAGGATGGTTGTTGTTGTTGGCTTGCAGCTGACCCAAAGTTTGGATCATAGTTTGCATAAGCTGGTTCTGCATAGCCATCAACCGTTCAAGGTTGTTTTCACCAGCCCCGGGGTTAACATTCTCATGAACTTCATCGTTGCCATCCTCTTGTGGTTCCTGGTTGCCACGAATGTTCCTCCTTTGTCGGCTGGCATTTTCCCTCACCATCTGTGAGACAGAGTTGGGTGGAGTAGAAGTTAGAAGTTTATATTGATCCCCCCTCAACTATATGCATCAAGGTGGATGGACTAAATATATTTACTTTTATATGAGGATGTGATCACATGCCGAAGCATCTCACATCTCTCTACGTGTGGATAGGGACAACGCTGAAGCGTCCCACAGCTCACACTAAGCAGTCAAACACAACAATCATCACAAAAGTTCAACACACCATTCCTATTCAAGCTTCTATGGTTTAAACGTTCCTATGGGTTTTAGGGTGTCCATTCTACCTAGGCTTGCATCCTACGGTCAAGGTGGTTCTGATGCCAATCTATGCATTCTACCTAGGCTTGCGTCCTATGGTCAATGTAGCTCTAATGCAAATCTGTGACTTCTACCTAGGCTTGCGTCCTACGGTCAATGTGGCTCTGATGCAAATCTGTGACTTCTACCTAGGCTTGCGTCCTACAGTCAACGTGGCTCTGATACCAATCTGTGACGCCCGGTCCCCTAAAACACGGAACTCAGCTGATGCATATGTGTGCCCAGGATGTTCATCACACATATACATGTAATCCACAAACTGAATTCAGAATATAACCACGAATAATAGGGTTCAAGTACTTTATTACATCAATCTCTAACTTATTCTAGCAGCGGAACTCTCTAACTTATTTTAGCACCGGAAATCTCTAAACGATAGCGGAAGCAAACTAAACACGGCAGCGGCTCCATCTTCAACTCCACAGGCAAGTTGACGGTAGTTAGCACGCCTAATACTCCACATGATCTTTGAAGTACTCCTCTCCTGTTGCTGATGTTTGTATGATAATGCAAGGGTGAATACATGTTGTACTCAGCAAGTGCTGAAAAAGTATGACATGTAGCTTACAACAAGGTAGGAATAAAAAGGCTCATTGCAGAAAGCAAAGTTTATTTCACAAACATGATAAAAACAACAATTATCTTTAAGTGAATTTAATCCCAACATTTATCCAATTAAAAACAGTAACATACCTCCATCATATTTTATCACTTATCACGTCCCATCCAGCCATTAATCTTTCTCAACATCATCTCATGCTCATAGTAACCATCTCATAACCGAGACCAAAACTCATTATCATGACTCAACAGTCCCGAAACCAATCTCATTACCAAGACTCAACAGACCCGAAACCAATTTCCAATGACCATACCATAACCAAACCAATAACCATCCCAATAACCATCCCATCTAATCATGTGAGTTGGCCAGGCGCTTGTTACCGTAAGCACGACTATCATGATAGTTTTACACTCTTAAGAGATGGCACCACTTTACCCACAAGTTTGTGATTTCGTCACCCATCAGAGATTGCAGAACCTCCATTACACCAGTACACAACCGTTGGTGTATGGCCAAGAGATCACAAAATAGCCTTTACAAAGGGGCTACTAGATGTATGGACTCACTAAGGTTTCACCAGCAGGCTCGAATCACCATTCTCCCACCTACGGGCTCCCTCTTGTGCCATGCAGTTCCCAGGATAGTCCTCTCTCGACTCCCATTCCCCGCGCCTTCCACGGTCCATACAATCTAGCAACTTACCAAATTAGTCAGCTAAGCCGCACCCATATTTGGCCTTGTGGTGGCACTGTTTTCCTGGCATGTGCTGGCATGAACCGGTCCTTAGATCTACGGCAAGTAAACCACCATCTCATTCTACAACATCCACGAACCAAGCTTGCCTAGATCTCCCCCGATTCTATGCTCATTATAATCGTCAAGTTCTCATTATCATTATTCATATGAGTGCATTAGCTAGACACGTTCTATCTCGCTTCCCATATCCCGTAGACTAGCGAAGCAAAAAGGAAAAACAACCATACCTGACTCATTAACTTTCCCGGCGACAAGGATGGTTAACAAAACTAGTAAACTCCTATAAAAGGGTTTCCCATCAAGTTGACTCAAGCAAACACGTTTTCGCAAACAAAACAGTTTCCAAAACATGGGATCAATATGGTCAAGGGGCACTTGCCTTGTTCCTGTGGCTTTTGTTGCTCACGTGTCTCGAAATCTTGGTGCTGTAGTCCTTCGTAGATAGCTTCCTGAGGTTGTCCTTCTACTCACGACCACACACATACAAAATTATAGCAATCAAACATCATGCACAAACTCTACTCAAGATGCAATGGTGCAAATCCTACGATGCTGTCTTATTTAGATCAGTTTGTACGTGTTCTTGCATGTTTTAATGGCTTGCATGGGGTTTTATGGTGAACAAGGGTGTAAAGATCAAGTGTGGACGTGGTGATGATCTTGACTCAAGATCTAGACCAATACCACCATCAAAAACTGATCAACACGTGATCTGTCCACATGAAAAAAAAACTTCTGTTCGAAGAAAAACAGATGTGAAGAAAACCGCGATGATGTCGTAAGGTGGTAACGAAGACCTACCTCGGCTTTTCTCCAAGCAATGGCAGCAGGACAGATTGCCGGCTCTCTTCTGGCGACGGCGAGCGTGACGGGGCTCGTCGGCGGTCTCACCGGCGACTGAACTCCGGCAAGGGGTGGAACTCGGCGAGTTGGAAGCTCGGGTCTCCAAGTCGTCGACTCGGGAGGCGGAAAATAGGTACATGGTTGCGGCCAAGGGGTTTTGGGTTCTATTTATAACAGGAGAAGAAGAGTCCTACTTGTAAAAGTCCCAAAAATGTGTATGAATAAAAAACTATGGTTTGAGTTCATATGTGTGGCAATGACAGGAAAAATGGGACTTGCTAAAACTTTTCTTCATGCAAAGTAATACATGGATGAACATCCAACATGAGGTTCACCTTTTTATTTAAAAGTGTTGAACCAATAAGGAGTTAAATACCTCTTTGCATGTAAGTTTAAAATTCAGATTTGAAATTCAAAGTTCACACATATGGTGACCCAAAAACTTTGAATTAACATGCAGCCATATAGTTGAGTTTTTAGGGAAAAGGTTATCACCAACTTTTCAATTGTAGGGTGGGCTCAAAGGAGAGCTAAAGAGAAGAAATTGCAAATTCTAAACCAAATTCAGATTTAGTCTTGCAAATTCAAACTAAATTTGAAGAATTCAAATTCTATCCCACCTTTTTAAAATTTAGCATTTTGGGGAGTGAAAAGATCAGCTTGAGAAGATATTTGGTGAAGAAATGGGGGGTGGGACCCACAGGTCATAGAGCTAAAGGAGGAGACTTACTCCCTAAGTTTTGCTCTCGGTGGGGACTTTTCCCGAGCAGCTCGCGAGCGCCACCGAGCAGCTTGCCGGTGACAGCTCCTGCTGCCGGTCTCCATGCGCTGGCGCCCTGGGGTCAGTCCTGGCCGCACCCCCAACGTGATAACGTGCCCCCCCCCCCCCCCCGGCCAAAGCAAGGCACAATTGCTTTCTTCTCCTCGCAAACAAACTGAGAGCCGAGCACCTCACCGCGCTTCTCCACTGCTCCCTGTCTCCCGGCCAACCCAGCGCCTCTCCGGCAGGCTCAAGAGGTCACAGAGGTGCGCCAGGAGGTACTGATCCTCATCCCGTCGTCCTCTTGCTCTCCCCCGATGCCGGCTCGCCGGAATTCGATTTTTGGCACCGGCGCACGTATAGAACAGCCTGTGTTTAATTCGTGAAATTCTCCCAAACCGATTGATCATACCTCCTACAATTCAAAACACAGCAACTAGATGCCCTAGCGCCCTCCCACGCCGAAAACCAAAGGAAACCGACCGTCCTATGCCCCGGGCGACGAGAAATCGTCGCCGGCGGCTAAAACTGCCACGATCCACGGTGACGACTAGGTTGCAGCCACTTCCTGCACGATCTGACCTCCGTTCCATGTTCCTAGAACCATAGGGATGCTGTAGGACATCGTAGCTCGCCGGGAGATGCCTTGGACACGCTGGAACGCGTCCATGTCGAGCTCCCGAGCCGCCCCGCCGGTGCCGACCCACCTACAGCCGTTTTCACGCGGGGAAACCTTGTCAGGTAGCTGCGCCACGTTCCCAGGAGCATGTAGGGCGAAACCGGAGCTCATTTGGTGGAGAAATGAGAGAGAACGAGCCATGCCAAGTTTTCTGCCTGTGTGCACCCGCGGGCTCTGGCCGGAGGTTGAAGAAGCACCTGACCCATGGGCCCCACGCGCGACTGTGCTGTTTAAAATCAAACAGAGAGTTGTGCAAACTTGTAAAATGCATAACTTGGTGTAGGAAGCTCCAAAAATAGTGAGATAAATTTTTTTGGATTACTTTAAGAGAATACTATCCAGAGGTACAACCAAATAATTATGCAAACCCCTGGTTTTGGCTCATTAATTCATAGAAGGAAAAGCTTGTGGGAATTTTTCCAGTAGTTTTATGTATTGGAAAATTTCCAAATTTGGGCAGGAGAGTCTTCCAAAAATACTTGAACTCCAGTAAAATTTTCAGAAGCATTGGACCTCATTTGCTTGGCCAAATGTGGTGTTAATTCCTTATGTCTCTGAAAATGGGAAAATAAACAGAGGTCAATTTCAGAATTTTTTTCCCCAAACTTTAGAACCTCATAACTCTTGCTAGGAATCCCCAAATTTAGTGATTCAAATTGGGTTGGATTCATATTGAATAGCTGTCCAAATCTACAACCCAATTTGTATGAAATGCATTATTATATTCTGGAAAATTCTTTGAAGGTTTTCTGAAAAAGAATTATTGAGAGAGTTTGGGTTATCCAAAATTACCCAAATTTTGCCAGAATATTCTTTAGCATATTGTTGACCTTCTAGAAAATGTTCAGCTCATTTGGAGATAATTTGAGGAGGAATTTGCTAAATGAAAACTACTGTGCTCAAAGGAGTCCAGAAACATTTTCAGAAAATGTTTCTCACCTCAAAAATCTATTCTAAGCAATCCATAGCTCCAAAAATCATAGGAAAATTTAGGCAAGCTCTCTGAGACATACTTGGAATTGTAGTTCACTTAATTGGGCATGAAAATGCACATTACTACAGAATTAATTCTGTTGAGTACAAATGCTTAAAGAATTGTTCTGGGAGAACTAACCAAGTAAAACGGCTGAATTTTGGACCAGATGACTCTCATGTGATCAAGAACTCACATGTAAATTATCAGCCCAAGATCAGTCCTGGAACTCCCTGTTCTTATTCTCCATACTTGTGTATATGTGGGAATACCTAAGAGATATTGTGAGAATTGGGGAGGACACCATATGACTCCACATTAGCTGCAATTTGGCAAGCTAAATCCTTAGGTAGTATGGAGCCTGATGTAAAGGTTTTGAGGCCATTGGAGTTCTTGTTCTTCAGTTGCACTCAAAGCTTTTCAGCTTATCTATTATGTTCATTAGAGAAAAGGGTTAGTGTATAGCTAAGGCCTTAAGGTCAATTAGTTTATTTCTGTTCTTTGCACAACAGAGGCAAACCAAGCCATTCTGGTCTTTTCCACACAACCTCTGTTCCTAAGAAATTAATTCCATAACTTCTTTCCATTACAGTCTATAAAATATATGCATATGCATTTCAATAGGAACCACAACGAAGGGGACTCAAAGGAGTGATTCATAGAAGTGGATCAAGCTCCGGAGAGTCAAGGGTGGATCCGCAAGGACACTAACTGGTTATATACGACTACCCTGCAAAACAGGCAAGCTCCGGTTTGCATTTAACAGCTGTTAAGTTTTTATTTTGTACTCACTTTCGGTCAAGATATGAACTGTGCATTAGGTCTAGTGATTGATACTCCTCTTGCATAGCCAAATGACCCATGGAGTATTGGGTAGGTGTCTTTCACCGTGCAGAACTGCCATGCTTAAGTACGGTTCGGTAGAAGTCGAGTGGTGAGATGCTACTCGCAGTTTCAGGAACAACAGGGGCATAGGGGATTGGTTCATAATTGAATTAGCAAGTTAAAGTTGAGACCGGAAGGTTGTAGGGGCAGCAGGACATAGGGGCCTGGGTGCTGTAGACCTGTCCGTGTTGGCCAAGGACCGATCCGTATGCGGCCCTGTTGAACAAGTTTGAGTTGTGTACCAGACTCATGCTGGATATATGGGACCTAGTAAACCGATGTACCTCGGGAAGCTGTCATTGGGACTTTTCGGGTCGCCTCAGGCGGACGGCCGGTGTGCAGTATGTGGGGAATATTCTCATGACATCTCACGTCGGAAGGTGCACCATGAGAGTAGCTACTGTACGGGGCGACTTGATCGATTCAGCGGGGGTGAAACGGGGGAAAGGCTGCCACGTACGACGTCAGTGATGGTTGTTGTAGGCAACGTCGAGTACGGGCGTACATGTCGTGTAGTCCGGGTGTTATTGATTCGAATCACCGTCGCTCGCAGAATGGACCGAGCATACTTGTTCTCACAGTCGTGACGTAGTAAGAACTTGCATGAGAAAGGAACTAATCATCTTGATGTGAAGTATGATTCTACCTTGTATTGGAGCTTGATGAATAGGCTAGTGCAAACTCGATTCTTTTATGCCATGAGCAATTTACATCGGGGGAAAGCGTTTCTTGTTTGATTGTGGACTCCCAATGTGGCTTGCCCAGGGTTACTTAAAATACTGCAATTAATACTGAAAGTAAGGATTCACTTTTAGGCGAGTTTACTTATGCTTATGCCATCCTATGTTAGGTTCATAACCTCACTTAGAGTTTCATGTTTTGGGTGACGGTTAAGTCTTGCTGAGCGTTATGCTCATGGATGCTATCCGAGTTGTTTTGCAGGTATTTGACTCGATGCTTATGAGAAGGGATGCCGATGAGACTCGGGAACCTCCGAGTGTTTACTCAAAGAGAATCCTCGCCGCTGCAGATTGATCTTCGTGTTGCTAGTAAGAAACGTCCGCGGGCTGGACTGTTTCTTTGTTGCTAGTTTAGATATGAATCGTGAGAGTGATAGTCTTCCGCTGTAGTCTACTCTGATATACTTATTTGTAAAACAATCTTGTACGCTTCCGCAAACTATTTATGTAATATGATGTATGTTCATCGACCCGTGTGCTGTTGGGTGCCGCATAACACGGCACCACCCGACGAGGTCCTGTGGGGCCGTCTCAGCGTGGTATCTGAGCTGTTACACATGGTATCAGAGCTGCGTTGGGAACAGAGCACGGATTGAGCATCATATTATGTCAAAAACTTAGGATACGGTGAGATAACGGTACTAGGCCCACATAAGGACTACTATTAGCATATTATGAAGGTGGCAACCTAACTTATGTGTTATGTCGGAAAATCGTGCATCTCTAGACGTCTATGTCTTGGGGGGTGCACGTATGCGCTGTCCACCAGTGCGCACAAGCTGAAGGGTGGAGCCCCACGGGTGGCAGGTAACCCGACTCGCTTTAGTATCCTCTACGACTCTTCATGTTGTTTGGGGTATTCGAGCAGCGTCTGTCCCAGGCGTGCGTGGTGCAATTTGGGAGACCCCGTCATGTGGTCAGTAACGTGAACACATAGCTCAAGGCGTGTTTGGCTTGAGAACACCTGGGCGATTGATGACGGCCGGGTGTACCAACTGTTATGGATACCGGGTTCGGTGTGCAGCCGAACCTGATGATTGAGTGTGTTTTATGTAGGTACTAACCACGAAAACCTTAGTACGTGTAGAACATGTTTGCGAGTGACCGTTTTAGTGCCACCTAATGATACGTGTATGCCGGTGTAATCGGTTAGTTTTTCTTTGGTAAGGCAACGTAGTACCGTCATATGTCTTACGGTGCATCGTCACCGTACTACACTGGATAGTATTCTTACCTATGAAGAAATCATTCATGACTAACTTCCAAACTAAAAATGGATGTGATGAAGCACATATTAGTTACTGAGCTCTCCATTTGAACTAAGTTCAAAGAAGAGACTTGTTAGGTTTCTTTTGATCTCAAAGACAGAGTGCTCTGTTCAGACAGAAAATTTTCTGGTCTTTAACAGAGCGTAACTCTGATTAGCTTGACCCAATGGAGGTGTTTGATACAGTTCTGGAAAGGTTATTAAGTGCTCTACAACTTTTCTGTAGAACTCCAGAGCCAAATCCGACACAAACTTGGTTGAATGTCCAGATGGATGCAAACTGTTCAGAAAACAGAGCAGCTGCAAACTTCTCTGGATGTTTCTGTAAATTGGCCATAACATTCTGTAGAAAAATCTCTAGGGGTCAGATAATATACCGTTGGAAAGGTTATGAAATTTGCAACGATTTTGTAGTTCATAGTTTGTTCAGAATTTTACCCCATTTGTATGTAAAACTGTGGTGAAAACAACCACATACAAAGGAGGTGCTGGTAAAATTTAACCAGAAATTCTGTCAACTTTGAACGATCATAACTTCTGGTTAAGGGATGATCCAGAGGCATGTGATTACTCGTCGGAAATATACTGAAGTTAACTTTAACTTTGGTATTCAACTTGAGTTATGAAAATGCTAGTAACTGGATCAAATTCTGGGTTAAGTACTGAAAGGTCTGTTTTGTACCGAATGAGGGACTGGATATGTTGGCTTTAGAAAGATGTGTAAACATGAAATTTTGTTATGCTTTCATAAAGTTTTAGCATGTTCATGTTTTACATACTTTCACATACTGCTGAGATCATGTTTTGACTCCCCTCAAAAATTATCTTTGTGCAGTATGGTGCGTACTCATTCTCCGAGTAGGGTTGATCGTTCTCGTCAAGACGATGATGACTCGACTCCACCACGGGCACCGCCATCAATGGTATGGGCGGATGTCATGGCTCAGATGGTCGAGTCAAGTCAAGAGAACACAAGACTACTCCAAGCCTTGGTACAACAAGGCTTACTCCAGCGTGCACAACAGGACGTTCCACCTCGGAACGCCTACTTGGATTTCTTGGCGACACAACCGCCAATCTTCACGGAAGCCCATGAACCAGTGGAAGCTGATCAGTGGCTTCGAGTTATGGAGTCCAAGTTTGGGGTGTTTGAGTGCGACGAATATCAGAAGGCATCATTTGCAGCTCAACAGCTCCATGGAGCCGCCGGAAATTGGTGGTTCGCTTATCTTGCCACCGTTCCGGAAGGTCATCAAGTGGAATGGACGGAATTTCGTGAAGCATTCCGGGCTCGTCACATTCCTATGGGTTTTATCAAGGCCCAGCAGCAGGAATTCAGAAACTTGAAGCAGGGGGACATGAGTGTCCTCGATTATGTCAGACGATTCAATCTTCTGGCACAATATGCTCCTGCTTATGCAACGAGCGAAGCTGCCATGTGTGACTACTTTTTCTATGGCTTGAGTGCCATACTAAAAGAGAAGTTAGCTTTATTCAATCAAGGCAGTTACACCGAGTTGATCAGTGCTGCTCTGCTGCAAGAACAAGCGACACTTGAGTGTCAAGCAGAGAAGAGGGACCGGGAGGATGTGCAAGAAGACACACCAATCGTTCCTCGTAAATACCGTGTGATGTATCACACACCATCCAATGAGATATGGCAAGAACCAGGGAGATCAACTCCGTACAGATTTCCTGCTCAAGAGTCATGTCTTGAAGCAACACCTTTGCCTCAGCAACGAAGGACATCTGTTGCATCATTGCTGCAGCCAAGTGCCTCAACTTCTCAACCACAAGTCAACGAAGAACCGGGGAAACCTCCGTGTTCTTATTGCCACCGTTTTGGGCATTTTAGGCAGGAATGCCGGGAGAAGTTGGTAAACACCAGACAGCCATCATCATCAGGTGGTATGCCACCACCTGCTCCAGTCAACATAACAGCATTGCAATCCGGGAGTGTGCAACATCTTGCGATTGAGGATGTCCCAGAGGGAGCACCGGTGTTAGCGGGCATGTTTACTCTCAAGGACGTGCCCGTATTGGTACTTTTTGATTCAGGTGCAACCCACAATTTTATCAGCAAAACATGTGTGGATCAGCACCAATTATCCACCAATACTCCCACAACGAGTTTTCTCATACGTTCACCGGGAGGAAATATCTCTGCCAATCAGATTGTGTCCCGAGCAGCTTTGTGTTTGGGCGGAAAAATATTACCCAACATCGCTGATTATGTTGGATAGGCAGAAGATAGACATTATATTGGGGATGTCTTGGTTAAATCGTTACGGTGCCGTTCTCAATATCGGTAACCGGACTGTCCAGATTGACTCGCCGATTCACGGACAGCACACGCTATTTTTAGACAGCGAAGATCCAGATATGGTAGAGGCCTACCACACGGAAGCGCTGAAGCTTGAAGATATTCCGGTGGTACGTGATTATCCCGACGTATTTCCCGATGACTTACCGGACATGCCGCCCGAACGGGACGTCGAGTTCAAAATTGAACTGGCGCCGGGAACGACGCCTATTTCACGAAGGCCTTACAAGATGGCACCTAATGAGCTAGCGGAGTTGAAAGAGCAACTGAATGAACTCATGAGCAAGGGTTTTATACGACCAAGTTCTTCACCTTGGGGTTGCTCAGCGCTGTTCGTTAAGAAGAAGGACGAAACACTACGGCTATGTGTTGATTATCGTCCTCTCAATGCTGTCACGATCAAGAACAAGTATCCTTTGCCTCGCATCGACATCCTGTTTGATCAACTTGTGGGTGCAAAGGTATTTTCGAAGATGGATCTTCGGTCGGGCTATCATCAAATCAAGATCCGTCCGGAGGACATACCGAAGACAGCTTTCTCGATGAGATACGGACTCTACGAGTACCTCGTCATGTCATTTGGATTAACCAACGCTCCGGCACACTTCATGTACTTGATGAATTCTGTGTTCATGCCGGAGTTAGACAAGTTCGTCGTGGTATTCATCGACGACATATTGGTTTACTCCAAATCTGAAGAAGAGCATGCTGAACATCTGCGCATTGTGCTACAACGGTTGCGGGAGCACCAATTATATGCCAAGTTCAGCAAGTGCGAATTTTGGATTGATCAAGTGCCTTTCCTAGGCCATATCATTTCAGCAGAGGGCATTGCCGTGGATCCCAGCAAAATTGAACAAGTGCTGAAGTGGGAATCTCCCAAATCTGTCCATGAGGTCCGAAGTTTCCTAGGTTTAGCGGGTTATTATCGGAGGTTTATTCCGAGCTTCTCAAAGATTGCTAAACCAATGACGGAGCTGCTGAAGAAGGGCACTAAATACATGTGGAATGCAGCCTGTGAAGCCGCATTCAAAACTTTGGTGAAACATCTCACAACGGCTCCAGTTCTTGCTCAGCCGGACACAACGAAGCCATTTGACGTATACTGTGATGCATCCGGCATCGGTCTCGGTTGCGTTCTGATGCAAGAAGGGCGTGTAATCGCCTATGGGTCTCGTCAACTGCGAAACCACGAGCAGCATTATCCAACTCACGATCTTGAGCTTGCTGCGGTGGTGTTGGCGTTAAAGATGTGGAGGCATTACCTACTTGGTAATCTTGTTCACCTCTACACCAACCATAAAATCCTGAAGTATATCTTCACGCAGAAGGAGCTGAATATGAGACAACGGAGATGGTTGGAGCTCATAAAAGATTATGAAATTGAGATCCACTATCACCCGGGAAAAGCCAACGTGGTTGCCGACGCGCTTTGTCGGAAAGCCCACGTTCACAACTTAGCGGTTGCTGAGTTGGAAGATGAAGAACCCAGCCTCCGTGTCATTCCGTATGGCGCGCTTTATAATCTCGCGCTCATTCCAACAATCCGTGAAGAGATTGTTGAGGCTCAAAGAAGAGACAGAGGTATGTCTCACATACGGATAAGACTCGACAACGGAGAGATGAAATGCTTCCGGAAGGATGAGAACGGTACGATATGGTTTAAAGACCGTATAGTGGTACCGCGTAATATGAAACTCCGGAAGAAGATCTTGGATGAAGCCCACCTGTCTAAGTTTTCCATTCATCCCGGAAGTAACAAGATGTACCAAGATTTGAAACAGAAATTTTGGTGGACGAGGATGAAGAGGGAGATTGCTAAATACGTATCCGAGTGTGATACGTGTAGACGGGTCAAGGCTGATCATATGCGGAAAGCCGGACCGCTACAACCTTTGAAGATACCGGCATGGAAGTGGGAGGATGTGAGTATGGATTTCATCGTCGGGTTACCGCTCACATCCAGGAAGCATGACTCGATATGGGTGATCATTGACCGGTTGACGAAGTCGGCTCATTTCATACCGGTGAACACTCATTATCGAGCAAGGTAATATGCGGAGTTATTCATCTCCAGAATTATTTGCTCACATGGTGTCCCGAAGACCATCATTTCAGATCGAGGTGCGCTGTTCGTTGCTCGGTTTTGGGAGCAGCTGCATGCCTCGTTGGGCACCAAGCTAATTAGAAGCTCCGCATATCACCCTCAAACCGATGGACAAACTGAGAGGGTGAATCAAGTGCTCGAGGACATGTTGAGAGCATGTGCCATCCACCACGGTAGGAATTGGGACGATCACCTACCGCTGGCGGAGTTTTCATACAACAACGGTTATCAAGCGAGTATTAAAATGGCACCGTATGAAGCTCTCTACGGACGGAAGTGTCGCACACCACTAAATTGGTGTGAGTCCGGCGAAAGAGTTCTGTTTGGGATTGATCTTGTCAACGAAGCCGAAGACCGAGTTCGGTTGATACAGGAGAACTTAAAGGCTGCACAATCCCGACAGAAGAGCTACGCTGATCAAAGGCGTAGGCCATTACATTTTGACATCGGGGAACACGTTTATCTTCGTGTATCTCCGATGAAGGGAATTCACCGGTTCGGTGTAAAGGGGAAGCTCGCTCCCCGTTTTATTGGTCCTTTTGCTATCACGGAGAAGTGCGGACCCGTAGCCTACCGGCTGGAATTACCGGCAAGTCTAGCGGGTGTTCATGATGTATTTCATGTTTCACAGCTGCAGAAGTGCCTCAAATTCACCGCTGCTGTTCGCACTGAGGACATCGACGAATTGAAACCGGACCTGACCTACACCGAGCGACCGGTTCAGATTTTGGATGAAAAGACCCGGGTAACCCGGAACCGGACGATCAGATTCTTCAAGGTGCTGTGGAGTAATCACACCACGGAAGAGGCGACGTGGGAAAGTGAAGATTACCTCCGCACCAACTATCCGGAATTTTTAGCTTTGTACAGTTTGTAAATACCTCTCCCGTCTCGTTCCTGTTTTGTAATCTCGGGACGAGATTCTTTTAAGGGGGGAGGAATGTAAAAGTCCCAAAAATGTGTATGAATAAAAAACTATGGTTTGAGTTCATATGTGTGGCAATGACAGGAAAAATGGGACTTGCTAAAACTTTTCTTCATGCAAAGTAATACATGGATGAACATCCAACATGAGGTTCACCTTTTTATTTAAAAGTGTTGAACCAATAAGGAGTTAAATACCTCTTTGCATGTAAGTTTAAAATTCAGATTTGAAATTCAAAGTTCACACATATGGTGACCCAAAAACTTTGAATTAACATGCAGCCATATAGTTGAGTTTTTAGGGAAAAGGTTATCACCAACTTTTCAATTGTAGGGTGGGCTCAAAGGAGAGCTAAAGAGAATAAATTGCAAATTCTAAACCAAATTCAGATTTAGTCTTGCAAATTCAAACTAAATTTGAAGAATTCAAATTCTAGCCCACCTTTTTAAAATTTAGCATTTTGGGGAGTGAAAAGATCAGCTTGAGAAGATATTTGGTGAAGAAATGGGGGGTGGGACAAACAGGTCATAGAGCTAAAGGAGGAGACTTACTCCCTAAGTTTTGCTCTCGGTGGGGACTTTTCCCGAGCAGCTCGCGAGCGCCACCGAGCAGCTTGCCGGTGACAGCTCCTGCTGCCGGTCTCCATGCGCTGGCGCCCTGGGGTCGGTCCTGGCCGCACCCCCAACGTGATAACGTGCCCCCCCCCCCCCCCCCGGCCAAAGCAAGGCACAATTACTTTCTTCTCCTCGCAAACAAACTGAGAGCCGAGCACCTCACCGCGCTGCTCCACTGCTCCCTGTCTCCCGGCCAGCCCAGCGCCTCTCCGGCAGGCTCAATAGGTCACAGAGGTGCGCCAGGAGGTACTGATCCTCATCCCGTCGTCCTCTTGCTCTCCCCCGATGCCGGCTCGCCGGAATTCGATTTTTGGCACCGGCGCACGTATAGAACAGCCTGTGTTTAATTCGTGAAATTCTCCCAAACCGATTGATCATACCTCCTACAATTCAAACCACAGCAACTAGATGCCCTAGCGCCCTCCCACGCCGAAAACCAAAGGAAACCGACCGTCCTATGCCCCGGGCGACGAGAAATCGTCGCCGGCGGCCAAAACTGCCACGGTCCACGGTGACGACTAGGTTGCAGCCACTTCCTGCACGATCTGACCTCCGTTCCATGTTCCTAGAACCATAGGGATGCTGTAGGACATTGTAGCTCGCCGGGAGATGCCTTGGACACGCTGGAACGCATCCATGTCGAGCTCCCGAGCCGCCCCGCCGGTGCCGACCCACCTACAGCCGTTTTCACGCGGGGAAACCTTGTCAGGCAGCTGCGCCACGTTCCCAGGAGCATGTAGGGCGAAACCGGAGCTCATTTGGTGGAGAAATGAGAGAGAACGAGCCATGCCAAGTTTTCTGCCTGTGTGCACCCGCGGGCTCTGGCGGGAGGTTGAAGAAGCACCTGACCCATGGGCCCCACGCGCGACTGTGCTGTTTAAAATCAAACAGAGAGTTGTGCAAACTTGTAAAATGCATAACTTGGTGTAGGAAGCTCCAAAAATAGTGAGATAAATTTTGTTGGATTCCTTTAAGAGAGTACTATCCATAGGTACAACCCAATAATTATGCAAACCCCTGGTTTTGGCTCATTAATTCATAGAAGGAAAAGCTTGTGGGAATTTTTCCAGGAGTTCTATATATTGGAAAATTTCCAAATTTGGGCAGGAGAGTCGTCCAAAAATAGTTGAACTCCAGTAAAATTTTCAGAAGCATTGGACCTCATTGTCTTGGCCAAATGTGGTGTTAATTCCTTATGTATCTGAAAATGGGAAAATAAACAGAGGTCAATTTCAGAATTTTTTTCCCCAAACTTTAGAACCTCATAACTCTTGCTAGGAATCCCCAAATTTAGTGATTCAAATTGGGTTGGATTCATATTGAATAGCTCTGTCCAAATCTACAACCCAATTTGTATGAAACGCATTATTATATTCTGGAAAATTCTTTGAAGGTTTTCTGAAAAAGAATTATTGAGAGAGTTTGGGTTATCCAAAATTACCCAAATTTTGCCAGAATATTCTTTAGCATATTGTTGACCTTCTAGCAAATGTTCAGCTCATTTGGAGATAATTTGAGGAGGAATTTGCTAAATGAAAACTACTGTGCTCAAAGGAGTCCAGAAACATTTTCAGAAAATGTTTCTCACCTCAAAAATCTATTCTGAGCAATCCATAGCTCAAAAAATCATAGGAAAATTTAGGCAAGCTCTCTGAGACATACTTTGTATTGTAGTTCACTTAATTGGGCATGAAAACGCACATTACTACAGAATTAATTCTGTTGAGTACAAATGCTTAAAGAATTGTTCTGGGAGAACTAACCAAGTAAAAGGGCTGAATTCCGGACCAGATGACTCTCATGTGATCAAGAACTAACATGTAAATTATCAGCCCAAGATGAGTCCTGGAACTCCCTGTTCTTATTCTCCATACTTGTGTATATGTGGGAATACCTAAGAGATATTGTGAGAATTGGGGAGGACACCATATGACTCCACATTAGCTGCAATTTGGCAAGCTAAATCCTTAGGTAGTATAGAGCCTGCTGTAAAGGTTTTGAGGCCATTGGAGTTCTTGTTCTTCAGTTGCACTCAAAGCTTTTCAGCTTATCTATTATGTTCATTAGAGAAAAGGGTTAGTGTATAGCTAAGGCCTTAAGGTCAATTAGTTTATTTCTGTTCTTTGCAGAACAAAGGTAAACCAAGACATTCTGGTCTTTTCCACACAACCTCTGTTCCTAAGAAATTAATTCCATAACTTATTTCCATTACAGTCTATAAAATATATGCATATGCATTTCAATAGGAACCACAACGAAGGGGACTCAAAGGAGTGATTCATAGAAGTGGATCAAGCTCCGGAGAGTCAAGGGTGGATCCGTAAGGACACTAACTGGTTATATACGACTACCCTGCAAAACAAGCAAGCTCCGGTTTGCATTTAACATCTGTTAAGTTTTTATTTTGTACTCACTTTCGGTCAAGATATGAACTGTGCATTAGGTCTAGTGATTGATACTCCTCTTGCATAGCCAAATGACCCATGGAGTATTGGGTAGGTGTCTTTCACCGTGTAGACTGCCATGCTTAAGTACGGTTCGATAGAAGTCGAGTGGTGAGATGCTACTCGCAGTTTCAGGAACAACAGGGGCATACGGGATTGGTTCATAATTGAATTAGCAAGTTAAAGTTGAGACCGGAAGGTTGTAGGGGCAGCAGGACATAGGGGCCTGGGTGCTGTAGACCTGTCCGTGTCGGCCAAGGACCGATCCGTATGCGGCCCTGTTGAACAAGTTTGAGTTGTGTACCGGACTCATGCTGGATATATGGGACCCAGTAAACCGATGTACCTCGGGAAGCTATCGTTGGGACTTTTCGGGTCGCCTCAGGCGGACGGCCGGTGTGCAGTATGTGGGGAATATTCTCATGACATCTCACGTCAGAAGGTGCACCATGAGAGTAGCTACTGTACGGGGCGACTTGATCGATTCAGTGGGGGTGAAACGGGGGAAAGGCTGCCACGTACAACGTCAGTGATGGTTGTTGTAGGCAACGTCGAGTACGGGCGTACGTGTCGTGTAGTCCGGGTGTTATTGATTCGAATCACCGTCACTCGCGGAATGGACCGAGCATACTTGTTCTCACAGTCACTGACGTAGTAAGAACTTGCATGAGAAAGGAACTAATCATCTTGATGTGAAGTATGATTCTACCTTGTATTGGAGCTTGATGAATAGGCTAGTGCAAACTCGATTCTTTTATGCCATGAGCAATTTACATCGGGGGAAAGCGTTTCTTGTTTGATTGTGGACTCCCAATGTGGCTTGCCCAGGGTTACTTAAAATACTGCAATTAATACTGAAAGTAAGGATTCACTTTTAGGCGAGTTTACTTATGCTTATGCCATCCTATGTTAGGTTCATAACCTCACTTAGAGTTTCATGTTTAGGGTGACGGTTAAGTCTTGCTGAGCGTCATGCTCACGGATGCTATCCGAGTTGTTTTGCAGGTATTTGACTCGATGCTTATGAGAAGGGATGCCGATGGGACTCGGGAACCTCCGAGTGTTTACTCAAAGAGCATCCCCGCCGCTGCAGATTGATCTTCGTGTTGCTAGTAAGAAACGTCCGCGGGCTGGACTGTTTCTTTGTTGCTAGTTTAGATATGAATCGTGAGAGTGATAGTCTTCCGCTGTAGTCTACTCTGATATACTTATTTGTAAAACAATCTTGTACGCTTCCGCAAACTATTTATGTAATATGATGTATGTTCATCGACCCGTGTGCTGTTGGGTGCCGCATAACACGGCACCACCCGACGAGGTCCTGTGGGGCCGTCTCAGCGTGGTATCTGAGCTGTTACACTACTCCGATCGGATTTCAAATAAGAGTCCTATTCAATTTGTTTTGGATCTTAACAACTTATCTCCAATTGATTTGGTGCGGTAGCAACGTGGAAGAGATCGTGTCAGTTTCCTCAGTACCGGGTATTCCCACGCGCACAGGAGAAAAACCTCTTAAGGATCTCGTTCTTCCACAGTGGAGAGCTCTAGAGACGCCACGTGTCCAGCGGGGGCCAGGCCTCCCTTTTCCTCAGGGGCGAGCTCCGGTTGCTCCGCGTGTCTAGCGGACGGGACCTCCCTCTCTCTCAGAGGCAAGCTCCGTGTGCGCCATGTGTCTGGCGGGCGGGACCTCCCCTCTCCTCAGAGGCGAGCTCCGCGTGCACCATGTGTTAGTGCCGGACCTCCCCTCTCCTCGGAGGTGGGCTCCGAGAATGCCACGTGTCCGGCAGCGCCGGACCACCTTTCTCCTCAGAGACGAGCTCCGAGGTCGACACGGGTCCAGCGGGGCGGACCTCTCGGAGGCGAGCTCCGAGAGCGACACGTGTCAAATAGCGTCGGACCTCCCTTCTCCTCGAAGGTGAGCTCTGAGGACGACACGTGTCCAACTATGTCGGACCTCCCTTCTCCTTAGAGGTGAGCTCCGAGGACGACACGTGTCCAGCAGTGTCAGACCTCCTGGAGGCGAGCTCCGAGGGTGACACGTGTCCAGTGGGGCGGACCTCTCGGAGGCGAGCTCTGAGAGCGACGTGTGTCCCGTGGGGCGGACCTCATCCCTTCCGCGGGGGTGAGTTCCGAAGTCGACACGTGTCCCGCGGGCTGAGCCTCGCTTCTCTGCAGAGACTAGCTCCGAAGGCAACACGTGTCCAGCAGGATCGGACCTCGCCCCTTCTCCTGAGGCGAGCTCCGAGTCTGCCACGTGGCCAGCAGTGCCGGACCTCACCCCCTCCGCAGGGATGAGCTCTGAAGGCGCCACATGGCCAGCAGGCCGCGGGAAGTGTCGGCAGCGCTCCTCGGCGAATTGAAATTGGCTCTTTTCAGCTATCTTTCTCCCATTTTTATGATTCTTTCCCATTTCTATTTCTTTTATAATGTTTTTCTATATGCAATGCATGAATATGAAATTGAGGGTGTTACATGTGGTTGGCTCGTTGCTCCGGGGCCCTATGGTGCCGAATGGTCCCTCCCCTGAAAGGCTTACGCCAGCGGGAGGTCCAGGGTGTGTAGCCTGCTTTGCCTGGTTTCGTACCCCAAGCGTGCACACTATGCCTCTCTAGCACTACAGCTCAGTACCGGAGAATCGGATGGCTCATACCCCTGAGAAAATCTTTAACCATAACTTGGGATCCTTTGGTTATCTCATTGCCTGGGTGCCTTATGGCGCCGAAAGATCCCTCCCCTGAAAGGCTTATGCCAGCGGGAGGTCCAGGTTTTGTAGCCTGCTTTGCCTGGTTCCGTACCCCAAGCTTACATACTGTGCCTCTCAAGCGCTACAGCTCAGTACCGGGGAACCGGATGGCTCATACCACTGGGCAAGGCCTTAACCATGGCCTAGACGACCCACATTGAATTACCCAGGCCCCGTAGCTCAGCTAAGGACCATAAGCCACAGCAAAACTAACAAACAGGAAAGTGTGACCAGAGTGCACAACTACTCCTTTTTTCTGCCATGCCTGCAGGTCAGAACATGTCCTTGGCGTCTCGGACCTCCCAGGAGGCTCGATGCTGACGTCCTGCCTTAGCTAGTGGCAGGTGCACCCCAACTCAAGGGCCACACCAACCAGGGGGCCATCACGGTGAGCCATGCGGGCAGGACATCGGACCACTGCAGCAGCAAGCAGAAGACTCGGAGCTCCAGCTACGATAAGCTAAAGACACTGGTCGAGGTTCCCTCGGGTCCTTGCGCTGCCAAGGACCCGGGACGAGTGTTAGCCACACTGCCGGAGCCCCCCGGGTCCTTACGCTGCTAAGGACCCCGGAGGATCAAACTCGGGACGTCGGCAAAGAGCTATCCACATCGGCTGAGTCATTCCGGACCTTTGCGCTGCCAAGGGTCCAAAGTCTACATCAACGACTCAAGATACACAAGACTTGAAACAAAAATGTCTTTATTAATGGCAGAGCTCCGGACTACAAAGGGGGATACAAGGCGAAAGGGAAACCTAGAAGCTACCCATGCTGGAACCTAGCAGTTACAATTCGGGCGACCTCCTGCTCTATGGCAGACTTTGTTGTGCCTGACAGCTCTGCCCTGTGGACAATGACATCCAGTGTCGAGTGGGCCATATGCGCTACCAGAGAAGGATGATCTGGCGGGACCGGAAGAAGGTGAAGACCATCAGGGAGGTCAACCCTTCCTTCGCCAAGTACCTAATACTCCCCAACACCGGCGTGAAGGCACCCTGGAAATCGGCGATCTTATCCCCGACGGCTTCCTATCCCAATCAGCAAGCCATCGGATGGCTTGTGCTTCTATCGCGGACCGTCAAGGAGAAGGACACCCTGAAGAGCCGCACTGAAGTCCGCACGCACACAAACATCTCACAAAAGTGGACGAAGATGGCCACCGGTGCGAGGGCATGAGGCGTGAGGTGGATGAGAGCACTGGGAAGCGAAGGCTTCCAGCGCGCAAGAGGAAGACAAAGACCGCAAGGTGCAGAAAGGTACCGCCCTTCTCCGGAAGGCCTCCTTTTATATGACCGCATCCTCTGGCAGGGCAACAGATGTGACGTCTGGGTTCCCACCGCCGCACATGGTTCGCCACACCAATGATGTATGGGACCTAGCTCCACCCGTCAGACGCTGGAGGCCAGGCGGGTAACTTCTCATGAACGTCCGGTGGTTCCCGAGAAAAGCGGCGTGGTGGAACTGCAGCGGCCAACCCGATGGCTGCTGCAGTAAATACCTCGCGGCAACCCCTCAAGCATGTCGCCACAACCCGCCAGTCAAGAGCAAACACGCATCCACTACGCCGACGATGTGTTGCCGCTTCGACTGTCGAGTATGCCCACTACGTCAAGGACGTGCAGCCTTTTCGCCTCCCAGGTACAACCACTATGCTAAAATCTCGCCACCACTTCAGCTTCCAAAGTGCAGGCTCAAAAACCACCACGCGGGAAAGATGGAGGCCCCATCCGCGGGCTCGTTGCCTCCCCCGAGATGGGCCCGGGGGCCACAGTCGGTACCCTGCAGACCGGGTACCCCCGTGTGGAGGGAAATAGACAGCCCAGGCCTTGCCTCCCTGCTGAGGCGGGTGCCAATGCCACCACGTGTCCTTGGCCCCGAGGTCAGCCATGGGATTCCACGTGCGCTTGGGCTATGAAGCCCACACGTGCCCCTGATTCCGGTCCGAGGCTCCCCGCTGAGGTGAGGTCCGGAGCTGCCACGTGTCGGTTGTCTCCAAACCTCCTCCCTGCTGAGGATGGCTCCGGAGCAGACACGTGCCCTTGGCCCTGGACCATGCCTCCCCGCTGAGGTGAGGTCCTGAGCTGCCACGTGTCGGTGGGCTCCGAACCTCCTCCCTGCTGAGGAGGGCTCCGGAGCCGACACGTGCCCTTGGCCCCGGATCAAGCCTCTCCGCTGAGGCGAGGTCCGGAGCTGCCATGTGTCGGTGGGCTCCGAACCTCCTCCCTGCTAAGGAGGGCTTTGGAGCCGACACATGCTCTTGGTTCCGGCCCAAGCCTCCCTGTTGAGGTGGGGTCCGGGGCTGCCACGTGTCAGTGGGCTCTGAACCTCCTCCCTGCCGAGGAGGGCTCCGGAGCCGCCATGTGCCCCACGAGCTTTCGTGGGCCGTGGGTCGACGAAGTCAAGGAGGAAGTGCGCTGTCAGGTCATGCATTCAACGCTCGCGCCTTTGCAAGAAGCTTGGTGCACGGTGCACGCCTCCGTCCTCCACCCAATCGTCATTACAGTGACAAGACAGGGCGGCGAGGCGTGATAGCAGTACAGTGCCTCCCAACGGCACAGAGCCGCCCAGCAGACCGAGAAGACGCGGCGAAAAGACGACATCTTCATTATCACCTACCACACAGACAGGGGCGCTCAGCGCGCCAGGCGGCGAGACTTAACTTCCCACCGATTACTCTACTCAGGGTAGTGAAAACCCTAGATCATGTATAGGGTTCATACAGCTTCGGGGCCACCTATCAGGCTCCAAGCCTTACTGTAACCACCCCAGCCTTGGGCTATAAAAGGACCGGGGTGTCCACCCGACAAAGGGTTCGCAACCATGCAACTCTCACACTCATACGTGCAAGCAATACAACAAATACTCCCGTGGACGTAGGATATTACGCTCCGGCGGCCTGAACCACGTAAATCTCGGTGTTCACCCGCTCTCTTGTGCCAGATCGCGCTAGGGACGCCAAGCCCCTCCAAATAAAGAACCTCCGCGGGCTGCTCCTGTAGCAGGTCGGGAGGAGTGTCGCAGCTCACACTCTGACAATAAGTGTGGAAGGTAAAGTACAAGTATGTAAAGAGTAATTAGTCAAGAGAGTCTTACCATTTTTTTGTCGGGGCCTTGAAAGGTTAGCGCCTTTCCCTCTTCCTCGTTTGATCACTCCTGCCGGAGTCTAGGTGACTCCCATCACTAGATGGTGATGTCTCCCTAGAGGACGCCCCACAAATGGAGTAATGGGCACATCTTTGCTACCTACAAGACAATGCTCCACCCCGAGGACATGCTTCACTTCTCGAGTATGATAATGCCCCTCCTAGAGCATGATCCACTCTCTAAGTGGAGTCACAGTTTCACCCTGCTACACATAAGGCAATACTCTTGCACAAACATAAAGTGATAGCGGTGCACCTTGCCTTGGCATATAGAGGAAGCATATATCGATGCAGACAAGATGCTTATGTAGTCGTTCACGACAATGTAGTTTTGCTGCTATCATATTGTCCTTACGTGTCCAGGGATGATGTGCATAGTCTCAGTACTTTGGGACATCATTACTCCTTAAGTGAAGTCATGGAATCTAATAATGTCCCTTTGAACATAAGGCTCTAAATCGTGTACAAACTTGGTAAAAACTCGCCAAGACCACGACGAAATAAAAGCTCACTTGCAAGCTGTGGAAATGAATCTCGGACTTGATGCACGCAACGCATATTGCAGCTTCCAGTAGAGCAGAGAGCTTGAGCAAAGAATTGGAGCTATTGAATCGCGCGCCTGTTCAGAAGCTTCAGATTTGGATCAGAACCAGACGATAGAAATGAGACGACCCGGGTGCTGCATTGTGTCCATGACATGTACAGATCGTAGACACTATTTGGAGAAGGTGACCCTTCAGCAGCTGGCCACCATCCTTCCTGCTACTAACCACTCGGAATCAATGCAACGATTGTCAGCCGGCTGCAGGGCAGGGCGTTGTGTGCGTTGGCATCGCTCATGTGCATTTTTACGGGTTGTCATTGTCATCATCATCGCTTCCAAGGCTGGAGAATCCTGCATCATGTGCCTGTAAGGATGCCAACACTTAAACGGCCATATTATCACCGGAGTGAAGCTGAGATACTCCATATAATGGTAATCGGCATGCCAATTCAGGTCTGAGTGAGAAATGGATGGAGCAGAGTGCGTGCCTGGGCCATACTAATGTAGCACGCACTTTTGTTTCAGCTCATGGGCCGAGCAATTGAAAAACAAAGAGACAGCTGGGTCGAGAAGGGAACGAAACCAAAAGGCCCAAGCGACCGTTTTCACGTGCATGTAACACAACTAGGCTGTCTATACGAGCCTTTCTTTTTCTTTTTTTTTAAAGTCTGCATGACGTTTTCTTTGCAAAAGTAAGACGATACCGAGATTTTTTAGCACTCATATGTATTGATATATTAGAAACTGAGTACAGAATTCAGGAAAATTATATAAATAAGTTTTTCAGTAAGTTATATATATTTTTATCACAAGAAATTACTATAAAAATTTATACATATAATTTATAATAAAAGTTATGAATTATAACGAAACCAATGGAATAGGGCGGGCTAGGGACTTAAAATATAGAAGTTCAAAGCTAATTCCTTCTAACTAAGTGGTTATTCAAACTAATCAACAAAGATGTTATGTGGCAGTAAATACTTAGGACAAATAAATACTTGAGAAACAAATGATCTGAGCAAGTGCAATAGAAATCTGGTGATTCACTCTTCAGTTGGGTCATATGAAGGTTAAAAACAAATTTCTAATATTAATAACCTTCCACACAGGAAATGGAAACCAAGTGAGATTTTAGGAAAAACGGTTCGGTAACTATATAATTAAGGATAGATTTCCTTCATTATATCATATTCTTTGGAGGAAACATAGCATTGTAACTACAGTTTTTAGTACTATTGTCGAAGTGTGTAGCCGACACTTCCCCCGGGCCTGCTGTGGGCAGCCCACGGAGGTTCTTTTTCGGAGGGGCTAGTCACTCATGGAGAGCTTACGCGTTAGGGACGATGGAGGGAGAAGCTTGACACAGGGATTTTTACGTGGTTCAGGCCGCCGGAGCGCAATACCCTACGTCCACGGTGAGCAGAGATGCTCGTTGTATTGCTTGGTGCTCAGGAGCGAACCCAGTCTGAGAGTGTAAAATGTCGTACCCCTGCTAACGTTGCCTACCCGAGCCTTTTATAGTCCAAGGCTCGGGCGGCTTACAAGGTGGGCCCGGGACCCGACAGGTGGTCCCGGGGAGATTGCCTGCCAAGTACCATATCCGCAGTTACGCCGACAGTTGTCTCTGGCGAGGGCTTCAAAGTCTTTGTTCTGCCGCCCTGCCCATGCCGCAAGCTAGTCGTAGTGGTTGGCAGGAGCGGCAGGGGATGTCTTGCGCTGTGTTTATTGGTGTGCAGCCTCTGACGCGGCACGCCAGTATTCACTGCGATGTGATTGGGCGCAACGGCACCTGACAGAGGCGTGCTCCGCGTCTCCGCGCCTTGGGATGGCGCGGGTCTTGAATACCTTGTACGGGCAAGGTGTGGCACGTCTTGACTCTTGCTGCCTACCGCGCGGGGGCAGGCAGCGCTGCTCTGCTGGCCACGTGGCGGGCCCGGAGCTCTCCTCTGAGGAGAGGGAGGTCTGGCCCCGCTGGACACATGGAGCCTTCGGAGCTCTCCCCGTGGAGGGGGAGGTCCGGCTCTGCTGGCCACGTGGCGGGCCTGAAGCTCTCCTCTGAGGAGAGGGAGGTCCGGCCCCACTAGACACGTGGAGCCTTCGGAGCTCTCCCCACGGAGGGGGGAGGTCCGGCTCTGCTGGCCACGTGGCGGGCCCGGAGCTCTCCTCTGAGGAGAGGGAGGTCCGGCCCCGCTGGACACGTGGAGCCTTTGGAGCTCTCCCCGTGGAGGGGGGAGGTCCGGCTCTGCTGGCCTCGTGGCGGGCCTGGAGCTCTCCTCTGAGGAGAGGGAGGTCCGGCTTCGCTAGACACGTGGAGCCTTCGGAGCTCTCCCCGCGGAGGGGGGAGGTCCGGCTCTGCTGGCCACGTGGCGGGTCCAGAGCTCTCCTCTGAGGAGATGGAGGTCCGGCCCCGCTGGACATGTGGCGCCTTCGGAGCTCTCTCGGCGGAGAAGGGCGAGGTCCATAGGAAGTTTCCCCTGTGCGCGGGGGTACTCCATATTGAGGGTACCGACAGTGGCCCCCGGGCCCATCTCGGGGGAGATAATGAGCCTGAGGTGGGGCCCCCGTCTCTTCCACTCCGTACACCTTCTTGAAGACCCGTCTTGACCGTTGCCGGGGCACGAACAGTCGCGGGACCGTGGGAGCGTGTGCCCCACTTGATGGCTGCTTTTACTGCGGCGGTTCCCAAGGCTGCCACTTCCGCACGTCGCAGCGCCTTTTCGAGAACCGCTGAAGCGTCCTGCTGGCTCATCTTCTTGAGAGACTGACTTCTTGGCCCACCGCCTCAGTTGGACGGCTTGGGTCCACTTGTCATCGACGCTCGGTCTTGGAGCTGAAGCGGTTGTCCAAGCAGCATATTCGAAGAGTTTCGAATCGCTTTGAATCGCGCCAGGAAAGTTTAAAAGGGGATCTCACCCACATCGCGGCTTCCCTTAGCATTTCCCATCGCTTGTATCTTCCTTGTTTCCTTGAGCTCTTGCGCCCTTGTCTTCCCTGTTCTTGAGCTTCCATCTGCCATGACTTCCAACTTGCCTCCGTCGCGTCTCGCTCGGTCGGCCGAGCTTGGGACAGTGCGCAGGCTGCTGGGCTGGCACGCGGAGGAGCAGAAATGCTGGCTCCGGCAGGGATCTCTCCCCCTGCTCCTGGAGAAGGGGGAGATAGTCTTCTTCGCCGCCTACGCCATGGCAGGGTTTGTCCCGCTGATTTCTTCCTTCTTCGTGACGCTGCTGGAGACGTTTGGTCTCCAGCTCCATCACCTCTCCCCCAACTCCTTCGTGATGGCTGCCGTCTTCGTGCACTTCTGCGAGATGATCATGGGGGTGCACGCTTCATTGACGCTCTTCCGCTACTTCTTCGTGTTGCGGACGACCGGGCGCAGCTCGAAGAATCAGCTGGGGGCATACTACTTCCAGCATCGCTGCAAAGATCCGAAGCCCTCTGGGTACCTTCTACCTTTTGGCGCGGCGAGGTGGGAAAACTGGAGGGAGAACTGGGTGATCGTGCAGACCGACGAGCATGATCGCCTGCAGCTGCCAACTGCCGGCCCGACCACCGAGCGTCGCTTCTGGGAGGAGATCCCGGAGCTGAAGCCGGAGTACGCGCCGGTCTTGGAGCGGATCCGGTTCTTGGCCAATGAGGGGCTGACATCCCTGATGGTGCTAATAGACTTCCTGTCACGCCGTATTGCACCCTTGCAGCAACGCAACCGCCCGGCGTGGTACTACACCGGCGAGCTCGACTGCACATGGCTGGAGAGGGGCCTTGGCTCCGACCCATCTGAGGAGGTGTTGTACGAGAGCAGCGACTTCGTCACCGGCGGCGACCTCACTTTCCCGGCCTCTGGTACTCCCCTCTTCTTGGAGCCGCAGAGGAGGGCGGAATTGCTGCGGAAGATGCCAAACCTTGACGACATCAGGATCGCCGTTCGTCAGGTTGGGGATGTCTTCCGGGGGATCTCGATCCCCGGGGTCGAGCGCTCCGGGGTGGAGCGCGGGGCATCTGCTGCTGCCCAACCCACAACGAGTGTCGACGGAGCTCGGACTGTCGACAAGGGGAAGGGAAAGGAGTCGGCCCCCGGGCAGCCAGAGAAGAAACGTGCCCGGTCCCCTCCGAGGGCGTCGTTTGCACCGAGTCAGGGGGCCGGGGTACCCTTGCACGCATCCCCCGGAGGTGCTGGTTCGTCGGGCGGCGACCCAAAGAGACCCCGGGTCTCCAGCTCCGGCGGGGCTCTTCTCGGACAGCGGCGGTCTGAGGAGCCCCAGGCGTCCCGCCTCCCTTCTTCAGGTGGAGGAGCTTCAAGAAGGGACGTCGGTGGGGCGATGCCCGGGGGTGAGCCGAGGGCTCAGACGCCACAGCCAGCGAGCGTCCTCGCTGTAGGCTCGGCAAGCAGCGGCGCCGGAAGGAGCAGCGCTGGGACTCATCCGGGGGCGCAGGTGCCCCGGGCCTCAGGGGTCAGGTCAGCGAGCAGCACTAGGGGCGCCACTGACGGGGGCCCTACTGCTCTGCCTCCTACTCCGCCAGTCCAGGTGCCTGCAGCGCAGGCGCAGGCGCCGGTGGCAGGTTTCGGTGGTTCTGTCCCGGCTCGGAGGCCGGGGCTCCAAGCCCGTTGGATCGCTCACATCCCTCTGTAAGTGTTGCTCTTTCCGGCTTCTAGAACTAGCGTTCTTTTCTCCTTTCTTAGCCTGAGAGCTTCTTATGCCAGCAGGGACTCATCGGCTGTCGGCTGCGAGTCTGCTCCCCGGCCATCTCCGGCCAGCGGAGGCTCTGCGCCGCAGCGACCGGGTGCTGCAGCGGCTTCGACGGCCCCCAAGTCGGCACGGGCTTCTTCTGTGCCGGCGGGACCATCCCCCGCGGTGGCGGCGGCAGCACCCGCTCGTCCTCCTTCACCAACTCGGAAGTCCGGTGCTGAGGCTGGAGGGGCAGCTGCGGGTGCAGCTGCTGGCCCTCTGGCTTCCCCAGATCGGCGCCTCACCTCAGTTGCCGTGGCACCGGCTCCTCCACCGGTCGAGGACGTGATGGAGGAGGTCAGGGGCGCGGCTTCGGCCTCTGCCGCCCCGCTGCCCCTAGCGGATTCCTTGGGGTTTGCCCAGGCTGGCGTCCGGCAGGTCCAGGTCGCCTTAGAGCGGGAGCGGGGGGTGCTGGCTGGAGAGAGAGACCGCCTCCTTAGCTGGGGGCATCTCCTGAGGCAGTGGACCCAGGAGGCTGAGGCAGAGCTTGACTCGAGGCAGTCGAGGCTTGATGCCATGGAGGCGCTGCTCGATGCTCAGAAGAGGGCCGTCGATCTCCTAGGCTCGGAGACCCGGTGACTCCGCCAGGGGACCCGCGAAGCTCACGCCAGGGCCGAAGCGCGTTCCACTGCCGTGGAGGAGCTGCGGCTGCAGGTAGCTCGCCGCGAGTGCACCGTCACGGACCGTGAGCACGCCGTGGCGGCCGAGGAGAAGAAGGTCGCCGCACGGCTGGAGGCCAGCGAGGGCGAGCTGAGGGCTCGGACCGAGGAGCTGGGGCTCCGCAAGTCGGCTGTTGCCGCGAGGGAGGAGCAGACCTCCCGGGAGCGCCAGGCGGCGCTGGATCGTGAGCTGGCGGCCCGCCAAGAGGTGGAGAAGCTCCAGGCTTCACGGTCCGTCGAGGCCCAAGCGGTCTGGAGCTTTGTCGCTGAGGCGGGGTCCGCCCTGGTTCCTCTCGGTTTCAGCCCGGTGCGGACGGAGGCTCCAGCGCAGGAGGTGTTTGAGGCGATCCCGGCACTTGAGTCCATCGGCGCCAAGCTGGGCAGGCTCGAAGCGGTGATCGCCGACGAGCTTGAGGCGGAGGGACAAGGCCTGGCGAAGAAGGTCGCCACACACGTGCTGGCGTGCTTCCGGAGTCAAGACCCTTCCTTCTCTCTGGAGCTGGTGAGACTAGGCCCCATCGTCGAGCGGGAGGAAGCTGCCAGGGCCGAAGTCGGGGACATGGCCGCCCTCGTGGCCTCTAGGTTCCAGCGGGAGTCCAGGGACTCTTAGGCAGTCGCCCCTGCGGCCAGAAGGCCCTGTATCTCTTCTTTTTTGCTTTTGTTGAGTCTGTAGTCCAGCTCATGGAGCTTTGAATGAATGAACAGGCTCTTTGTTCTTTTGTGTCCGCGCTTATCTTCTTCTTGGCTTGGCTTGGCCGAGTCCTTAGCTCCGCAAGGACCTCGGAGGTCTTCACCAATCTTGAAGTCTTGCACAGACACCTTCCTCGGGTCCCTATTTTGTTAAGGGCCCAAGGGGTCTTCAGAGCTCGCCTTGTGAGAACGGGGAGGTCCAGATCTGCCGGCCATGTGGCGGGCCCGGAGCTCTCCTCTGAGAAGATGGAGGTCCGACCCCGAGGGACACGTGGGGCCTCCGGAGCTCACCCCTGCGGAGGGGGCGAGGCCCGGCTCTGCCGGCCACGTGGCGGGCCCGGAGCTACCCTCCATGGAGAGGGGAGCTCTGGCCCCGCCGGACACGTGGGGCCTTCGGAACCCGCCCCTGCGGAGCCTCCGGTCTTGCGTTGGAGCTCCGGTCTTTCCTTGCGCGGTCCCCGTAGTGGCCCCCTGGTAGGTATGGCCAATTGTTTGGGCACACCTACCATACTCCTGCGGGGGAGCTAAGGCCGGGAGGTCCTGCACACAAGTAAGGAAAGCGTAATTCTCCTTGGGGCTCTATCTTCCCTATCTCATAGTATTATTTGGCTTACGATCCGGATCCGGTATATGGGGCTTGGGTAATTCAGCGCGCCCGGCACTGGTGGTCCGGCTCCCTCCGAGGTCAGGGTTCGACCGTCCGGCCTTTAGTACTGGGCCAACTGGCATCGCAACACCTGACTGGGGGAGGCCCGAGAGACCCCCCCTGGCCATTGGCAGGTACCTCAAGCGCGACCACCTTTGGTGGGATAGCAAATGCCGACTAGGGATGAGAATGGGAAAAGAGAGCTGAGTGTATGGTGAGCATACACAGAAAGTGCGGTCATAAAAATTAATGCGTAATTAAATGAGCACAAGGGTAAGAGCAAAGCAGGACAGGTTTCTTTCCATATAAACATCCATAGGAGGAAGGTAGGCTAAACATGGAGGCAATGACCTGCCTCATTAAGAAGGGAAGCAAGACTCTACGCGCTTAGGGTCGGAACCAGCCCAAGCTGGACGTCGTCCTGGACCATCCCCTGAGGCTTAGATGCTCCAAGCGCTGTTCCTGGACTCTATGGAATCTATTACAGAAAAAAGTACTATCCTACTATTGTTCTAGGGATAGAACTTACGGAGGTGTTCTATGTTCCAAAAGTTCGGGAGCGGGTCCCCATCCTCGGTGGCAAACTTTCGTGACTCGGAAGGGAACTTCCCAGCTGGGGGAGAGTTTGTCGGTCCCTTTGCGAGAAAGTATGCGCCGTAGCACCGGGTCGCCTTCTTGCAGCTCCCGGACACGCACGAACCTCTGGTGATAGCACCGGAGCGTTTGCCGGTATCGTGCGTTGCGGAGCGCTGCGTGTAATCGAGCCTCGTCGACGAGGTCGATGTCTTCACGCCAGAGGTTGTCCTGCGTGGCTTCGTCATAAGGTCGTACACGGAGAGACCCCATGGTGATTTATGGGGGAAGCATAGCTTCGGCCCCGTATACCATGAAGAAGGGTGTCTCCTCGGTGGCCCAGCTTTGGGATGTCCAGTTAGCCCACGGTGTGCTCGGAAGCTCGTCTACCCACTTGGCGCCATGTTTCTTCAAGCCGGCATAGGTGCGAGTCTTGAGGCCCCAAAGGATCTCGGCGTTAGTAATGTGTACAGGGGTCCCGATCTTCCGAAAGGTTCTTATAACTCTCGATTTGGTGGAGACTTGACACAAATCGATCCAGCTTCCGAACAACACGTTCTGAACCCTGCAATCGCAGCACCACGTCTCCTCAGGTTATCAACCGATATTGCACGGTTGAACTCGCCAAGAAGGCTAATCCTTGCCTGCGAATCGAAGAACACAAGCAAGAACAAGAAAGAATGCAACCAAATTGCTGAAAGATATGAAGCACTCAAGTTGGGGTCTCACAAACCGATGAACGGCGAAACTGTTCTTGACAGAATAATCTAAGCAAAACCCAGCTGTTCGTGACGGCGGCTAGGGGGTATAAAGAAGGTGGAGGACGACCAGGGGGTGCTGGGGTCGTTACCTAACCCTAAGATACGTACATAATGGACTTGGACTCGATACAAGGCCCAATGGCCCAACTAGGTGATGCAACACCCTGGCAGACTCTAAACTTTATATTATTTCGAAGTTTTCCATCGACTCCGACGGAATTTTGACGTGGGGCTAGTTCCATTGGAAAGTTTATCCTCTCAGCTTTCCGTGCATATGTAGAACGTCAAAAACGGAGTCCGTATGCCTCCTGTGCATCCATTTTAAGTTGGACTGCTCCTGGGCCCGAGTTGGACTCGAGTTTGAGTTGGGCTCGGTCTCTAACTTCTTGTTGGCGTATTTTCTGGTCCTCCACGCCTCCAAACCCCTCTCCATGTATCTCCATGTCCTCTCCATGGTTCCTAATCATAATTAATCCATTAGGTAGCAACATACTCTCAAAATTCACATATAAAGAATTGTTCAGGAACGAGCTCACCTCTAAATTCAATTGTCGTGCTCGAGCTCTAGTAATTGGACCTTGCATGTCTACCATGTGAGTGTTGTGTATATCTGCAGGAGTGATGTCCACATCAGTTAGCCCTCTCGACCTGCCCATTGCTCTTTGGGTGAGCAACGGAGGCATAGCACACCTGGATGCCGAGGCCTTCGCAGTAGTCTTGGAACGCTGCGCTGGTGAACTGGGTCCCGTTGTCGGTGATGATTCTGTTCGGGACCCTGAACCGGCAGACGGTCGACTTGATGAACTTTACTGTGGATTGCTTGTTGATGGTGACAACAGGTGTAGCTTCCGGCCACTTGGTGAACATGTCGATGGCAACGTAGAGGTACCGGAATCCCCCGACGGCTTTGGGGAATGGTCCCAGGATGTCCAACCCCCATACGGCGAACGGCCACGAGGGAGGGATCATCTGAACCGCCTCAGCCGGTGTGTGGATCTGCTTGGCGTGGAACTGGCACGCCTTGCAGCTCTCGACCAGCTTGACGGCATCCTGGAGTGCCGTCGGCCAGTAGAAGCCATGTCGGAAGGCTTTACCGACGAGCGTGCGTGAGGAAGAGTGACTCCCTCATTCGCTTCCATGGATCTCAGCGAGCAAGTCGCAGCCTTCCCCCTGGGTTATGCACCGCAATAGGACGTGGTTGGCGCCACGCCGGTAGAGATCCCCTTCTACCAGCGCGTATCTTTTAGCCATGCGCACGATCCGTTCAGCGGATACACGTTCATCAGGGAGGATGTTGTCTTTCAAGTAGTCCCGGATCTCTGTGATCCATGCATCGGTCTGACTTGAGCTTCTGGATCTTGAGTGCTGTGTTGCACGGAGTCCCCAGTGACACTTACGATCCTTGGCGGCGTCCATGGCTGCAGGGCCGCCGGGACCGCCAGCTTCGAGGTGCTGGTCCAGCCCCCTTCGCCCGGCTCGGCAGGCCGGGCTGTGGGCCGCAGCAACGTCCTCTCGAAGACTCCTTCGAGCACAGGGGCTCCGGTGGAGGCCTTCGTTGAGAGGTTGTTGGCCGCGGCATTGCCAGCGTGCAGTACATGGTGCAGGTCCAAGGCGAGGAAGTCTTTCTCCAACATCTGCACGTGGAGCAGATAGGCAGCTAGCTATGGGTCATTGAAGGAGCATTCACCCTTAACTTGCTTGATGACTAGCTGGGAGTCGCCATGTGCCAACAACTGGCAAGCGCGCAGAGACAGGGCTGTCTTTAGGCCAAAGATGAGTGCTTCATACTCTGCCATGTTTTTGGTTGCCTTGAAATGGAGACGCATCATGTACCCAAACTGCTCCCCCGATGACATGAGAAGCAGTACGCCAGCACTGGCCCCCTGCTTTCGCGAGGAGCCGTCGAAGAAGAGCGTCCAGTGAGGCCCGGTGAAGACCGGAGCTCGGGGCTTTGGTTCACCGTCTTCGTGGCCCCCTGGGTTAGTCATCGTTGGCGTCCACTCGGCCACGAAGTCAGCCAGTGCTTGGCTCTTGACTGCATGGCGAGGAAGGAAGTCCAGCTCAAACTCCGCCAACTCCGCTGCCCATTTAGCGACATTGCCGGTCGCGTTGGGGCTGTGAAGGATGGCCTTCAGCGGGTAGGAGGTGACCACTGAGATCTGGTGGGCTTGAAAGTAGTGGTGGAGCTTCCTAGGTGCCACGAGTACTACATACAACAGCTTGTGGACCTCCAGGTACCTTGTCTTGGCATCGTGGAGGACTTCGCTGATGTAGTAGACAGGCCTCTGGATGGTCCAGACCCTCCCCCTGGGCCTGAGATGTCCTCCTCCATTGGCTCAGGTCGGCAGGAGGTAGACGGGTCCGGGGGGGGGGGGGGAGGGCTCCGGGAGATGGGGCTCGAATACTCCTAGGCCGTCTTGGACCTCCGGGGGGGTCCCGCTGGTCTTTCGAGTGGTCATCTTGGACCCTCGGGAGGACGTCTTGTTCTCCTTGGAGGTTCCTTTGGGCCTCCGGGGGGTTACCCTGGAGCTCCGGGAGGTCCAAATGGACCTCCGGGAGGTTGTCTTGGAGCTCCGGGAGGTCCCGTTGGACCTTCAGGAGGTTGTCTTGGAGCTCCGGGAGGTCGTATTGAGCCTCCGGGGTCTCCTGGTGCTTGCCTTCTGCTACCGGAGCAGGCTGCGGTGATGAGGGGTCCAGCCGCTCTGCGACGAGAATCATGCTCACCACCTCAGTTGTTGCCGCGATGTAGATCAGCAAGTGCTCTTTGGGCTCGGGGGCTACCATGATGGGTAGGGTCGTCAGGAGCTGCTTCAACTCCTGGAAATCTTCTTCTGCTTCATCGGTCCAAGCAAATGGACCGGATTTGCGCAGGGGCTTAGAAGGGGAGCGCCCGCTCTGCTAGCCTCGGTATGAACCGACTCAGTGCGTGTGGAAGTGTGTAGCCAACACTTCCCCCGGGCCTTCTCTGGGCAGCCCGCAGAGGTTCTTTTTCGGAGGGGCTAGTCACTCACGGAGAGCTTCAGCATTAGGGACGATTGAGGGAGAAGCTTGACACGGGGATTTTTACGTGGTTCAGGCCGTCGGAGCGTAAAACCCTACGTCCACGGTGAGCGGAGTTGCTCGTTGTATTGCTTGGCACTCAGAACCGGAGTTCTGAGCTTGAGGGTGAGATGGGTGCTAGAGCGTAAGCTTGCCCTAGACGACAGTGGGTGAAATGCCGAACCGCTAGGGTGCGAGAGTGTGTAAGAGGCGAACCCCTTGTAACGTTGCCTACCCGAGCCTTTTATAGTCCAAGGCTTGGGCGGCTTACAAGGTGGGCCCCGGGGACCCGACAGGTGGCCCCAGGGTGATTTCCTACCAGCTTCTATATCTTGGCGCTGGCGTCGAGGTCCTCGTCCTGCCACCCTGCCCATGTTGCAGGCTAGGTGTAGCGTGCAGCCGTTGGTGATGGCAGGGGCGGTAGGGCATGTCTTGTCCGTGTCTTGTCGCTGCATTCAATGGTCTGCAGCTTCTGACACTTTGCGCCTGTCTTGACTATGACTGGTCACAGTGGCGCCTGGCTGGCGTGCGCCGCGCCTCGACATCTTGGGAAGGCGCGGGTCTTGAATGCTTTGTATGGTAAAGGCATGGCACACCTTTACTCCTGCTGCCTACCGCGCTGGGCGGACAACGCTGCTCTGCTGGCCACGTGTTGGGCCCGGAGCTCACCTCTGAGGAGAGGGGAGCTCCGGCCTCACTGGACACGTGGAGCCTTTGGAGCTCACCCCCGTGGAAGGGGCGAGGTCCGTCCTCCTGGGCCACGTGGCAGGCCCGGCGCTATCCTCCGAGGGGAGGGGAGCTCCGGCCTCGCTGGACACGTGGAGCCTTCGGAGCTCACCCTGCGGAGGGGGCGAGGTCAGTCCTCCTGGGCCATGTGGCAGGCCCGGTGCTATCCTCCGAGGGGAGGGGGGCTCCAGCCTCGCTGGACACGTGGCTCCTTTGGAGCTCGCCCCTGCGGAGGGGGCGAGGTCCTTAGGCGGTTTCACCCTGTGCGCGGGGGTACCCGGTATTGAGGGTACCGACAGTGGCCCCCGATGGCTTCGGACCTTCTTCTTCCCGCGCACCTTCTTGTCTTTAGTACTCCATGCGCTGGCAGGGTCTCGATGGATTCGGAGTTCATCCTCTGAGGAGAGGGTGAAGCCTGGCATCGGAGCTCAGCCCTTGTGAAAGGGGGAGGTCTGGCTTCGGAGCTCGCCTCTGAGGAGAGGTAGAGGTCCGGCTTCGGTGCTCACCCCCATGGAGGGGGTGTAGACTGGCATCAGAGGTCACCCCTGCTGAGGGGGTGAGGTTTGGCATCGGAGCTCAACCTCTGAGAAGAGGGGAGGTCCGGGAGGTCATCGGAGTTCAGGCCTGCGGAAGGCGCGAGGACCGGAAGTCATCGAAACTCAGCCTCCGAGGAGAGTGGAGGTCCGGAAGGTCATCGGAGCTCTGCCTCTCAGAAGAGGGGAGGTCCGGAAGGTCATCGGAGCTCCGCCTCTGAGAAGAGGGGAGGTACGGCATCGGGGCTCACCTCTGAGGAGAGGGCGAGGGCTGGAAGTCATCGGAACTCTGCCTTCGATGAGAGTGGAGGTCCGGAAGGTCATCGGAGCTCTGCCTCTTAGAGGACGGGAGGTCCGGAAGGTCATCGGAGCTCCGCCTCTGAGAAGAGGGGAGGTCCGACATCGGGGCTCGCCTCTGAGGAGAGGGCGAGGGCTGGAAGTCATTGGAACTCTGCCTCCGATGAGAGGGCGAGGGTCGGAAGTCATTGGAACTCTGCCTCTGAGGAGAGGGGAGGTCCGGAAGGTCATCGGAGCTCTGCCTCTGAGAAGAGGGGAGGCCAGGCATCGGGGCTCGCCTCTGAGGAGAGGGCGTGGGCCGGAAGTCATCGGAACTCCGCCTCTGAGAAGAGGGGAGGCCCGACATCGGGGCTTGCCTCTGAGGAGAGGGCATGGGCCAGAAGTCATCGGAACTCTGCCTCCAAGGAGAGGGGAGGTCCGGCATCGGGGCTTGCCTCTGAGGAGAGGGCGAGGGCCGGAAGGTCATCGGAGCTCCGCCTCTGAGAAGAGGGGAGGTCCGGCATCGGGGCTCGCCTCTGAGGAGAGGGCGAGGGCCGGAAGTCATCGGAACTCTGCCTCCAAGGGAGGGGAGGTCCGGAAGGTCATCGGAGCTCTGCCTCTCAGAAGAGGGGACGTCCGGAAGGTCATCGGAGCTCCGCCTCTGAGAAGAGGGGAGGTCCGGAATCAGGGCTTGCCTCTGAAGAGAGGGCGAGGGACGGAAGGTCATCGGAGCTCCGCCTCTGAGAAGAGGGGAGGTCCGGCATCGGGGCTCGCCTCTGAGGAGAAGGCGAGGGCCGGCATTGGACCTCAGCCCAGTGTAGGGCGCAAGGTCCGGGAGGTCATCGGGGCTCAGCCTCTGAGAAGAGGGGAGGTCCGGGATCGGAGCTCACCCCTGCGGAGGGGGTGATGTGCGTCTTCATAGCTCAGACCAGTGTAGGGCGCAAGGTCCGACTTCGGTGTTCATCCCTTCGGAGGGGGTGGTGACCGGCTTCGGAGGTCACCCCTGCGATAGGGGTGTCGTCCGGCATCGGACCTCAGCCCAGTGTAGGGCGCACGGTCCGGCTTCGGTGTTCACCCCTGGGGGTGGCGACCGGCTTCGGAGACGCCCCTGCGATAGGGGTATCGTCCGGCATCGGACCCCAGCCCAGTGTAGGGCGCACGGTCCAGCTTCGGTGTTCACCCCTGGGGGTGGCGACCGGCTTCGGAGATCACCCCTGCGATAGGGGTATCGTCCGGCATCGGACCTCAGCCTAGTGTAGGGCGCACGGTCCGACTTCGGTGTTCACCCCTGGGGATGGCGACCGACTTCGGAGATCGCCCCAGCGATAGGGGTATCGTCCGGCATCGGACCTCAGCCCAGTGTAGGGCGCACGGTCCGGCTTCGGTGTTCACCCCTGGGGGTGGCGATCGGCTCCGAGATTGCCCCTGCGATAGAGATATCGTCCGGCATCGGACCTCCCGCCTCTGATAAGAGGGCGAGGGCCGGCATCGGAGCTCAGGCCCACGGAGGGCGTGAGGTCCGGAGGTCATCAGAGCTCCGCCTCTGAGAAGAGGGGAGGTCCGGGAGGTCATCAGAGCTCACCCCAGTGGGAGGGGTGAGGCCCGACTTAAGAGTTCACCCCTGCGGAGGGGGTGATGACCGGCTCTGCTCAGAGGTCCTCCCTTCCCTATCTCTTAGTCTTATTTGGCTTACTGTCCCGGGCCAGAATACGGGGCTCGGGCAATCCAGTGCACTCGGTCCCGGAGGTCCGTCCCCCAGCCTTAGTCAGGGTGTAATCGTCCAGCCCCTAGTACTCAGACCGTAGCGCTGGGGAGGCAGAGTGCGCATGCTTTGGGTGCAGGACCGGGAAAAGCAAGGCTCCTGGACCCCCCGCTCCAGCGTAGGTCTTTTCCTGGAGGAGACCGACTGGTGTCACAGTACCCTGACTGGGGGAGGTCCGAGAGGCCCCCGGGCCATTGGCAGGTACCCTAAGCGCGACCGCACTCGGCAAGATAGCAAATGTCGACTATGCATGAGATCAGGAACCAGGAACCAAGTGTACAATGGGCGTACACTATCTAGAGCACGGGGAGGTGATCATATGAATTAATGCGTAATTTAAATGAACACCTAAGTAAGCATGGTGAACTTACTGGGATAGCGTCGGAGCGCCTGTCTTGGGATCCCACGCACGGACCGGTGGCGCCAGGGCGTCTGCCGGTACCGCGCGATCCGAGGCTTTGCTCACCATCTTGCCTCGATGACGAGGTAGATGGTTGAGCAGGGCGTCGTTCCCACTGCAGCGGAGGATTGACGGCAGCCGCGACGAGGTCATTGATGTCACGGACCCACTGCTGGGTGGCCCTCTGGAGGGCGTCTTCAGCAGGCATATTGTCCAGGAGCGCTTCTGCGGCGGCTAGTGCGCTCGCTTGGGAGACACTCGGCGCTGCAGCAGATCTTGGGCTTGCTGGAGCCCTCGTCGCCGGATTCGGCTGCTGGCTTCTAGCCTGCCCCGACACACTCCATCCTGAGTGTGTCGAGACATAGGCCTCGCTGGTCACCGTTTGCCGGGAACGTGGGCGAGGAAAGCTTGCCGCTGAAGGAAGATTCATCTCTTCGTCGGTTTAAGCTCGTCACGCGAGAGGGAAAAGCCCCCTACCTGGCGCGCCAAATATCAAAGTGTGTAGCCGACACTTCCCCCGGGCCTGCTCTGGGCAGTCCGCGGAGGTTCTTTTTCGGAGGGGCTAGTCACTCACGGAGAGCTTCAGCGTTAGGGAAGATTGAGGGAGAAGCTTGACACGGGGATTTTTACGTGGTTCAGGCCGCCGGAGCGTAAAACCCTACGTCCACGGTGAGCGGAGTTGCTCGTTGTATTGCTTGGCGCTCAGAACCGGAGTTCTGAGCTTGAGGGTGAGATGGGTGCTAGAGCGTAAGCTTGCCCTAGACGAGAGTGGGTGAAATGCCGAAGTGCTAGGGTGCGAGAGTGTGTAAGAGACGAACCCCTTGTAACGTTGCCTACCCGAGCCTTTTATAGTCCAAGGCTTGGGCGGCTTACAAGGTGGGGCCCAGGGACCCGACAGGTGGCCCTGGGGTGATTTCCTACCAGCTTCTATGTCTTGGCGCTGGCGTCGAGGTCCTCGTCCTGCCACCCTGCCCATGCTGCAGGCTAGGTGTAGCGTGCAGCCGTTGGTGATGGCAGGGGCGATAGGGCATGTCTTGTCCGTGTCTTGTTGCTGCCTTCAATGGTCTGCAGCTTCTGACACTGTGCGCCTGTCTTGACTGTGACTGGTCACAGTGGCGCCTGGCTGGCGTGCGCCGCGCCTCCGCGTCTTGGGAAGGCACGGGTCTTGAATGCTTTGTACGGTAAAGGCATGGCACACCTTTACTCCTGCTGCCTACCGCGCTGGGCGGACAGCGCTGCTCTGCTGGCCACGTGTTGGGCCCGGAGCTCACCTCTGAGGAGAGGGGAGCTCCGGCCTCGCTGGACACGTGGAGCCTTCGGAGCTCACCCCCGCGGAAGGGGCGAGGTCCGTCCTCCTGGGCCACGTGGCAGGCCCGGTGCTATCCTCCAAGGGGAGGGGAGCTCCAGCCTCGCTGGACACGTGGAGCCTTCGGAGCTCACCCTGCGGAGGGGGCGAGGTCAGTCCTCCTGGGCCATGTGGCAGGCCCGGCGCTATCCTCCGAGGGGAGGGGGGCTCCAGCCTCGCTGGACACGTGGCTCCTTCGGAGCTCACCCCTACGAAGGGGGCAAGGTCCTTAGGCGGTTTCACTCTGTGCGGGGGGGGGGGGGTGTTTACCCGGTATTGAGGGTACCGACAGCGCGGCTAGGCATCCCGTGAGTTTTTGGACATCTTTGATGCGGGCGGGGGGCACATCAGGTTGATGGCATTGATCTTCTCTGGGTTGGACTCAATTCCTCGGTGTGAGACCAGGAATCCTAGGAGCTTCCCAGAGGATACGCCAAACACACACTTGTCGGGGTTCAGCTTAGTGCGCGTGGAGCGCAGTTTACCAAAGACTAGGGCTAGGTTATCTAATAATGATGAGCTCTGCCTGACTTTGACAACAATGTCATCGACATACACCTCGACTAAGTCTCTTATTAGCTCTCCAAAGGTTTTGTGCATAGCACGTACAAAGGAGGGAAGAGCATTCTTTAGACCATAAGGCATAGAGACATAACAATACAGGCCGTCTACTGTGATGAAAGAAGTGTGTTCTTCATCTTCTCTAGACTTAGGGATCTGATGAAAGCCCGAGTAGGCGTCTAGGAAGCATAGCATATCACAGCCTGATGTAGAGTCTACTATCTGATCTTTTCTAGGGAGGGGGAATGGATCTTTGGGACATGCCTTATTGAGATTGGTGTAGTTGATGCACATCCGGAGCTTCCCGCCGGCCTTCGGGACAACGACGGGGTTCGCCAACCACCGGGGGTGGTGGACTTCCCGTATGAAGCCAGCGTCCAGCAACTTCTTGATTTCTTCTCGGATGAAGTTCTGCCGCTCGATGGACTGCTTGTGGGGCTTCTGTTGGACTGGCCGGGCGTCAGGGAAGATCTTCAGATGGTGCTCGATCACCTCCCTAGGGATCCCCGGCATCTGCGACGGCTGCCATGCAAACACGTCTACGTTGTGTCAGAGGAAGGTGATGAGCGTGCCTTCCTATTTGCTGTCTAGGCCCCCGGCTATCCGGGGGGTCTGGGCCGCACCGGCACTGACTTGGACGACCTTCAGGGGGACGTCACCCTCGTCGAGGGGTTGCACGCGGGGTGCTGAGGTCGAGGCACGGTGGCGTGCACTTGGGTGGAGCTGGCCTGGTTCTGCACTGCCAGGGGCTGGTGCTCGGGCTGTTGCAAGTGCTTGGAGTTTTTCCAAGGCAGATACTGCAGCAGTGCGGTCTCCACGAATCTTGAGGACGCCTGTTGGTGTGGGCATCTTCAAGACGAGGTAGCCGTAGTGGACTACCGCCATAAATCGGTACAGGGCTGGCCTGCTGATTATGGCGTTGAAGGGGACGTCGATCTCCGCCACGTCGAATAGAATGTACTATGTTCGATAGCTGTCCGGTGCCCCAAAGGTCACCGGAAGGCTGATGTTGCCGTAGGGGACGACTTTTCCCGGCCCTACCCCTGAGAACGGGCTCGATGGGGTGAGCTTGGCCATCGGGATCTGCAGCTTCTGGAAAGCTGCGTGGCTGATGAGGTTCAGCCCAGCCCCACCATCTACCAGAACGTGGTACATCCTCACGTTGGCGATGGTTGGTGCTACCAAGAGCGGTAGTTGGCCGGCCCCAGCCATGTTCCTAGGGCAGTCGGTGGCATCGAAGCTGATGGGGGTTCCCATCCACTTGAGGTGCGGCGCGACACTTGGAAGAGGAGCCACCGACGCTACCGCTCGGCGCAGAGTCTTGACAGCGCTTTGGGACGAGGGGTCAGCGGACCCGCCGTAGATGACGTAGAGCGTCTTCCGGCGCTCGTCATCGCTGGAGCCGGAGTCCTCATGGTTGTGTACCGCCTTTACGGCGCGCTGAGGCTCCTGGAACTCCACCTGGTGGTTGACGTTGTCTGGGGTGTCGACCTTCTGCTTGCCCTCCCTTTGACGGAAAGGAGGGGCGCCAGCACGCGGTTGCTTCCCCTTGCGGAAGCGCTCCGCGAGCTTCTGAATCTCCCGGCACTCAGCAGCTGTATGGCTGCTGGTGTTGTGCACGGGGCACGGCTCGCCTTGGTCACCATCTGGAGCTGGTTACCGTCGCTGCCTCTTGTTGAGGCGTGGCCCCCGAGCTCCACTGGGTGCTGCTGCTGCAGCAACGGGAGCTGCAGTCGGTGGTTTCATCTTGCCACCGCCCCGGTTCTTGATCTTCTTGCCGCTTCCATGGGAAGCAGCACCAGATCCGGGCTGTCCTCCTGACTCGAAGGCTGGCTGTGAGTGCCAGTTCCGCCCCTCTGCTGCCCTGGCGCACTTGTCCGCCAGGCTGAAGAGCTCTGAGACATCGTGAACCTCTCTGGTCACGAGCTTCTGGAGCATCTTCTTGTCCCATACACCCTTCCGGAATGCCACCACCACTGAAGCATTTTGGATATCTGGGATGGTGTTCCGTACCTGGGAGAACCGCTGGATAAAGGAGCGCAGCGTCTCTCCAGGTTGTTGTTGGATGGTGTGGAGGTCGAGCTCCGTGCCAGGCCAGGTGTAGGAGCTGCCGAAGTTCGCAGTGAACTGCCGGCAGAGCTCTCCCCAGGAGGTTATGGAATCCTGGGGGAGATTCATGAGCCAAGACCGTGCTGGGCCAGTCAAGGCGATGGGGAAGTAGTTGGCCATGACGGCCTCGTCCCCTCCTGCAGCAAGGATGGCGGTGGAGTAGATATGGAGGAACTCCGCCAGGTTGACGCTGCCATCGTACTTCTAAGGCAGGTGCGGCCGGAACTTGCGCGGCCACTTCGCAAAGCGAAGGTGTGGCGCCAGGGCCGCACATCCTGCTCCTGTTGCTGCAGGTGTTGGTGCCGCGAACGCTTGGTTCGCTGCCGGCACTGTATACCCCGGTATGGGCAAGGCTGCGCCATAGACCGGGGGCACCATTTGCAGGGCATATGGCTGGGGTATATGCTGCGTGGCGTATGCCCGGGGCAGAGATCGCGTGGCGAACGTCTGCGGCTCAGTCTGGGTCGAGGCGGTTGACATGCTGTCACCAGCCTCTTGGTTGCGACGCCTTTCTCGTTGTCGCTCGATGACCACTCGGGCATCCTTGCCCAAGTGGCGTCGTTCTAGCTCCGACCTCAGGTCCGCCGACGGGAGACTGGTGGAGGAAGAATCTGCTGTCTGCCCGTCAACTGTTGGCGTGCGCGTCAGCGACACAGCCGGTTGACTGGGGCGTCGTCCCCGCCGAAGTTGAGGGTTGGCGGCGGCGACGACGAGATGGTCTACGTCGTGAATCCACTGCTGGGTCGCTGACTGAGGCGCGTCCCCAGCATGTGGATTGTGCAGTAGCGCTCGTGCTGCAGCTAGTGCACTCCCGTGGGAGACACTCGGTGCTGCAGTGGATCTTGGGCGCTGCCAGAGTCGGCTGCTGGCTTCCAGCTTGCACCGACACACTCCGTCCTGAGTGTGTCGAGACGTAGTCCCCGCTGGTCACTGTTCGTCGTGAACATGGGCGGGGAGAGCTTGCCGCTGAAAGAAGCTTCGTCATCTTCGTCGGTGTAAGCTCGTCGCGCAAGGGAAAAGCCCCCTACCTGGCGCGCCAAATGTTGAAGTGTGTAGCCGACACTTCCCGCGGGCCTGCTGTGGGCAGCCTGCGGAGGTTCCTTTTCGGAGGGGCTAGTCACGCACGGAGAGCTTACGCGTTAGGGACGATGGAGGGAGAAGCTTGACACAGGGATTTTTACGTGGTTCAGGCCACCGGAGCGTAATACCCTACGTCCACGGTGAGCAGAGATGCTCGTTGTATTGCTTGGTGCTCAGGAGCGAACCCAACATGAGAGTGTAAAATGTTGAACCCCTGCTAACGTTGCCTACCCGAGCCTTTTATAGTCCAAGGCTCGGGTGGCTTACAAGGTGGGCCCGGGACCCAACAGGTGATCCCGGGGAGATTGCCTGCCATCTACCATATCCGCAGTTACGCCGGCAGTTGTCTCTGGCGAGGGCTTCAAAGTATTCGTTCTGCCGCCCTGCCCATGCCGCAAGCTAGTCGTAGTGGTTGGCAGGGGCAGCAGGGGATGTCTTGTCGCTGTGTTTATTGGCGTGCAGCCTCTGACACGGCGCGCCAGTCTTCACTGTGATGTGATTGGGCGCAACGGCACCTGACAGAGCTGTGCTCCGCGTCTCCGCGCCTTGGGAAGGCGCGAGTCTTGAATACCTTGTACGGGCAAGGTATGGCGCGTCTTTACTCTTGCTGCCTACCGCGCGGGGGCAGGCAGCGCTGCTGGCCACGTGGCGGGCCCGGAGCTCTCCTCTAAGGAGAGGGAGGTCCGACCCCGCTGGACACGTGGAGCCTTCGGAGCTCTCCCCGCGGAGGGGAGGTCCGTCTCTGCTGGCCACGTGGCGGGCCCAGAGCTCTCCTCTGAGGAGAGGGAGGTCCGGCCCCACTGGACACGTGGAGCCTTCGGAGCTCTCCCCGCGGAGGGGGGAGGTCCAGCTCTGCTGGCCACGTGGCAGTTTCCCCTGTGCGCGGGGGTACCCCATATTGAGGGTACCGACAACTATCCTTCTTGACATTTCATTTATGAGGGTGTTGGTAGACGAAAACTTAATTCTTTGACATAATTTAGTTGATACTACTGCAGAGTTAATCATAATGAGCATAAAGATCCCGTTACGTGGAATCATAGTCAACAACAAGGATATTTGGAAGCTCAAAATACCTCTTAAGGTTGAAATCTTGATGTGCTACATATTTAGAGGTGTTGCCTTAGCCAAATATAGCTTTACAAGAAGAAACTGACAAGGAAGTAAGCAATGTTATTTCTGTTTTGAGTACGAGAACATTTTAAAAATAAAATAGGGCGGAGTTTTTCGATGGTGCCTCAATTTGGTAAGTTGAGGGTGTCTACAAATTAATAGTCACCTTTATTAACCAAAACATCTTAATAGTATCATGGGATAGACCTCAACCTCACCTTATTTAAATGGTGCGATTTTCAGGAATCAGGAGCATCATGAGATGCGTAACCATTTCAATAAACAAGAATCATAACAATCTTTACATATTTGTGACACAAAAGCAAGGATATATAGGTAATCATAATTATATATGGGAACATCTAGAATGCAAACATGCAATTGGTGCAATCGTGCAAAAATCCCTTCTAAACCACACGATCTACATCCTACGGTTAGTGTATTTTTACACTTAAACCCTCCCACCTCCACACTTCAATTCTTTCAACTTATATTGCCAGATGGGAGGGTTTAAGTGTAAAAATACACTCACCGCAGGATGTAGATCGTGTGGTTTAGAAGAGATTTTTGCACGATTGCACCAAATAACTGTTTGCATTCTAGTCGTTCCCATTATATATAGCATTACATATGGATCTCAATGACACAAAGTTTTTGAGCCACAAGATAGTCTTACACCTATTACATAGATCCAGGCACAAATGCTGAAACAAAAAGACCATATATGGTCACATGTAAACAAGTATCATTAAGAAACTCAATAGGTAAACGATTAATCGCATGCTCGAGCCACAATCTTTGTTCATTTCTTACATTTTATGCACCAAATCAGGCTCATAATTAAAGGCACATCGACAAGTCACAGATACTGAAATAAAGAGACCATATATGGTCACATGTAAACAAGGATTATTAAGCCTCGATAGATAATCAATTAGTAGCACATCGGAGCCGCAATCTTTATTCATTCCTCCCATTTTAGCATCAAATGAAGCTCATGATGAAAGGCACATCATCAAGCCGCAGAGGCTGAAAGATGTAACCATCTGCTCCTGCATACATGCACCTACGAAAAAGTATTATTGTAACTGCATATTACAATATGTTATTATGTAAATGATTGATACTTATGGGTTTACTCACATTCTAACCACTTCTGGGCTTTCATCAAGAAAAACCATAACCACGGGAATACGATTCAGTCCAGGTGACTCCTGAGAAGAAAAACCGTTTAATTATTTAGGATAATATATTTAAAAATAGTTAGTGATGACTTGAACAAATTAGGTGATGATGCAAGTTAAAAGTTTGCTTTCTTCACATAAAAGTCACCTTCACTTCACATAGAAGTTCATAACCACTCATGCCACCAAGCGGCCCGTAAATAGTTAACATCAAATCCACATCGTTTCCCTATATTCAGAGTTTATGAAGACAAACATATCAAACACAACAAATATATAACCGCGATACTATAAAAATTGCATTACCCAAGATAATGGTTTCATAAACTAGATAAAATTATTGCTATACCTCATCAAGGAATGTCAGGGCCTGCTCTGCATTAGCCACAGAAGTCACTGAAAAGGAAATATATTAATCGTTGAAGGATATGTAGATTTCTGAAATAGAAGATTAATTGCAAAATAAGCATGAAAAGTCATAGCAACTATCATACCTCTGATGTTATAGTGCTCTAGGAACCTAGTTGAAATTGCACGACCTACACAAGAATTGTCAACTACGAGCACATGAGGCGAAGTAGCCATGATAACCACACAAGTTACAAACCTTGGATATAAGATTTTCTTGTATTGTAATGTTGGTGAGAAAGAGCGAGGCTAGGGAACAATTTATATAGTAACTTTGGTTCTGGAGTTGATATCTTTTAGATATGAAATCAATGAACCGTAGCTATAACAGATTGCCATATCTTTCCAACATGGCAGATAAACACTAGCAAGAGCAGTGTTCCATTTTTATTACAAAGACGTCAAATTATTAGTAGCCAGAGCAGCCTGTCATATCATCCCAACACGACACATGATCGTATCTTGGGTACATTGAGCATAACAGAGATATGCGTGATTGGTAGACACACAAATATGCGGTTATCTTTTTTTTTTGTTCTGGTTGTATCCACAACAAACTCCCATTTTCATTCATTAATTGATAGGAAGGCACGTGGGTTATTGATGCAAATGATGGCCCATGGGCTTAAGTTTTAAAATATTTTGATGGACTAACGATTCTCTTTAAACTGAAGGCCACATGATTCTGGTCAAGCTAATAAATTTTGATTACGGGAAATTTTTAATTATGCATTTGCATTTTAGGTGATTTTCATAAACCCACCTGCAAGTACTTTCGTTCCCATCTAACACTTATAAGTTTCATTTAGTCCTCATACATTGTGGTCGCATGTCCTGTCTGACCAATGATTTTTCACTTTGTTGGTTATAACGATATGAAATTAGTTCATGCATCATCTATATAAATGGCAATTACGCCACATTGAAGTATCCAGATCAATGTTGACAATATACAAGAGATACGTTCACGGGTCAAACTTGTGAGCCGGTGAATGAAAACTATATAAAACTTTGGTTGTGAAGTTGATATCTTATAGATACAAAAACAATGAACCATAGCTATAACAGATCGCCATATTCTTGCAACGTGATAGATAAACACTGGCCAGAACAATCTACTCTTTTTAATACCAGATGGTAAATGATCGGTAGCCAGAGCAACCTGTCATATCATCTCGACGTGGCACGTGATCATATCTCGGGTACATTGAACATAATATAGATATGTGTGACTAATAGATGGTATATATGTTTATTTATTCAATTAATTGTAGTAGACACAAAAATATGCGTTTACCTTATTTTTGTGTTCTTGTTGTACCCACAAGAACTCTGGCTATTATTTATTAATTGATAGGAAGGCATGTTGGATTGAGAATCTCACCTACGACACTAATCTTTTGGGTTAAGGTGACACATGACATTGGTTGCGGGAGATGGTTGGACCAATTTAAATGTAGAGAGAGTTCCCATCTCTCGTGCTAGATTTTTGGGTACAATAAGGATCCCTCCTAGTTGGGCCAACGATTCTTGGTATGGGCTAACTGTGTATCAAAGCTAGACCGATGATCTTGACCAGTGGGTGTGAGGCCCATGAGATTGGATGTGTCCTGTGGGAGTGTGAGAGGTCGATCAACCATCGGGAGATGCTAATGTGACGGTGAGCATTATTGGGAATAGTACCATATTGATTGAGGGAAGAGGGGTGAATCAACTTAAAAGTGAGTAGATCCAACCTGTCTGGCCAGCTTTTGGATGTAACAATGATTTCTCCTGGTTGAGATAACAACTTGTGGCACAGACCAACACTGGTCGGGTTTACGTGAATAGCAGACCCGTGTGAAAGCCCACTTTTACACCTGTGGTTTAGTACAAAAATTTAAGGAGATTCAAATTTCCCAAACTCATTTGCTGCTAGCCATACACATATGTCACTAGTGCAAATTCAAATCTGAACTCTTCCTCAAAGTTTGTGAAATTGCATATTGGAGTTCACCAATGTGTTCACCACATTTGAATTATCACAAAATTCATAAATTTTGGACTTTGGTTGCTATGTATTTAAATCAATTAAAGAGGAGGGATTTAAATCCAAATTCAAATGTCCAAATGCAATTCAAATTCCACCATCCAAAACTGAATTCATTTGAATTCAAATTGAGTCTATGACTTTTGGGAGTAAGTATAGACTTTAATTTAGAGTGGAGGATGAAAAGATCGGCAGCAAATTTGGAAATATTTAGGTGGGATGGGACCCACATGTAAGTGACCAAATTTCACAGCTGACTTCAGCTCGGCCTCGCGATTTCTCTCAGCCGATCGCCGCTCGGACACGTGAAATCCACCTCGCCTGATCGCTCCACCTCACAGTAGATTTTTGCCTCCAAAGTCAACAAAACCGCCTGCCTCGGCCGTCCTCATCGCCTCTGAGCTGGGTTCTTCACTGCACACGCGTTGTTCCTCCGTTTCGGTCGCGAGCTCCCTGCCGCCCTCCACTGCTCACCGACGACCGGCCAATCCGCCAACTTTCATGCGTGACTTCCAAAGAAGAAAGGTGCACCCGTGTCCACTGAAACCGAAGGTGAAAGCCTCGTTCCATTTCATGCCGTGTCGAGCAAGTATTGCTCGTTTTCCTCCACAGTGTACATAAAGGGTAGAGCCCAATCATCGGCGGAATTCTCCTTTCACGCATGAGGGGACCCCGTCCCGTATCACGGGGCCATGCCGCTCACCCGGGAATCGCATTGGGTGGTGCTGTGTTATGCGGCACCCAACAGCACACATATAAGGAAAACTGTATTACATAAATCAAAAGTGGAAGCTTAGAAAGGTTCTTTGTAAATAATTTACATAAAATAGCTACAGCATAAGTCTATAAACCGCTCATGTCGAATAACTAATGAGCACTCGAGAAGAGGTCCACCCCGCGGACTACTCTCGCTGGCAACACAAAGACATTGCAGCGGCTGGGTTCTCCATGTGTTACATGACTCTGAAGTCTCCGAGTCTCACCGGACAACCTTCTTCATAAGCGTCTATGTTAACCTGCAAAACCACTCATACAGCAAGAGTGAGCACAAAGGCTCAGCAAGACTTAACCGTCTCTCCTAAAACATGCAACTCTACATTAAGGTACTTAAGACATAAACACACAAGTTGCATAAAGACTCGCCTACATGTTCATCCTTAACTTTCAGATTTTAGCCATCACAGCAGTGCCCTTGCGCCCAGCAACATTGAAACTCCACAATCAAACAAGAAACGCTTCATTCCATTGTTACTTGTCCCAAGGTGGAAATTAACTTTTGTTTGCTCTATCTCTACTTCAAACAAGGTTTTCATGCAATTCCAATTATCATAACAGCAATTAAAACTTTGCAAACTGTTCTCACACAACTTGATTATTATGTCACAGCGTAGTGAGGAAGCGTTACTCATAACCGCGAGGGACGGTGATTCGAATCAAACACTGCCCGGATAACTCGACACATACTCCCGCCTCTGAAGACCCAAATCTGGCATCCTTCATTACGTCGTATGTGGCAACGTTTCGCAGGACACCTGACTGTAGAACCGGTCACGCTGTCTCGGGCTCATAGGTCTAACGAGATGATGTGGTATGCCTCTACAATCTAGTTAACCTGGTACATCGGTTTCCTGGGTCCCATATAGCAGTAAGCATCTGGTGCACAACTCAATACTTGCTCCCAGGGCAGCACACGAGAACGGTCCTTAACCGACACAGGCAGAGCTACTCGACCAAGACATCGTCTTGTTGCTGCCTACACTCTCTGCCCGGTCTCATCTTTGGAAACTTAAACTTTAGTTTGCCTCTTTAAATCATAACCGGGTGATCCCGAATTATAACTCGCGAGTAGATTCCAGCTACTCGACTTCTACCAGATGCCGTAGCCTATTTAGCACGGCATTATTCTACAGAGGGGATACGTCTTCTACCCTTGACTCGAGGGTTTCTTTGGTCATGCATTTGGAGTATAAAACATCCCTGACCTAATGCACATACAAACTCTAAACCATAATTGTGAACAAAGTAAAAACTTTATAAAATAACTTAAATGCAAACCGGAGCTTGCCTTGGTTGTGCAGGTGATTAAGTATCTATTCAGTTAGTGAAGATCACTTGAGGCTTGATCACTCGATCACCGCGTCTTTGAAATCCCACTTCACTTCCTTCACAAGTCTTCACGTATAGGCTACACGTTATGAATATGCATATGTGTTTAATTGTAAAGCTTTTGCTAACAAGTTATAAAGACAAGTTTAAAACTGGAACTCTATTTAAGAATTTAAAATGACACTGGTGCTAGTGGTTTAGGTTTGGGTTAAGCAACATCATCAAGTGATAAGTGCATTTCATTACTTGCGTGTTACTCATCAAAGAGGTTCAACAGGACAGTACTGATCCAGAGCTCCAATGGATCTGAAAACTTTCTTGTGAGTTCCTTGTCACAAGAAAGTAATCTGGACTAAAATTTAGAATTTTTCAATGAGTAGATCACTCTGAACAATTCCCTAAGCATTTAGGCAAAAAGGAATTAATTCTAAATAAATTTGCACTTTCATGCAAATTCAAGTGAACCAATATTTCAAACATAGCTCAAGGAGCATGCATGAATGTTTCTAGGATTTTTGGAGCTAAGAATTTCCCAGAACTGAATTTCCAAGTTTTCTGAAAATGTTTCTGTATTCATTTGAACACAGAACCTTGAAATCAGAATTCTCCTAACCAAATCAACTCCAAATGAGCTGAAACTTTTATAGGAATTCACTAACCTCCTAAAGAATATTCTGGGGAAAATTTAAGGATTTTTGGATGAACCAAACTCCCTCTAAAATTCTTTTGCTTAAAATATATACAGAAATTTCCAGAATTAAATAATGATTTTCATACAAATTGGGTCACGTATTTGGATATAGTTTTTCAATCTGAATTTAACCCAATTTGAATCACTAGATTTGGAGCTTCCTAGCAAAAGTTATGAGGTTCTAAAGTTTGGGGAATTTCTGGAATTCAAATTAACCGGGAAAAGTTCAAATCCCTGACAGCAGGACCCGGGGGTGACGTGGCGCCTTCTCATGCATCGACACACGAGGCCACAGGGTTTTCCCCGCACAGCCACAAACTGATCCGGTGCAACAGAGAATCCCGGTTCTCCTGACAGAAGCTGACATGTGGGTCCTCCCCCTCTTCGTCAACCTCTAGCCCCCCGCGCTCCCGCACCGCCGAGCTCGCTAGAGCTCTCACCGGGAGGGGGTTCCCATGCCCCGAACTCGCTACTTTTCGCTGCCTCTACGTAATTTCCTGCGGGGAACACGTTGCTGGCCTTTCCTCGGACCGAAGATGGCCGGAACCCTAGGTGCGACGGCGACCGTGGCTGCGGCATGTCCGGTGACGTAGCTAGGGCGCTGTGCTGCACCAAACACGTCGTCGTTTGCTCGTACAGCACCACTGTGCTGAGGAGAACACGGATCTATCTGCCGATCTCGCTGAAACTCAGCGGAAGTATGACCTCACCGTCGGGCTAGGTCAAAAATCCGGCGAAATTCGAAAACTCGATGAACAGCGGCTCAGCTCAACGGTTCTCGGTGATTTTTAATCCTCTGAGCTCGCGTGGACATCTAGAAGTAGGTTGCTAGGCTATGTGTTGAGTGGTGCAATGTGTGAGATGAATTTTCCGAGTTTCTCCACTCGGTTATTATTGCATGTCAGCGGCAAAAGCAAAACTCCGGCGAGCCCAGTTCGTGACAAGCTTCCAGGGTTGCGGGGAAGACAGAAGAGGTCTATGCAAACCTTTTTGTTTTTGCAGCTCGGTGGGAGAAGCTCTGTGGCGGCCGGGTGACGTGTTCTTGTCGCGGCGACTTCCCTCGGCGCTGTGGAGGAAGATGAGCTCGACGCCGGGGTTCCCGTGGAGCTAGCGCCTATTTCTTGCGTCGGTCACGTTAAGGGAGGTCTGGCGATGCTGTGGAGAGGCTCAGCTCGGCGTGCAACCCGTTGGGCTGGCTGGGCGCCGGTGGACCGGAGTGGCAGTTTGTCCGAGGCCGGAATGCTCGTGAGAGGAGGAAGCAGCGAAGGAGCTCGGGTGGCGGTCAAAGAACACACTTTGCCGAGTGCTGGCGGCTGGAAAAATCTTATCGGCACTGAGGCGGTTCGGCAGGCGCTCGGGAGGTGGCAGCAGCGCTTGCCTCGGTGGCGCTCCTCTGTTGCACAGCGACTTCAAGTGGAAAATCCAGAGAACAGAGAAGATTTCCTTCGGTTGTAAGTCTTCCCCTCTCCATGACAAAGGGGTCCCACTGCTTTTCTCCCTCCAAAATATCTCCAATTCGGCACATTGCGAATTTCAGTCATGAAGAGCTGCAATTTGAAAGCCATTTCAAAAAATTGACAAGGTGTACTTCAGTTTCAAATTTGAATTCAAATTTCAATGAAATTCACAAGTCTCTTTGATATACATATCAAAGTACCTCCAAATTTTCTCAAAATTTGTCTTCCTCATAATTTGGACCTGAGGAATTCAAATATGGATTCAAACTTTTAATTTGGCGGCTGCAAAGGGGAGGGTTACAACCACAGTTTGCATCCTTCATTTAAAATTACCACGTTTGCATTCAAATGAACATTTGAATTCAAAGTGGACTTTAAATTGTGTGCTTGCACATGACAACATTCCCCTGTGTAGAAAAGTTTTTGCAAGATCCAAATTCTTGAATTTGACTCAACTTTTTTCATTATTCAAGTCTTGCCTTTACAAGTTTTTGGGACTTTTACATTCCTCCCCCCTTAAAAAGAATCTCGTCCCCGAGATTCACAATTAAGAACAATGTAGGGAGGACAACTATCGGACATATGACTCCAATAACTCTGGATGATTGCGTTGCAAATACTCCTCGCTTTCCCATGTAGCTTCATCGGACGTGTGATTTTCCCATAGCACCTTGAAAAATCGCAACATCCGGCTTCTGGTCTCGCGAGTCTTTTCATCAATTATCCGGGTTGGATGCTCAATATAAGTGAGGTCCGGCTTCAAATCTGTTATGCCTCCCGTGAGAATATCCGTTGGAACTTTCAAACACTTCAGCAACTAAGATATGTGGAAGACGTTATGAACTCCGGCTAAGGCTGCCGGAAACTCCAAACGGTATGCCATGGGTTCACATCTTTCGATGATAGTGAAGGGACCGATAAAACACGGAGCTAACTTCCGTTTCACTCCAAATTGGTGAATTCCCTTCATAGGAGATACGCGGAGATATACGTGATCTCCAACTTGAAAGTCCAGAGGACGACGTCTCTTTATCGGCATAGCTCTTCTGTCTAGACTGAGCGGCTTTAAGATTTGCTTGAATAAGCCTTACTCACTCTTATACTTCATTTACGAGATCAATCCCATAAATAACTCTCTCGCTAGATTCACACCAGTTCAAGGGTTTGCGGCACTTTCGACCGTAGAGAGCTTCATCAGGTGATATTTTTATGCTCGTTTGATAACCGTTGTTGTACGAGAACTCCGCCAATGGTAAGTGATCATCCCAGTTCTTACCATGGTGGATGGAACATGCCCTTAGCATATCTTCAAGTATTTGATTCACCCTCTCAGTTTTCCCGTCGGTTTGAGGGTGATACGCGGAGCTTCGAATCAATTTGGTTCCCAAGGATGCGTGTAGCTGCTCCCAGAAACGGGCTACGAACAGCAGTCCTCTGTCGGACACAACGGCATGGGGAACTCCATGTAAGCACAAGATTCGTGCTATGTATAACTCCGCATACTGCTTGGAGATGTATCTGGTATGCACGGGATGAAGCATGCTGATTTGGTTAACCGGTCAACGATTACCCAAATCAAATCATGGTGGTGGGAGGTCATCGGCAACCCGACGATGAAATCCATACTCAAGTCTTCCCACTTCCATGCCGGTATTTGCAGTGGTTGCAGCAGGCCCAACTTCTTCACATGCTCGGCCTTAACTATTCGACACGTATCACATTCTAAAACGTATTTTGCAACTTCACGTTTCATACGTGTCCACCAAAACTTCTTCTGGAGGTCTTGGTACATTTTATTGCTGCCCAGATTAATGGAAAATTTGGACAAATTAGCTTCATCCAAAATTTTCTTCCGTAGCCTCATATCACGGGGTACGACGATCCGATACTTGAACCATAAGGTATCTTCATCATCTAACCGGAAACATTTCATTTCCCCATTCTTCAACCTCCTTTTAATATGAGTCATGCCCTTGTCTCGCTTTTGAGCTTTCATAACCTCCTCTCTTAATGTGGGTATGAGAGCCAGATTATGTAGAGCTCCATATGGAACCAAGTAGAGACTCGGTTCTTCCTCTTCTATCGGCGTAATGGTCAGATTATGAATATGAGATTTCCGGCTGAGTGCATCGGCAACCACATTTGCCTTGCCCGGATGATAATGAATTTCAATCTCATAGTCCTTGATCAGCTCCAACCATCGCCGTTGTCGCATATTCAGCTCTTTTTGAGTGAATATGTACTTCAAGCTCTTTTTGTGGTCGGTGTAGAGATGAACAAGATTTCCCAATAGGTAATGTCTCCACATCTTCAAAGCTAGCACCACGGCAGCAAGCTCGAGATCATGAGTTGGATAATGTTGTTCATGATTCCGTAATTGCCGTGATCCATATGCGACCACGCGTCCTCCTTGCATGAGTACACAACCAAGTCCGATGTCGGACGCATCACAATAAACATCGAAGGGCTTGGTTGTATCCGGTTGAGCTAAAACCGGGGCTGTTGTGAGGTGCTTCACCAACACTTGAAAAGCTCCCTCACATGGCTTGCTCCAATCATATGTGATGCCCTTTTTCAGTAGCTCCATCATAGGTTTAGAGATTTTTGAGAAGCCCGGGATGAACCTACGATAATATCCCGCAAAACCTAAGAAGCTACGAACTTCATGGACTGATGTTGGAGACTTTCATTGCAGAACTTGTTCAATCTTGCTTGGATCAACAGCGATGCCTTCCGCGGAAATAATATGTCCAAGAAACGGCACTTGGTTGATCCAGAATTCACATTTACTAAACTTTGCATAGAGCTTGTGATATCTCAGTCGGTGGAGCACAATATGCAAATGTTTAGCGTGTTCCTCCTCTGATTTGGAATAGACCAAGATATCATCGATGAATACCACGACGAACTGATCCAACTCTGGCATGAACACCGAGTTCATAAGATACATAAAGTGAGCCGAAGCATTGGTCAACCCAAATGACATGACAAGATACTCGTAGAGTCCATATCTTGTCGAGAATGCTGTTTTCGGGACATCTTCCGCCCAAATCTTGATTTGATAATATCCCGACCTTAAGTCTATCTTGGAGAAGACTTTAGCACCCACTAGTTGATCGAAGAGAATATCAATTCTTGGTAGTGGATACTTATTCTTTATCGTTTGATCACTCCTGCCGGAGTCTAGGTGACTCCCATCACTCGATGGTGATATCCCCCTAGAGGACGCCCCACAAATGGAGTAATGGGCACATCTTTGCTACCTACAAGACAATGCTCCACCCCGAGGACATGCTTCACTTCTCGAGTATGATAATGCCCCTCCTAGAGCATGATCCACTCTCTAAGTGGAGTCACAGTTTCACCCTGCTACACATAAGGCAATGCTCTTGCACAAACATAAAGTGATAGCGGTGCACCTTGCCTTGGCATATAGAGGAAGCATATATCGATGCAGACACGATGCTTATGTAGTCATTCACGACAATGTAGTTTTGCTGCTATCATATTGTCCTTATGTGTCCAGGGATGATGTGCATAGTCTCAGTACTTTGGGACATCGTTACTCCTTAAGTGAAGTCATGGAATCTAATAATGTCCCTTTGAACATAAGGCTCTAAATCGTGTACAAACTTGGTAAAAACTCGCCAAGACCACGACGAAATAAAAGCTCACTTGCAAGCTGTGGAAATGAATCTTGGACTTGATGCACGCAACGCATATTGCAGCTTCCAGTAGAGCAGAGAGCTTGAGCAAAGAATTGGAGCTATTGAATCGTGCGCCTGTTCAGAAACTTCAGATGTGGATCAGAACCAGACGATAGAAACGAGATGACCCGGGTGCTGCATTATGTCCATGACATGTACAGCTCGTAGGCACTATTTGGAGAAGGTGACCCTTCAGCAGCTGGCCACCATCCTTCCTGCTACTAACCACTCGGAATCAATGCAACGATTGTCGGCCAGCTGCAGGGCAGGGCGTCGTGTGCGTTGGCATCGCTCGTGTGCATTTTTACGGGTTGTCGTTGTCATCATCATCGCTTCCAAGGCTGGAGAATCCTGCATCATGTGCCTGTAAGGATGCCAACACTTAAACGGCCATATTATCACCGGAGTGAAGCTGAGATACTCCATATAATGGTAATCGGCATGCCAATTCAGGGCTGGGTGAGAAATGGATGGAGCAGAGTGCGTGCCTGGGCCATACTAATGTAGCACACACTTTTGTTTCAGCTCATGGGCCGAGCAATTGAAAAACAAAGAGACAGCTGGGTCGAGAAGGGAACGAAACCAAAAGGCCCAAGCTACCGTTTTCACGTGCATGTAACACAACTAGGCTGTCTATACGAGCCTTTCTTTTTCTTTTTTTTTAAAAAAGCCTGCACGACGTTTTCTTTGCAAAAGTAAGACGATACCGAGATTTTTTAGCACTCATATGTATTGATATATTAGAAACTGAGTACAGAATTCAGGAAAAATATATAAATAAGTTTTTCAGTAAGTTATATATATTTTTATCACAAGAAATTACTATAAAAATTTATACATATAATTTATAATAAAAGTTATGAATTATAACGAAACCAAAGGAATAGGGCGGGCTAGGGACTTAAAATATAGAAGTTCAAAGCTAATTCCTTCTAAGTAAGTGGTTATTCAAACTAATCAACAAAGATGTTATGTGGCAGTAAATACTTAGGACAAATAAATACTTGAGAAACAAATGATCTGAGCAAGTGCAATAGAAATCTGGTGATTGACTCTTCAGTTGGGTCATATGAAGGTTAAAAACAAATTTCTAATCTTAATAACCTTCCACACAGGAAATGGGAACCAAGTGAGATTTTAGGAAGACAAACGGTTCGGTAACTATATAATTAAGGATAGATCTCCTTCATTATATCATATTCTTTGGAGGAAACATAGCATTGTAGCTACGGTTTTTAGTACTATCCTTCTTGACATTTCATTTATGAGGGTGTTGGTAGACGAAAACTTAATCCTTTGACATAATTTAGTTGATACTACTGCAGAGTTAATCATAATGAGCATAAAGATCCCTTTACGTGGAATTTACATCCTACAGGTATATTTACGGTGCAATATATATATATATATGCATACATATACATATACATGTATATATATATATATGCATATACATATACATATACATATATATATATACTGGTATTTGATTAATGATGGAATCATAGTCAACAACAAGGATTTTTGGAAGTTCAAAATACCTCTTAAGATTAAAATCTTGATGTGCTACTTGTTTAGAGGTGTTGCCTTAGCCAAATATAGCTTTACAAGAAGAAACTAACAAGGAAGTAAGCAATGTTATTTCTGTTTTGAGAACGAGAACATTTTAAAAATAAAATAGAGCAGGGTTTTTCGATGGTGCCTCAATTTGGTAAGTTGATGGTGTCTGCAAATTAATAGTCACCTTTATTAACCAAAACATCTTAATAGTATCATGGGATAGACCTCAACCACACCTTATTTAAATGGTGTGATTTTCAGGAATCAGGAGCATCATGAGATGCGTAACCATTTCAATAAACAACAATCATAACAATCTTTACATATTTGTGACACAAAAGCAAGGATATATAGGTAATCATAATTATATATAGCATTACATATGGATCTTAATGACACAAAGTTTTTGAGCCACAAGATAGTCTTACACCTATTACATAGATCCAGGCACAAATGCTGAAACAAAAAGACCATATATGGTCACATGTAAACAAGTATCATTAAGAAACTCAATAGGTAAACGATTAATCGCACGCTCGATCCACAATCTTTGTTCATTTCTTACATTTTATGCACCAAATCAGGCTCATAATTAAAGGCACATCGACAAGTCACAGATACTGAAATAAAGAGACCATATATGGTCACATGTAAACAAGGATTATTAAGCCTCGATAGATAATCAATTAGTAGCACATCGGAGCCGCAATCTTTATTCGTTCCTCCCATTTTAGCATCAAATGAAGCTCATGATGAAAGGCACATCATCAAGCCGCAGAGGCTGAAAGATGTAACCATCTGCTCCTGCATACATGCACCTACGAAAAAGTATTATTGTAACTGCATATTACAATATGTTATTATGTAAATGATTGATACTTATGTGTTTACTCACATTCTAACCACTTCTGGGCTTTCATCAAGAAAAACCATAACCACGGGAATACGATTCAGTCCAGGTGACTCCTGAGAAGAAAAACTGTTTAATTATTTAGGATAATATATTTAAAAATAGTTAGTGATGACTTGAACAAATTAGGTGATTATGCAAGTTAAAAGTTTGCTTTTTTCACATAAAAGTCACCTTCACTTCACATAGAAGTTCATAACCACTCATGCCACCAAGCGGCCCGTAAATAGATAACATCAAATCCACATCGTTTCCCTATATTCAGAGTTTATGAAGTCAAACATATCAAACACAACAAATATATAACCGCGATACTATAAAAATTGCATTACCCAAGATAATGGTTTCATAAACTAGATAAAATTATTGCTATACCTCATCAAGGAATGTCAGGGCCTGCTCTGCATTAGCCACAGAAGTCACTGAAAAGGAAATATATTAATCGTTGAAGGATATGTAGATTTCTGAAATAGAAGATTAATTGCAAAATAAGTATGAAAAGTCATAGCAACTATCATACCTCTGATGTTATAGTGCTCTAGGAACCTAGTTGAAATTGCACGACCTACACAAGAATTGTCAACTACGAGCACATGAGGCGAAGTAGCCATGATAACCACACAAGTTACAAACCTTGGATATAAGATTTTCTTGTATTGTAATGTTGGTGAGAAAGAGCGAGGCTAGGGAACAATTTATATAGTAACTTTGGTTCTGGAGTTGATATCTTTTAGATACGAAATCAATGAACCGTAGCTATAACAGATTGCCATATCTTTCCAACATGGCAGATAAACACTAGCAAGAGCAGTGTTCCATTTTTATTACAAAGACGTCAAATTATTAGTAGCCAGAGCAGCCTGTCATATCATCCCAACACGACACATGATCGTATCTTGGGTGCATTGAGCATAACAGAGATATGCGTGATTGGTAGACACAAAAATATGCGGCTATCTTATTTTTTGTTCTGGTTGTATCCACAACAAACTCCCATTTTCATTCATTAATTGATAGGAAGGCACGTGGGTTATTGATGCAAATGATGGCCCATGGGCTTAAGTTTTAAAATATTTTGATGGACTAACGATTCTCTTTAAACTGAAGGCCACATGATTCTGGTCAAGCTAATAAATTTTGATTAAGGGAAATTTTTAATTATGCATTTGCATTTTAGGTGATTTTCATAAACCCACCTGCAAGTACTTTCATTCCCATCTAACACTTATAAGTTTCATTTTGTCCTCATACATTGTGGTCGCATGTCCTGTCTGACCAATGATTTTTCGCTTTGTTGGTTATAACGAGATGAAATTAGTTCATGCATCATCTATATAAATGGTAATTACGCCACATTGAAGTATCCAGATCAATGTTGACAATATACAAGAGATACGTTCACGGGTCAAACTTGTGAACCGGTGAATGAAAACTATATATAACTTTGGTTGTGAAGTTGATATCTTATAGATGCAAAACAATGAACCATAGCTATAACAGATCACCATATTCTTGCAACGTGATAGATAAACACTGGCCAGAACAATCTACTCTTTTTAATACCAGATGGTAAATGATCGGTAGCCAGAGCAACCTGTCATATCATCTCGACGTGACACGTGATCATATCTCGGGTACATTGAACATAATATAGATATGTGTGACTAATATATGGTATATATGTTTATTTATTCAATTAATTGTAGTAGACACAAAAATATGCGTTTACCTTATTTTTGTGTTCTTGTTGTACCCACAAGAACTCTGGCTGTTATTTATTAATTGATAGGAAGGCATGTTGGATTGAGAATCTCACCTACGACACTAATCTTTTGGGTTAAGGTGACACATGACATTGGTTGTGGGAGATGGTTGGACCAATTTAAATGTAGAGAGAGTTCCCATCTCTTGTGCTAGATTTTTGGGTACAATAAGGATCCCTCCTAGTTGGGCCAACGACTCTTGGTATGGGCTAACTGTGTATCAAAGCTAGACCGATGATCTTGACCAGTGGGTGTGAGGCCCATGAGATTGGATGTGTCCTGTGGGAGTGTGAGAGGTCGATCAACCATCGGGAGAGATGCTAATGTGACGGGGAGCATTATTGGGAATAGTACCATATTGATTGAGGGAAGAGGGGTGAACCAACTTAAAAGTGAGTAGATCCAACCTCTCTGGCCAGCTTTTGGATGTAACAATGATTTTTCCTGGTTGAGACAACAACTTGTGGCACAGACCAACACTGGTTGGGTTTACGTGAATAGCAGACCCGTGTGAAAGCCCACTTTTACACCTGTGGTTTAGTACAAAAATTTAAGGAGATTCAAATTTTCCAAACTCATTTGCAGCTAGCCATACACATATGTCACTAGTGCAAACTCAAATCTGAACTCTTCCTCAAAGTTCGTGAAATTGCATATTGGAGTTCACCAATGTGTTCACCACATCTGAATTATCACCTCCGCCAAAATTCATAAATTTTGGACTTTGGTTGCTATGGATTTGAATCAATTAAAGAGGAGGGATTTAAATCCGAAGTTCAAATTCAAATGTCCAAATGCAATTCAAATTCCACCATCCAAAACTGAATTCATTTGAATTCAAATTGAGTCTATGACTTTGGGAGTAAGTATAGACTTTAATTTAGAGTGGAGGATGAAAAGATCAGCAGCTAATTTGGAAATATTTAGGTGGGATGGGACCCACATGTAAGTGACAAAATTTCACAGCCGACTTCAGCTCGGCCTCGCGATTTCTCTCAGCCGATCGCCGCTCGGACACGTGAAATCCACCTCGCCCGATCGCTCCACCTCACAGTAGATTTTTGCCTCCAAAGTCAACAAAACCGCCTGCCTCGGCCGTCCTCATCGCCTCTGAGCTGGGTTCTTCACTGCACACGCGTTGTTCCTCAGTTTCGGTCGCGAGCTCTCTGCCGCCCTCCACTGCTCACCGACGATCGGCCAATCCGCCAACTTTCATGCGCGACTTCCAAAGAAGGAAGGTGCACCCGTGTCAACTGAAATCATAGGTGAAAGCCTCGTTCCATTTCATGCCGTGTCAAGCAAGTATTGCTCGTTTTCCTCCACAGTGTACATAAAGGGTAGAGCCCGATCATCGGTGGAATTCTCCTTTCACGCATGAGGGGACCCGGCCCGTATCACGGGGCCGTGCCGCTCACCCTGGAATCACATTGGGTGGTGCCGTGTTATGTGGCACTCAACAGCACACATATAAGGAAAACTGTATTACATAAATCAAAAGCGGAAGCTTACAAAGGTTCTTTGTAAATAATTTACATAAAATAGCTACAGCATAAGTCTATAAACCGCTCATGTCGAATAACTAATGAGCACTCGAGAAGAGGTCCATCCAGCGGACTACTCTCGCTGGCAACACAAAGACATTGCAGCGGCTGGGCTCTCCATGTGTTACATGACTCGGAAGTCTCCGAGTCTCACCGGACAACCTTCTTCATAAGCGTCTATGTTAACCTGCAAAACCACTCATACAGAAAGAGTGAGCACAAAGGCTCATCAAGACTTAACCGTCTGTCCTAAAACATGCAACTCTACATTAAGGTACTTAAGACATAAACACACAAGTTGCATAAAGACTCGCCTACATGTTCATCCTTAACTTTCAGATTTTAGCCATCACAGCAGTGCCCTTGCGCCCAGCAACATTGAAACTCCACAATCAAACAAGAAACGCTTCATTCCATTGTTACTTGTCCCAAGGTGGAAATTAACTTTTGTTTGCTCTATCTCTACTTCAAACAAGGTTTTCATGCAATTCCAATTATCATAACAGCAATTAAAACTTTGCAAACTGTTCTCACACAACTTGATTATTACGTCACAGCGTAGTGAGGAAGCGTTACTCATAACCGCGAGGGACGGTGATTCGAATCAAACACTGCCCGGACAACTCGACACATACGCCCGCCTCTGAAGACCCAAATCTGGCGTCCTTCATTACGTCGTATGTGGCAATGTTTCACAGGACACCCGACTGTAGACCCGGTCGCGCTGTCTCGGGCTCATAGGTCTAACGAGATGATGTGGTATGCCTCTACAATCTAGTTAACCTGGTACATCTGTTTCCTGGGTCCCATATAGCAGTAAGCATCCGGTACACAACTCAATACTTGCTCCCAGGGAAGCACATGAGAACGGTCCTTAACCGACACAGGCAGAGCTACTCGACCAAGACATCGTCTTGTCGCTGCCTACACTCTCTGCCCGGTCTCATCTTTGGAAACTTAAACTTTAGTTTGCCTCTTTAAATCATACCCGGGTGATCCCGAATTATAACTCGCGAGTAGATTCCAGCTACTCGACTTCTACCAGATGCTGTAGCCTATTTAGCACGGCATTATTCTACAGCGGGGATACGTCTTCCACCCTTGACTCGAGGGTTTCTTTGGTCATGCATTTGGAGTATAAAACATCCCTGACCTAATGCACATACAAACTCTAAACCATAATTGTGAACAAAGTAAAAACTTTATAAAACAACTTAAATGCAAACCGGATCTTGCCTTGGTTGTGCAGGTGATTAAGTATCTATTCAGTTAGTGAAGATCACTTGAGGCTTCATCACTCGATCACCGCGTCTTTGAAATCCCACTTCACTTCCTTCACAAGTCTTCACGTATAGGCTACACGTTATGAATATGCATATGTGTTTAATTGTAAAGCTTTTGCTAACAAGTTCTAAAGACAAGTTTAAAACTGGAACTCTGTTTAAGAATTTAAAATGACACTGGTGCTAGTGGTTTGGGTTAAGCAACATCATCAAGTGATAAGTGCATTTCATCACTTGTGTGTTACTCATCAAAGAGGTTAAACAGGACAGTACTGATCCAGAGCTCCAATGGATCTGAAAATTTTCTTGTGAGTTGCTTGTCACAAGAAAGTAATCTGGACCAAAATTTAGAATTTTTCAATGAGTAGATCACTCTGAACAATTCCCTAAGCATTTAGGCAAAAAGGAATTAATTCTAAATAAATTTGCACTTTCATGCAAATTCAAGTGAACCAATATTTCAAACATAGCTCAAGGAGCATGAATGAATTTTTCTAGGATTTTTGGAGCTAAGAATTTCCCAGAACTGAATTTCCAATTTTTCTGAAAATGTTTCTGTATTCATTTGAACACAGAACCTTGAAATCAGAATTCTCCTAACCAAATCAACTCCAAATGAGCTGAAAACTTTATAGTAATTCACTAACCTCCTAAAGAATATTCTGGGGAAAATTTAAGGATTTTTGGATGAACCAAACTCCCCCTAAAATTCTTTTGCTTAAAAATTTGAAGAAATTTCCAGAATTAAATAATGACTTTTATACAATTTGGGTCGCATATTTGGATAGAGTTTTCAATCTGAATTTAATTCAATTTGAATCACTAAATTTGGAGCTTCCTAGCAAAATTTATGAGGTTCTAAAGTTTGGGGAATTTCTGGAATTCAAATTAACCGGGAAAAGTTCAAATCCCTGACAGCGGGACCCGGGGGTGACGTGGCGCCTTCTCATGCATCGACACACGAGGCCACAGGGTTTTCCCCGCACAGCCACAAACTGATCCGGTGCAACAGAGAATCCCGGTTCTCCGGATAGAAGCTGACATGTGGGTCCTCCCCCTCTTCGTCTACCTCTAGCGGAAGTATGACCTCACCATCGGGCTAGGTCAAAAATCCGGCGAAATTCAAAAACTTGATGAACAGCGGCTCAGCTCAACGGTTCTCGGTGATTTTTAATCCTCTGAGCTCGCGCGGACATCTAGAAGTAGGTTGCTAGGCTATGTGTTGAGTGGTGCAACGTGTGAGATGAATTTGTCGAGTTTCTCCACTCGGTTATTATTGCATGTCGGCGGCAAAAGCAAAATTCCGGGGTTGCGGGGAAGACAGAAGAGGTCTATGCAAACCTATTTACTTTTGCAGCTCAGTGGGAGAAGCTCTGTGGCGGCCGGGTGACGTGTTCTTGTCGCGGCGACTTCCCTCGGCGCTGTGGAGGACGATGACCTCGACGCCGGGGTTCCCGTGGATCTAGCGGCTGTTTCTTGCGTCGGTCACGTTAAGGGAGGTCTGGCGATGCTGTGGAGAGGCTCAGCTCGGCGTGCAACCCGTCGGGCTGGCCGGGCGCCGATGGACCGGAGTGGCAGTTTGTCGGAGGCCGGAATGCTCGTGAGAGGAGGAAGCTGCGAAGGAGCTCGGGTGGCGGTCGAAGAACACACTTTGCCGAGTGCTGGAGGCTGGAAAAATCTTATCGGCACTGAGGTGGTTCGGCAGGCGCTCGGGAGGTGGCGGCAGCGCTTGCCTCAGTGGCGCTCCTCTGTTGCACAGCGACTTCAAGTGGAAAATCCAGAGAACAGAGAAGATTTCCTTCGGTTGTAAGTCTTCCCCTCTCCATGACAAATGGGTCCCACTGCTTTTCTCCCTCCAAAATATCTCCAATTCGGCACATTGCGAATTTCAGTCATGAATAGCTGCAATTTGAAAGCCATTTCAAAAAATTGACAAGGTGTACTTCAGTTTCAAATTTGAATTCAAATTTCAATGAAATTCACAAGCCTCTTTGATATACATATCAAAGTACCTCCAAATTTTCTCAAAATTTGTCTTCCTCATAATTTGGACCTGAGGAATTCAAATATGGATTCAAACTTTTAATTTGGCAGCTGCAAAGGGGAGGGTTACAACTACAGTTTGCATCCTTCATTTAAAATTACCACGTTTGCATTCAAATGAACATTTGAATTCAAAGTGGACTTTAAATTGTGTGCTTGCACATGACAACATTCCCCTGTGTAGAAAAGTTTTTGCAAGATCCAAATTCTTGAATTTGACTCTACTTTATTCATTATTCAAGTCTTGCCTTTACAAGTTTTTGGGACTTTTACATTCCTCCCCCCTTAAAAAGAATCTCGTCCCCGAGATTCACAATTAAGAACCATGTAGGGAGGACAACTATCGGACATATGCCTCCAATAACTCCGAATGATTGCGTTGCAAATACTCCTCGCTTTCCCATGTAGCTTCATCGGACGTGTGATTTTCCCATAGCACCTTGAAAAATCGCAACGTCCGGCTTCTGGTCTCGCGAGTCTTTTCATCAATTATCCGGGTTGGATGCTCAATATAAGTGAGGTCCGGCTTCAAATCTGTTATGCCTCCCGTGAGAATCTCCGTTGGAACTTTCAAACACTTCAGCAACTAAGATATGTGGAAGACGTTATGAACTCCGGCTAAGTCTGCCGGTAACTCCAAATAGTATGCCATGGGTTCACATCTTTCGATGATTTTGAAGGGACCGATAAAACACGGAGCTAACTTCCCTTTCACTCCAAATTGGTGAATTCCCTTCATAGGAGATACGCGGAGATATACGTGATCTCCAACTTGAAAGTCCTGAGGACAACGTCTCTTATCGGCATAGCTCTTCTGTCTAGACTGAGCGGCTTTAAGATTTGCTTGAATAAGCTTTACTCGCTCTTCTACTTCATTTACGAGATCAATCCCGTAAATAACTCTCTCGCTAGATTCACACCAGTTCAAGGGTTTGTGGCACTTTCGACCGTAGAGAGCTTCATCAGGTGATATTTTTATGCTCGTTTGATAACCCCGTTGTTGTACGAGAACTCCACCAATGTAAGTGATCATCCAAGATCTTACCTTGGTGGATGGCACACGCCCTTAGCATATCTTCAAGTATTTGATTCACCCTCTCAGTTTTCCCGTCGGTTTGAGGGTGATACGCAGAGCTTCGAATCAATTTGGTTCCCAAGGATGTGTGTAGCTGCTCCCAGAAACGGGCTACGAACAGCGGTCCTCTGTCGGACACAATGGCGCGGGGAATTCCATGTAAGCACAAGATTCGTGCTATGTATAACTCCGCATACTGCTTGGAGATGTATCTGGTGTGCACGGGGATGAAGCGTGCTGATTTGGTTAACCGGTCAATGATTACCCAAATCAAATCATGGTGGTGGGAGGTCATCGGCGACCCGACGATGAAATCCATACTCAAGTCTTCCCACTTCCATGCCGGTATTTGCAGTGGTTGCAGCAAGACCAACTTCTTCACATGGTCGGCCTTAACTATTCGACACGTATCACATTCTAAAATGTATTTTGCAACTTCACGTTTCATACGTGTCCACCAAAACTTCTGCTGGAGGTCTTGGTACATTTTATTGCTGCCCAGATTAATGGAAAATTTGGACAAATGAGCTTCGTCCAAAATTTTCTTCTGTAGCCTCATATCACGGGGTACGACGATCCGATACTTGAACTATAAGGTATCTTCATCATCTAACCGGAAACATTTCATTTCCCCGTTCTTCAACCTCCTTTTAATATGAGCCATGCCCTTGTCTCGCTTTTGAGCTTTCATAACCTCCTCTCTTAATGTGGGTATGAGAGCCAGATTATGTAGAGCTCCATATGGAACCGAGTAGGGACTCGGTTCTGTGGCGGACCGGAATCTGCTCATCCAGGATCGCAGAGGGTGGTGCCACGCGATGCGACACCCGACAGCACACGTCATAAGGACATAATATATTACATGGGAAAAACAACTGAAACTGTACAAACAGGTACAAACTTCAGTTACAACTATTGTTTATATTACACAGCGGAAGACTACGCTATACAACTCACGCCCGCCTATTTAGCAAAAGTTGGTTGCCCCGCCCTAGGGCAACCCACACTAGCTGCACCCCTCAGCTCAGCGCGGCGTGTACGGCTCCCACTCAGCCGTGGTCCCCAGCGGAGGGTAACCCTCGCCGGTGGACTTGTACTCCGAGTCCGTGGGTGGCTCCTCACCTGAAAAGCACTTAAGCAGCAACCATGAGCACGAAGGCTCAGCAAGGCTTAACCGACTCACCTAAGCATGAAACTCTACATGAGGTATACCAAGACATATGTTAGTAGCATTTCAGCAAAACGACACGCCTACAAGTTCATCCTTAGTTCATCTTTTAGCAACAAGTTAACAGTTCATGAAATCTGAAATTTAGTAAGCAGTATTTGGTGGCACACATGTAGCAATACAATTATATCAATCAGCATCATTGAATCAACATATTTCATCCATTAGTCTACGTTACGACGCAGTGAACAAGCGGTACTCGTCACCGCGAGGGACGGCGAATCGACTCGATATACACCTGCAGGGAAACCCAAAGAGCACGTCACGTATGCCCACCCGTGGAGCTGCACAGCACGCTCACTCGATGTCGTACGGGACAACCTTTCACCCAACAGCCCAAACGTCGAACCGGTCGCACCGAAACGAGCAGGAGGTTCCCCACACGGAGCATCTCTCTGTGCCCGTTGGCAGATTTCCACCTTGCTGCCCTCAACCTACACCTATAAATCGGTGTGCTATGCCTCGACGCCCGGAGGTTTAGGCTACATCGGTTTATCGGGGCCCATATATCCGATATGCCTTCGGTACGTTCAATACTTGTTCAGCAGGGCCGCACACGGATCGTTCCTCAATCGACACGGGCAGGGCTGCGCACACAAGACTTCTTCTTGCTGCGCCCTAGCCCCTGCCTAGTCTCATTTTCATTACTAAAGTGATCTCACATCACTCAACCGAACCCGTATGCCCCAATGCCTATCTCGCGAGTAGATTCCAACTACTCGACTTGTACCGAAGTCCTATGACTCATTAAGCATAGCCTGTCTACTCGAGGTCCTTGACACTACCCTCACTCTTTTAGGAATCTTTGGTTATGCAAGTGGGGTTTCATTCATCCTATACCTAATGCACATACATACTTCATATGACACATGTAAACAAAGTAAGACTTTATAAAAGGGTTAATGCAAACCGGGGCTTGCCTTGTTGCTGCTGGTCAGTAGTTAGTTCCTCGTCCGGAAGAAGGAAGTCCAGCACTTCCGGAGTCTCTTCTTCAACGGCTACACGTTAATGAAATACTACATGTTAATTTAGATGCAAATGTGAGTTTTAGAGTAAGACTTCTACTATTAGTTCTAATAACCAGCCTCTAACACCTGGAACTTTGTTTAAGAATTTAAAGATGAACTGGTGTTGGTGGTTTGGCTTGGACTTAATCACATGGTTAAATGCTAAGTGGTTTTCCCCCTTTTCCACATTAATCCCTTAAGTGGTTAAACAGGACAGGGGTGATCTAGAGCTCCAATGGAGCTGAGAATTTTTGTGTGAGTTCCTTGTCACAAGAAAACTCTCTGGACCAAACATTAGCTCTTTTCATGGAGTGGTTTGCTCAGAATAATTCTCTTGGCAAATCAGCAAGGAAGAATTTATTCTGAGGTAATACCCCTGTTCATGCTCAACTTAATGAACTACAATTTCAATTATAGATCATAGAGTTTGCATGAATTTTCCTAACATTTTTGGGGTTAAGAATTGCCCAGAACTGAATTTCCAAGTTTTGGAAATTCTCTGAAAATGTTTCTGTATTCAAATGAACACAGCACCTTCCAAATTGAATTGCTCTGATCCAATCAACCCCAAATGGTCTGAACTTTTACAGGGGTTCACTAATGTCCTAAAGAACATTCTGGCAAAATTTGGGGATTTTTGGATGAACCAAACTCCCTCTAAAATTCTTTTGCTGAAAAGCTTTAAAGAATTTTCCAGAATTAATTAATGGGTTTCGTACAAATTGGGTTGTATATCTGGACAGAGCTAGGCAAGATGAATAGAACCCAATTTGAATCACTAAATTTGGAGCTTCCTAGCAAAAGTTATGGGGTTCTAAAGTTTGCACTAAAACTGGAAATTCCAGAAATGTTTAAATCCTGCGGGTGGGTCCACGTACATGTGTCGACCGCTGGATCCGAGCCACACGGGGCCACAGACTCCTTCCCGCGCGGCCGCACTGGATCCCGGACCACAGAGAATCCCACCCCTTTATCTCCAGCCGCTGACGCGTGGGGCCTACCCCTTCGTCCTCCTCCGGCCACCCACGCGATCCCGCCGCCGAGCTCGCCGGAGCTCTCGCCGGAGAGGGGTTCCGGCCTTCGGAGCTTTCTGATTCTCACCGCCTGTGCCTATACCGGCCTGGGGAACACGGTGGTGCCCTTCCCGGAGCTTGACAACGGCCAGAACAGGGCTCCCGACGGCAACAGCAGCCGGGAGCTCACCGGCGACGTCGAACTCAGCCTCCCCTGCAATTTTTTCGATGCGGTTTGCTCGGGGAGCTCCGCTGACACCTGCTGATTATGGATATGGGCACCGATCCCCGTGAAAACGGCTGCAACTATGACCTCGTCGGCGACCTAGGCCGGATATCGGCTGTTGCTCGAAAAACTTGGATAACCGCAACCCTAGCCCATGATTCTTGCTGGTTTTCGATCCTAGGTGGTCGTGGCAGGGTGTAGATCGTGTGTTTAGCTTGGTACGCCCAGTGATAAGCCAATACTCGTGAATTTTGGGATTTGGGGGAACTCGGCCTTAAGAACACCGAAGCGTTCCCGGAAGAAATTCTCCCCCCGACGGTGCATGAAATGCCGAACGGTAAGGGCAGGCAGAACCAGCACCTTGTGGCAATCGTTTCTTGTGTTGAGCATCGGGCAGGAGGAAGCCTGTGCCGTCCGGCCGCCGGCGATCAGAGGGCGGCGACTCCGGGTGAGCTGCTTCGGTTGTAGGCGAGTGGAACCGAGAGGATGGGGAGCGAAATCTCGCCGACCAGGGTGCGATCACATGTTTTGTAGCCGGCGCCCTCATCCCTCCGAGCAGGAGGTGGCGCGGTGGCTGCGTTGGGACGGGGTCGACCCCGTGCTCTGTCGGCCGCAGGGTGTTCGACCGCGCGCCCGAGTCGGTTTGCTCCCCAAGGTGGCTGACCAGTGGGCCCTCTTCTCCCCCTTTCTTTTGTAAATATCCCAGCTACTGAGAATTGAATGGGAAACTTAGCCCCCAAGTATTTGTTTGAATTTGAATTCTCAAATTCAAACTTTGTTTGGTTAAATGTGCTTCATATTTAAATTGAAATTCAAATTCAGTTTTGAATTCTTGCAAATTTAACTCCTGACAAGATGAACTCCAATGGGGATGAAAATTGGTGGGTTTACTCAGAAAAATGTGCTGAGTGTAGATATGAAGCTAACTTTTGAATTTGGGTGATGAAAGTTGCTGCAATTTGAATTTACATTCAAATTGGCCTCTTTTTGAAACAACCCAAAAGTGCCTCAAAAAGTGTTGAATTTGCATGAGCTTTGGACTGAACCTTCCCAAGACTTTTTAAATTCTAGGGGTGAGCTCAACCTCTCATGTTCATGTGTAGAAACCCTACTTTGTGAAAGTGAAGGCTTTCCCCTCTAATCACTCCTTTGATGGAGGTTACTTGCTCTTCACAATATTTCCTAAGATTTCCACAATAAAAGCTGTGGTGTTGTGAGGTGAAGAAAAAGTTTTTGCAAGTCCCTTTTCTTGGGCTTTTACAGGTTCTTCCTCTTCTATCGGCGTAATGGTCAGATTATGAATATGAGATTTCCGGCTGAGTGCATCGGCAACCACATTTGCCTTGCCCGGATGATAATGAATTTCAATCTCATAGTCCTTGATCAGCTCCAACCATCGCCGTTGTCGAATATTCAGCTCTTTTTGAGTGAATATGTACTTCAAGCTCTTTTTGTGGTCGGTGTAGAGATGAACAAGATTTCCCAATAGGTAATGTCTCCACATCTTCAAAGCTAGCACCACGGCAGCAAGCTCGAGATCATGAGTTTTATAATGTTGTTCATGATTCCGTAATTGCCGTGATCCATATGCGACCACGCGTCCTCCTTGCATGAATACACAACCAAGTCCGATGTCGGACGCATCACAATAAACATCGAAGGGCTTGGTTGTATCCGGTTGAGCTAAAACCGGGGCTGTTGTGAGGTGCTTCACCAACGCTTGAAAAGCTCCCTCACATGGCTTGCTCCAATCATATTTGATGCCCTTTTTCAGTAGCTCCGTCATAGGTTTAGAGATTTTTGAGAAGCCCGGGATGAACCTACGATAATACCCCGCCAAACCTAAGAAGCTACGAACTTCATGGACTGATGTTGGAGACTTCCATTGCAGAACTTGTTCAATCTTGCTTGGATCAACAGCGATGCCTTCCGCTGAAATAATATGTCCAAGAAACGGCACTTGGTTGATCCAGAATTCACATTTACTAAACTTTGCATAGAGCTTGTGATCTCCCAGTCGTTGGAGCACAATATGCAAATGTTTAGCGTGTTCCTCCTCTGATTTGGAATAGACCAAGATATCATCGATGAATACCACGACGAACTGATCGAACTCTGGCATGAACACCGAGTTCATAAGATACACAAAGTGAGCCGAAGCATTGGTCAACCCAAATGACATGACAAGATACTCGTAGAGTCCATATCTTGTCGAGAATGCTGTTTCCGGGATATCTTCCGCCCGAATCTTGATTTGGTGATATCCCGACCTTAAGTCCATCTTGGAGAAGACTTTAGCACCTACTAGTTGATCGAAGAGAATATCAATTCTTGGTAGTGGATACTTATTCTTTATCGTTTGATCACTCCTGCCGGAGTCTAGGTGACTCCCATCACTCGATGGTGATGTCCCCCTAGAGGACGCCCCACAAATGGAGTAATGGGCACATCTTTGCTACCTACAAGACATTGCTCCACCCCGAGGACATGCTTCACTTCTCGAGTATGATAATGTCCCTCCTAGAGCATGATCCACTCTCTAAGTGGAGTCACAGTTTCACCCTGCTACACATAAGGCAATGCTCTTGCACAAACATAAAGTAATAGCGGTGCACCTTGCCTTGGCATATAGAGGAAGCATATATCCATGCAGACAAGATGCTTATGTAGTCATTCACGACAATGTAGTTTTGCTGCTATCATATTGTCCTTATGTGTCCTGGGATGATGTGCATAGTCTCAGTACTTTGGGACATCGTTACTCCTTAAGTGAAGTCATGGGATCTAATAATGTCCCTTTGAACATAAGGCTCTAAATCGTGTACAAACTTGGTAAAAACAAGCCAAGACCACGACGAAATAAAAGCTCACTTGCAAGCTGTGGAAATGAATCTCGGACTTGATGCACGCAACGCATATTGCAGCTTCCAGTAGAGCAGAGAGCTTGAGCAAAGAATTGGAGCTATTGAATCGCGCGCCTGTTCAGAAGCTTCAGATTTGGATCAGAACCAGACGATAGAAACGAGACGACCCGGGTGCTGCATTGTGTCCATGACATGTACAGATCGTAGGCACTATTTGGAGAAGGTGACCCTTCAGCAGCTGGACACCATCCTTCCTGCTACTAACCACTCAGAATCAATGCAACGATTGTCGGCCGGCTGCAGGGCAGGGCGTTGTGTGCATTGGCATTGCTCGTGTGCATTTTTACGGGTTGTCGTTGTCATCATCATCGCTTCCAAGGCTGGAGAATCCTGCATCATGTGCCTGTAAGGATGCCAACACTTAAACGGCCATATTATCACCGGAGTGAAGCTGAGATACTCCATATAATGGTAATCGGCATGCCAATTCAGGGCTGAGTGAGAAATGGATGGAGCAGAGTGCGTGCCTGGGCCATACTAATGTAGCACGCACTTTTTTTTTCAGCTCATGGGCCGAGCAATTGAAAACAAAGAGACAGCTGGGTCGAGAAGGGAACGAAACCAAAAGGCCCAAGCGACCGTTTTCACGTGCATGTAACACAACTAGGCTGTCTATACGAGCCTTTCTTTTTCTTTTTTTTTTAAAAGCCTGCACGACGTTTTCTTTGCAAAAGTAAGACGATACCGAGATTTTTAGCACTCATATGTATTGATATATTAGAAACTGAGTACAGAATTCAGGAAAAATATATAAATAAGTTTTTCAGTAAGTTATATATATTTTATCACAAGAAATTACTATAAAAATTTATACATATAATTTATAATAAAAGTTATGAATTATAATGAAACCAAAGGAATAGGGCGGGCTAGGGACTTAAAATATAGAAGTTCAAACCTAATTCCTTCTAACTAAGTGGTTATTCAAACTAATCAACAAAGATGTTATGTGGCAGTAAATACTTAGGACAAATAAATACTTGAGAAACAAATGATCTGAGCAAGTGCAATAGAAATCTGGTGATTCACTCTTCAGTTGGGTCATATGAAGGTTAAAAACAAATTTCTAATCTTAATAACCTTCGACACAGGAAATGGAAACCAAGTGAGATTTTAGGAAGACAAACGGTTCGGTAACTATATAATTAAGGATAGATTTCCTTCATTATATCATATTCTTTGGAGGAAACATAGCATTGTAGCTACGGTTTTTAATACTATCCTTCTTGACATTTCATTTATGAGGGTGTTGGTAGACGAAAACTTAATTCTTTGACATAATTTAGTTGATACTACTGCAGAGTTAATCATAATGAGCATAAAGATCCCTTTACGTGGAATTTACATCCTACAGGTATATTTACGGTGCTATATATATATATATATACATATATATATATATATATATACTAGTATTTGATTAATGATGGAATCATAGTCAACAACAAGGATATTTGGAAGCTCAAAATACCTCTTAAGATTAAAATCTTGATGTGCTACTTGTTTAGAGGTGTTGCCTTAGCCAAATATAGCTTTACAAGAAGAAACTGACAAGGAAGTAAGCAATGTCATTTCTGTTTTGAGAACGAGAACATTTAAAAAATAAAATAGGGCAGGGTTTTTCGATGGTGCCTCAATTTGGTAAGTTGAGGGTGTCTGCAAATTAATAGTCACCTTTATTAACCAAAACATCTTAATAGTATCATGGGATAGACCTCAACCCCACCTTATTTAAATGGTGCGATTTTCAGGAATCAGGAGCATCATGAGATGCGTAACCATTTCAATAAACAACAATCATAACAATCTTTATATATTTGTGACACAAAAGCAAGGATATATAGGTAATCATAATTATATATAGCATTACATATGGATCTCAATGACACAAAGTTTTTGAGCCACAAGATAGTCTTACACCTATTACATAGATCCAGGCACAAATGCTGAAACAAAAAGACCATATATGGTCACATGTAAACAAGTATCATTAAGAAACTCAATAGGTAAACGATTAATCGCACGCTCGAGCCACAATCTTTGTTCATTTCTTACATTTTATGCACCAAATCAGGCTCATAATTAAAGGCACATCGACAAGTCACAGATACTGAAATAAAGAGACCATATATGGTCACATGTAAACAAGGATTATTAAGCCTCGATAGATAATCAATTAGTAGCACATCGGAGCCGCAATCTTTATTCATTCCTCCCATTTTAGCATCAAATGAAGCTCATGATGAAAGGCACATCATCAAGCCGCAGAGGCTGAAAGATGTAACCATCTGCTCCTGCATACATGCACCTACGAAAAAGTGTTATTGTAACTGCATATTACAATATATTATTATGTAAATGATTGATACTTATGTGTTTACTCACATTCTAACCACTTCTGGGCTTTCATCAAGAAAAACCATAACCACAGGAATACGATTCAGTCCAGGTGACTCCTGAGAAGAAAAACCGTTTAATTATTTAGGATAATATATTTAGAAATAGATAGTGATGACTTGAACAAATTAGGTGATGATGCAAGTTAAAAGTTTGCTTTTTCACATAAAAGTCACCTTCACTTCACATAGAAGTTCATAACCACTCATGCCACCAAGCGGCCCGTAAATAGTTAACATCAAATTCACATCGTTTGCCTATATTCAGAGTTTATGAAGAGAAACATATCAAACACAACAAATATATAACCGCGATACTATAAAAATTGCATTACCCAAGATAATGGTTTCATAAACTAGATAAAATTATTGCTATACCTCATCAAGGAATGTCAGGGCCTGCTCTGCATTAGCCACAGAAGTCACTGAAAAGGAAATATATTAATCGTTGAAGGATATGTAGATTTCTGAAATAGAAGATTAATTGCAAAATAAGTATGAAAAGTCATAGCAACTATCATACCTCTGATGTTATAGTGCTCTAGGAACCTAGTTGAAATTGCACGACCTACACAAGAATTGTCAACTACGAGCACATGAGGCGAAGTAGCCATGATAACCACACAAGTTACAAACCTTGGATATAAGATTTTCTTGTATTGTAATGTTGGTGAGAAAGAGCGAGGCTAGGGAACAATTTATATAGTAACTTTGGTTCTGGAGTTGATATCTTTTAGATACGAAATCAATGAACCGTAGCTATAACAGATTGCCATATCTTTCCAACATGGCAGATAAACACTAGCAAGAGCAGTGTTCCATTTTTATTACAAAGACGTCAAATTATTAGTAGCCAGAGCAGCCTGTCTTATCATCCTAACACGACACATGATCGTATCTTGGGTACATTGAGCATAACAGAGATATGCGTGATTGGTAGACACACAAATATGCGGTTATCTTATTTTTTTGTTCTGGTTGTATCCACAACAAACTCCGATTTTCATTCATTAATTGATAGGGAGGCACATGGGTTATTGATGCAAATGATGGCTCATGGGCTTAAGTTTTAAAATATTTTGATGGACTAACGATTCTCTTTAAACTGAAGGCCACACGATTATGGTCAAGCTAATAAATTTTGATTAAGGGAAATTTTTAATTATGCATTTGCAGTTTAGGTGATTTTCATAAACCCACCTGCAAGTACTTTCATTCCCATCTAACACTTATAAGTTTCATTTAGTCCTCATACATTGTGGTCGCATGTCCTGTCTGACCAATGATTTTTCGCTTTGTTGGTTATAACAAGATGAAATTAGTTCATGCATCATCTATATAAATGGTAATTACGCCACATTGAAGTATCCGGATCAATGTTGACGATATACAAGAGATACGTTCATGGGTCAAACTTGTGAACCGGTGAATGAAAACTATATAAAACTTTGGTTGTGAAGTTGATATCTTATAGATACAAAAACAATGAACTATAGCTATAACAGATCGCCATATTCTTGCAACGTGATAGATAAACACTGGCCAGAACAATCTACTCTTTTTAATACCAGATGGTAAATGGTCGGTAGCCAGAGCAACCTGTCATATCATCTCGACGTGACACGTGATCATATCTCGGGTACATTGAACATAATATAGATATGTGTGACTAATATATGGTATATATGTTTATTTATTCAATTAATTGTAGTAGACACAAAAATATGCGTTTACCTTATTTTTGTGTTCTTGTTGTACCCACAAGAACTCTGGCTGTTATTTATTAATTGATAGGAAGGCATGTTGGATTGAGAATCTCACCTACGACACTAATCTTTTGGGTTAAGGTGACACATGACATTGGTTGTGGGAGATGGTTGGACCAATTTAAATGTAGAGAGAGTTCCCATCTCTTGTGCTAGATTTTTGGGTACAATAAAGATCCCTCCTAGTTGGGCCAACGACTCTTGGTATGGGCTAACTGTGTATCAAAGCTAGACCGATGATCTTGACCAGTGGGTGTGAGGCCCATGAGATTGGATGTGTCCTGTGGGAGTGTGAGAGGTCGATCAACCATCGGGAGATGCTAATGTGACGGGGAGCATTATTGGGAAAAGTACCATATTGATTGAGGGAAGAGGGGTGAACCAACTTAAAAGTGAGTAGATCCAACCTCTCTGGCCAGCTTTTGGATGTAACAATGATTTTTCCTGGTTGAGATAACAACTTGTGGCACAGACCAACACTGGTCGGGTTTACGTGAATAGCAGAACCGTGTTAAACCCACTTTTACACCTGTGGTTTAGTACAAAAATTTAAGGAGATTCAAATTTCCCAAACTCATTTGCAGCTATCCATACACATATGTCACTAGTGCAAATTCAAATCTGAACTCTTCCTCAAAGTTTGTGAAATTGCATATTGGAGTTCACCAATGTGTTCACCACATTTGAATTATCACCTCCGCCAAAATTTATAAATTTTGGACTTTGGTTGCTATGTATTTGAATCAATTAAAGAGGAGGGATTTAAATCTGAATTCAAATTCAAATGTCCAAATGCAATTCAAATTCCACCATCCCAAACTGAATTCATTTGAATTCAAATTGAGTCAATGACTTTGGGAGTAAGTATAGACTTTAATTTAGAGTGGAGGATGAAAAGATCAGCAGCAAATTTGGAAATCTTTAGGTGGGATGGGACCCACATGTAAGTGACCAAATTTCACAGCCGACTTCAGCTCGGCCTCGCGATTTCTCTCAGCCGATCGCCGCCCGGACACGTGAAATCCACCTCGCCCGATCGCTCCACCTCACAGTAGATTTTTGCCTCCAAAGTCAACAAAACCGCCTGCCTCGGCCATCCTCATCGCCTCTGAGCTGGGTTCTTCACTGCACATGCGTTGTTCCTCCGTTTCGGTCGCGAGCTCTCTGCCGCCCTCCACTGCTCACCGACGACCGGCCAATCCGGCCACTTTCATGCGCCACTTCCAAAGAAGAAAGGTGCACCCATGTCCACTGAAACCGTAGGTGAAAGCCTCGTTCCATTTCATGTCGTGTCGAGCAAGTATTGCTCGTTTTCCTCCATAGTGTACATAAAGGGTAGAGCCCGATCATCAGCGGAATTCTCCTTTCACGCATGAGGGGACCCCGTCCCGTATCACGGGGCCGTGCCGCTCACCCGGGAATCGCATTGGGTGGTGCCGTGTTATGCGGCACCCAACAGCACACATATAAGGAAAACTGTATTACATAAATCAAAAGTGGAAGCTTACAAAGGTTCTTTGTAAATAATTTACATAAAATAGCTACAGCAGAAGTCTATAAACAGCTCACGTTGAATAACTAATGAGCACTCGAGAAGAGGTCCAGCCCGCGGACTACTCTCGCTGGCAACACAAAGACATTGCAGCGGCTAGGTTCTCCATGTGTTACATGACTCGGAAGTCTCCGAGTCTCACCGGACAACCTTCTTCATAAGCGTCTATGTTAACCTGCAAAATCACTCATACAGCAAGAGTGAGCACAAAGACTCAACAAGACTTAACCGTCTCTCCTAAAGCATGCAACTCTCCATTAATGTACTTAAGACATAAATACACAAGTTGCATAAAGACTCGCCTACATGTTCATCCTTAACTTTCAGATTTTAGCCATCACAGCAGCGCCCTTGCGCCCAGCAACATTGAAACTCCACAATCAAACAAGAAACGCTTCATTCCATTGTTACTTGTCCCAAGGTGGAAATTAACTTTAGTTTGCTCTATCTCTACTTCAAACAAGGTTTTCATGCAATTCCAATTATCATAGCAGCAATTAAAACTTTGCAAACTGTTCTCACACAACTTGATTATTACGTCACAGCGCAGTGAGCAAGCGGTACTCATAACCGCGAGGGAGGGTGATTCGAATCAAACACTGCCCGGATAACTCGACACATACGCCCGCCCCTGAAGACCCAAATCTGGCATCTTCATTACGTCGTAGGTGGCAACGTTTCGCAGGACACCCGACTGTAGAACCGGTCACGCCGTCTCGGGCTCATAGGTCTAACGAGATGATGTGGTATGCCTCTACAATCTAGTTAAGCTGGTACATCGGTTTCCTGGGTCCCATATAGCAGTAAGCATCCGGTACACAACTCAATACTTGCTCCCAGGGCAGCACACGAGAACGGTCCTTAACCGACACAGGCAGAGCTACTCGACCAAGACACCGTCTTATCGCTGCCTACACTCTCTGCCCGGTCTCATCTTTGGAAACTTAAACTTTAGTTTGCCTCTTTAAATCATACCCGGGTGATCCCAAATTATAACTTGCGAGTAGATTCCAGCTACTCGACTTCTACCAGATGCCGTAGCCTATTTAGCATGGTATTATTCTACAGCGGGGATACGTCTTCTACCCTTGACTCGAGGGTTTCTTTGGTCATGCATTTGGAGTATAAAACATCCCTGACCTAATGCACATACAAACTCTAAACCATAATTGTGAACAAAGTAAAAACATTATAAAACAACTTAAATGCAAACCGGAGCTTGCCTTGGTTGTGCAGGTGATTAAGTATCTATTCAGTTAGTGAAGATCACTTGAGGCTTGATCACTCGATCACTGCGTCTTTGAAATCCCACTTCACTTCCTTCACAAGTCTTCACGTATAGGCTACACGTTATGAATATGCATTTAATTGTAAAGCTTTTGCTAACAAGTTTTAAAGACAAGTTTAAAACTGGAACTCTGTTTAAGAATTTAAAATGACACTGGTGCTAGTGGTTTGGGTTTGGGTTAAGCAACATCATCAAGTGATAAGTGCATTTCATCACTTGTGTGTTACTCATCAAAGAGGTTAAACAGGACAGTACTGATCCAGAGCTCCAATGGATCTGAAAATTTTCTTGTGAGTTTCTTGTCACAATAAAGTAATCTGGACCAAAATTTAGAACTTTTCAATGAGTAGATCACTCTGAACAATTCCCTAAGCATTTAGGGGAAAAAGAAATTAATTCTAAATAAATTTGCACTTTCATGCAAATTGAAGTGAACCAATATTTCAAACATAGCTCAAGGAGCATGCATGAATTTTTCTAGTATTTTTGGAGCTAAGAATTTCCCAGAACTGAATTTCCAAGTTTTCTGAAAATGTTTCTGTATTCATTTGAACACAGAACCTTGAAATCAGAATTCTCCTAACCAAATCAACTCCAAATGAGCTGAAATTTTTATAGGAATTTACTAACCTCCTAAATAATATTCTGGGGAAAAATTTAAGGATTTTTGGATGAACCAAACTCCCTCTAAAATTCTTTTGCTTAAAATATTTAAAGACATTCCCAGAATTAAATAATGAATTTCATACAAATTGGGTCGCATATTTGGATAGAATTTTTCAATCTGAATTTAACCCAATTTGAATCACTAAATTTGGAGCTTCCTAGCAAAAGTTATGAGGTTTTAAAGTTTGGGGAATTTCTGGAATTCAAATTAACCGGGAAAAGTTCAAATCCCTGACAGCGGGACCTGGGGGTTACGTGGCGCCTGCTCATGCATCGACACACGAGGCCACAGGGTTTTCCCCGCACAGCCACAAACTTATCCGGTGCAACAGAGAATCCCGGTTCTCCGGACAGAAGCTGACATGTGGGTCCTCCCCCTCTTCGTCTACCTCTAGCCCCCCGCGCTCCCGCACCGCCGAGCTCGCCGGAGCTCTCGCCGGGAGGGGGTTCCCATTCCCTGAACTCGCTACTTTTCGCTGCCTCTACGTAATTTCATGCGGGGAACACGTTGCCGGCCCTTTCCTCGGACCGAAGATGGCCGGAACCCTAGGTGCGACAGCGACCGTGGCTGCGGCATGTCCGGCGACATAGCTAGGGTGCTGTGCTGCACCAAACACGTCGTCGTTTGCTCCTCAGCACCACTGCACCGAGGAGAACACTGATCTAACTGCCGATCTCGCTGAAACTCAGAGCAAGTATGACCTCACCGTCGGGCTAGGTCAAAAATCCGGCGAAATTCGAAAACTCGATGAACAGCGGCTCAGCTCAACGGTTCTCGGTGATTTTTAATCCTCTGAGCTCGTGCGGACATCTAGAAGTAGGTTGCTAGGCTATGTATTGAGTGGTGCAACGTGTGAGATGAATTTGCCGAGTTTCTCCACTCGGTTATTATTGCATGTCGGCGGCAAAAGCAAAATTCCGGTGAGCCCAGTTCGTGACAAGCTGCCAGGGTTGCGGGAAGCAAGAAGAGGTCTATGCGAACCTTTTTGCTTTTGCAGCTCGGTGGGAGAAGCTCTGTGGTGGCCGGGTGACGTGTTCTTGTCGCGGTGACTTCCGTCGGCGCTGTGGAGGAAGATGAGCTTGACGCCGGGGTTCCCGTGGAGCTAGCGCCTGTTTCTTGCGTCGGTCACGTTAAGGGAGGTCTGGCGATGCTGTGGAGAGGCTCAGCTCGGCGTGCAACCCGTCGGGCTGGCCGGGCGCCAATGGACCGGAGTGGCAGTTTGTCGGAGGCCGGAATGCTCGTGAGAGGAGGCAGCAGCGAAGGAGCTCGGGTGGCGGTCGAAGAACACACTTTGCCGAGTGCTGGCGGCTGGAAAAATCTTATCGGCACTGAAGCGGTTCAGCAAGCGCTCGGGAGGTGGCGGCAGCGCTTGCCTCGGTGGCGCTCCTCTGTTGCACAGCGACTTCAAGTGGAAAATCCAGAGAACAGAGAAGATTTCCTTCGGTTGTAAGTCTTCCCCTCTCCATGACAAATGGGTCCCACTGCTTTTCTCCCTCCAAAATATCTCCAATTCGGCACATTGCGAATGTCAGTCATGAAGAGCTGCAATTTGAAAGCCATTTCAAAAAATTGACAAGGTGTACTTCAGTTTCAAATTTGAATTCAAATTTCAATGAAATTCACAAGCATTTTTGATATACATATCAAAGTACCTCCAAATTTTCTCAAAATTTGTCTTCCTCATAATTTTGACCTGAGGAATTCAAATATGGATTCAAACTTTTAATTTGGCGGCTGCAAAGGGGAGGGTTACAACCACAGTTTGCATCCTTCATTTAAAATTACCACGTTTGCATTCAAATGAACATTTGAATTCAAAGTGGACTTTAAATTGTGTGCTTGCACATGACAACATTCCTCTGTGTAGAAAAGTTTTTGCAAGATCCAAATTCTTGATTTTGACTCAACTTTATTCATTATTCAAGTCTTGCCTTTACAAGTTTTTGGGACTTTTACATTCCTCCCCCCTTAAAAAGAATCTCGTCCCCGAGATTCACAATTAAGAACAATGTAGGGAGGACAACTATCGGACATATGCCTCCAATAACTCCGGATGATTGCGTTGCAAATACTCCTCGCTTTCCCATGTAGCTTCATCGGACGTGTGATTTTCCCATAGCACCTTGAAAAATCACAACGTCCGACTTCTGGTCTCGCGAGTCTTTTCATCAATTATCCGGGTTGGATGCTCAATATAAGTGAGGTACGGCTTCAAATGTGTTATGCCTCCCGTGAGAATCTCCGTTGGAACTTTCAAACACTTCAGCAACTAAGATATGTTGAAGACGTTATGAACTCCGGCTAAGGCTGCCGGTAACTCCAAACGGTATGCCATGGGTCCACATCTTTCGATGATGGTGAAGGGACCGATAAAACGCGGAGCTAACTTCCCTTTCACTCCAAATTGGTGAATTCCCTTCATAGGAGATACGCGGAGATATACGTGATCTCCAACTTGAAAGTCCAGAGGACGACGTCTCTTATCGGCATAGCTCTTCTGTCTAGACTAAGAGGCTTTAAGATTTGCTTGAATAAGCCTTACTTGCTCTTCTACTTCATTTACGAGATCAATCCCGTAAATAACTCTCTCGCTAGATTCACACCAGTTCAAGGGTTTGCGGAACTTTTGACCGTAGAGAGCTTCATCAGGTGATATTTTTATGCTCGTTTGATAACCGTTGTTGTACGAGAACTTCGCTAATGGTAAGTGATCATCTCAGTTCTTACCATGGTGGATGGCACACGCCCTTAGCATATCTTCAATTATTTGATTCACCCTCTCAGTTTTCCCGTCGGTTTGAGGGTGATACGCGGAGCTTCGAATCAATTTGGTTCCCAAGGATGCGTGTATCTGCTCCTAGAAATGGGCTACGAACAGCGGTCCTCTGTCGGACACAATGGTACGGGGAACTCCATGTAAGCACAACATTCGTGCTATGTATAACTCTGCATACTGCTTGTAGATGTATCTGGTATGCACGGGGATGAAGCGTGCTGATTTGGTTGTCCGGTCAATGATTACCCAAATCGAATCATGGTGGTGGTAGGTCATCGACAACCCGACGATGAAATCCATACTCAAGTCTTCCCACTTCCATGCCGGTATTTGCAGTGGTTGCAGCAGGCCCGACTTCTTCACATGGTCAGCCTTAACTCTTCGACACGTATCACATTCTAAAACGTATTTTGCAACTTCACGTTTCATACGTGTCCACCAAAACTTCTTCTGGAGGTCTTGGTACATTTTATTTCTGCCCGGATGAATGGAAAATTTGGACAAATGAGCTTCATCCAAAATTTTCTTCCGTATCCTCATATCACGGGGTACGACGATCCGATACTTGAACCATAAGGTATCTTCATCATCTAACCGGAAACATTTCATTTCACCGTTCTTCAACCTCCTTTTAATATGAGCCATGCCCTTGTCTCGCTTTTGAGCTTTCATAACCTCCTCTCTTAATGTGGGTATGAGAGCTAGAATATGTAGAGCTCCATATGGAACCAAGTAGAGATTCGGTTCTTCCTCTTCTATCGGCGTAATGGTCGGATTACGAATATGAGATTTCCGGCTGAGTGCATCGGCAACCACATTTGCCTTGCCCGGATGATAATGAATTTCAATCTCATAGTCCTTGATCAGCTCCAACCATCACCGTTGTCGCATATTCAGCTATTTTTGAGTGAATATGTACTTCAAGCTCTTTTTGTGGTCGGTGTAGAGATGAACAAGATTTCCCAATAGGTAATGTCTCCACATCTTCAAAGCTAGCACCACGGCAGCAAGCTCGAGATCATGAGTTGGATAATGTTGTTCATGATTCCGTAATTGCCGTGATCCATATGCGACCACGCGTCCTTCTTGCATGAGTACACAACCAAGTCCGACGTCGGACGCATCACAATAAACATCGAAGGGCTTGGTTGTATCCGGTTGAGCTAAAACCGGGGCTGTTGTGAGGTGCTTCACCAACGCTTGAAAAGCTCCCTCACATGGCTTGCTCCAATCATATTTGATGCCCTTTTTCAGTAGCTCCGTCATAGGTTTAGAGATTTTTGAGAAGCTCGGGATGAACCTACGATAATATCCCGCCAAACCTAAGAAGCTACGAACTTCATGGACTGATGTTGGAGACTTCCATTGCAGAACTTGTTCAATCTTGCTTGGATCAACAGCGATGCCTTCCGCTGAAATAATATGTCCAAGAAACAGCACTTGGTTGATACAGAATTCACATTTACTAAACTTTGCATAGAGCTTGTGATCTCTCAGTCGTTGGAGCACAATATGCAAATGTTTAGCGTGTTCCTCCTCTGATTTGGAATAGACCAAGATATCATCGATGAATACCACGATGAACTGATCCAACTCTGGCATCAACACCGAGTTCATAAGATACATAAAGTGAGCCGAAGCATTGGTCAACCCAAATGACATGACTAGATACTCGTAGAGTCCATATCTTGTCGAGAATGCTGTTTCTGGGATATCTTCCGCCCAAATCTTGATTTGATGATATCCCGACCTTAAGTCCATCTTGGAGAAGACATTAGCACCCACTAGTTGATCGAAGAGAATATCAATTCTTGGTAGTGGATATTTATTCTTTATCGTTTGATCACTCCTGCCGGAGTCTAGGTGACTCCCATCACTCAATGGTGATGTTCCCTAGAGGACGCCCCACAAATGGAGTAATGGGCACATCTTTGCTACCTACAAGACAATGCTCCACCCCGAGGACATGCTTCACTTATCGAGTACGATAATGCCCCTCCTAGAGCATGATCCACTCTCTAAGTGGAGTCACAGTTTCACCCTGCTACACATAAGGCAATGCTCTTGCACAATCATAAAGTGATAGTGGTGCACCTTGCCTTGGCATATAGAGGAAGCATATATCGATGCAGACAAGATGCTTATGTAGTCATTCACGACAATGTAGTTTTGCTGCTGTCATATTGTCCTTATGTGTCCAGGGATGATGTGCATAGTCTCAGTACTTTGGGACATCGTTACTCCTTAAGTGAAGTCATGGAATCTAATAATGTCCCTTTGAACATAAGGCTCTAAATCGTGTACAAACATGGTAAAAACTCGCCAAGACCACGACGAAATAAAAGCTCAGTTTCAAGCTGTGGAAATGAATCTCGGACTTGATGCACGCAACGCATATTGCAGCTTCCAGTAGAGCAGAGGGCTTGAGCAAAGAATTGGAGCTATTGAATCGCGCGCCTGTTCAGAAGCTTCAGATTTGGATCAGAACCAGACGATAGAAACGAGACGACCCGGGTGCTGCATTGTGTCCATGACATGTACAGATCGTAGGCACTATTTGGAGAAGGTGACCCTTCAGCAGCTGGCCACCATCCTTCCTGCTACTAACACCGCGGAATCAATGCAATGATTGTCGGCCGGCTGCAGGGCAGGGCGTTGTGTGCGTGGACACGTGGAGCCTTCGGAGCTCTCCCCGCGGAGGGGGGAGGTCCGACTCTGCTGGCCACGTGGCGGGCCCGGAGCCCTCCTCTGAGGAGAGAGAGGTCCGGCCCCGCTGGACACGTGGAGCCTTCCGAGCTCTCCCCGCGGAGGGGGGAGGTCCGGCTCTGCTGTCCACGTGGCGGGCACGGAGCTCTCCTCTGAGGAGAGGGAGGTCCGGCCCCGCTGGACACGTGGAGCCTTCGGAGCTCTCCCCGCGGAGGAGGGAGGTCCGGCTCAGTTGGCCACATGGCGGGCCCGGAGCTCTCCTCTGAGAAGAGGGAGGTCCGGCTCTGCTGGAGGCGTGGAGCCTTCGGAGCTCTCCCGCGGAGGAGGGAGGTCCGGCTCTGCTGTCCATGTGGCGGGCCCGGAGCTCTCCTCTGAGGAGAGGAAGGTCCGGCCCCTCTGGACACGTGGAGCCTTCGGAGCTCTCCCCGCGGAGGAGGGAGGTCCGGCTCAGTTGGCCACGTGGCGGGCCCGGAGCTCTCCTCTGAGGAGAGGGAGGTCCGGCCCCGCTGGACACATGGCACCTTCGGAGCTCCCCCTGCGGAGAAGGGCGAGGTCCTTAGGTAGTTTCCCCTGTGCGCGGGGTACCCCGTATTGAGGGTACCGACACTCACGTATCCTAAGTTTTTTTTGTAATACGATACTTATTCCGTGCGCTATTATCAATGCGACTCTGATACCACGCCGAGGAGACCCTGGCCCATACACGGGTGTCGGTACCCTCAATATGTGGTACCCCCGCGCACAGGGGAAAATCGTCTAAGGACCTCGCCCCTTTCGCAGGGGCGAATTCCTAGGGCATCCAAGCCGGACCTCCCCTCTCCGCGGGGAGAGCTCCGAAGGCTCCACGTGTCCAGCGCTCACTCAGTCCTCCCTCTACTCAGAGGAGAGCTCCGGGCCTGCCACGTGGCCAGCAGAGCCGGACCTCCCCCCTCCGCGGGGAGAGCTCCGAAGGCTCCACGTGTACAGCGGGGCCGGACCTCCCTCTCCTTAGAGGAGAGCTCCGGGCCCGCCACGTGGCCACAGAGCCGGACCTCCCCCCTCCACGGGGAGAGCTCCGAAGGCTCCACGTGTCCAGCGGGGCCGGACCTCCCTCTCCTCAGAGGAGAGCTCCGGCCCCGCCACATGGCCAGCAGAGCCGGACCTCCCCCCTCCACGGGAGAGCTCCGAAGGCTCCACGTGTCTAGCGGGACCGGACCTCCCTCTCCTCAGAGGAGGGCTCCGGGCCTGCCACGTGGCAGCAAAGCAGCGCTGCCTACCCAGCGCGGTAGGCAGCCAAAGTAAAGCCGCACCATACCTTATTCGTACAAGGTATTCAAGACCCGCGCCTTCCCAAGACGCGGTATTGAAGACCCGCGCCTTCGCAAGACGAGGAGCACGCCCCTGCCAGGAGGCGCTGCGCCTAGTCCCATCATAGTGAAGACAGGCACGCAATGTCAGAAGCTGTACACCAATAAACACAGCGACAAGACATCCCCTGCCGCCCCTGCCATCATCAACCACTATGCCTAGCTTACGGCGTGGGCAGGGCGGCAGGCCGGAGACTCAGAAGCCCTCGCCAGAAACAACTATCGGCATTACTGCAAGATATGGTAGATGGCAGGAAATCATCCCGGGACCACCTATCGGGTCCCAGGCCCCCCTTTGTAAGCCATCTGAGCCTTGGACTATAAAAGGCTCGGGTAGGCGACGTTGCAAGGGGTTCGCACTCCAGACGGTTCACACCCCAGCTGGTTTGAACTCCAGTAGACATTCTAGCACTCAGCTCATCCTCAAGCTCGGAACTCTGGTTCTGAGCACCAAGCAATACAACGAGCACCTCTGCTCACCGTGGACGTAGGGTATTACGCTTCGGCGGCCCGAACCACGTAAAAAACCCTTGTGTTCATCTGTTTCCTTCGTCTAGAACAGCTAGACTCACACAGGGGGACTAGCCCCTCCGAAAAAGAACCTCCGCGTGCTGCCCAGTGCAGGCCCGGGGGAAGTGTCGACAGCTACACTTTGACATTTGGCGCGCCAGGTAGGGGGACCCGGGACCCGACAGGTGGTCCCGGGACGATTTCCCTCTCGCGTCGAGTCTTCGCTCACGAAGATGACCAAGCTTCCGTCCGCGGCAAGCTCTCCTCGCCCTCGTTCCCGGTGAACGATGACTAGCGAGGCCTACATCTCGACGCACTCAGGGAGGAGTGTGTCGGGACAAGCTGGAAGTCAGCAGCCGACTCCGGCAACGCAGACTCCAGCAAGCCCGAGATCTGCTGCAGCGCTGAGTGTCACTCATGGGAGTACACTAGCTGCAGCGCTAGCGCTTCTACGCAATCCACCTGCTGGGGACGCGCCTCAGGCGGCGACCCAGCAGTGGATTCGCGACGTCGACCGTCTCGTCGTCGCCGCCACCAGCCCTCAGCTTCGGCGGGGACGACGACCCAGTGAACCAGATGCGTCGCTGTCGCGCACGCCAACGGTTGATGGGCAGACGGCAGACTCCCGCTCCACCAGGCTCCCATCGGCGGACCTGAGGTCGGAGTTGGAGCAACGTCACCTAGGCGAAGATGCCTACGTGACCATTGAGCGACGACGAGAAAGGTGTCGCAACCATGAGGCCGGCGACAGCATGTCGACCGCCTCGACCCAGCCTGGGCCGCAGACATTCGCTACGCGATCTCTGCCCCAGGCGTACGCCACGCAGCATATGCCTCAGCCATATGCCCTGAAAATGGCGCCCCCGGTCTATGGCCCACCTTTGCCCATGCCGGGGTACACCGTGCCAACAGCGGACCAAGCGTTCGTGGCACCAACACCTGCAGCAACAGGAGCGGGGTGTGCCGCCTTGGCGCCGCACCTCCGCTTCGCGAAGTGGCCGCGCAAGTTCCGGCCACACCTGCCAGAGAAGTACGACGGCAGCGTCAATCGGGCGGAGTTCCTCCAAATCTACTCCACCGCCATCCTTGCTGCAGGAGGGGATGAGGCCGTCATGGCCAACTACTTCCCCGTTGCCTTGACCGGCCCAGCACGGTCTTGGCTCATGAACCTTCCCCAGGGTTCCATAACCTCCTGGGAAGAGCTCTGCCGACAGTTCAACGCCAACTTCGGCAGCTCCTACACCCATCCTGGCACGGAGCTTGACCTCCACGCCATCCAACAACAGCCTGGAGAGTCGCTGCGCTCCTTCATCCAGCAGTTCTCCCAGGTACGGAACACCATCCCCCATATCCAAAATGCTTCTGTGGTGGTGGCGTTCCGGCAGGGTGTAAGGGACAAGAAGATGCTCGAGAAGCTCGCCATCAGAGAGGTGCGCGACATCTCAGAGCTCTTGAGCGTGGCGGACAAATGCGCCAGAGCGGCGGAAGGGCGCAACTGGTACTCACAGCCAGCCTCCGAAGCCGGAGGGCAGCCCGGGTCTAGTGTTGTTTCCCATGGGAGAAGCAAGAAGACAAAGATGGGCGGCGGCAAGATCAAGCCACCGGCCAGATCTCCCGTTGCTGCGGCTGCAGTACCCACTGGAGCTCGGGGGCCGCGCCCCCACAAGAGGCCGCGACAGTCACCAGCCCCTGTCGGTGACCACAGCAAGCCATGCCCCGTGCACAACACCAGCAGCCATACTGCTGCTGAGTGCAGGGAGATTCAGAAGCTCGCGGAACGCTTCCGCAAGGGGAAGCAACCGCACGCGGATGCCCCTCCCTTCCGTCAGAAGGAGGGCAAGCAGAGGGTCGACTCCCTGGACAACGTCGACCAGTAGATGGAGTTCCAGGAGCCCCACCGCGCTCTGAAGATGGTCCACCATCGCGAGGGCTCCAGCTCCAGTGACGACGAGTGCCGGAAGGCGCTCCACGTCATCTACGGAGTGTCCTCGGACCCGTCAGCTCTAGAGAGATGGAGGAATCCCAGCTCCGGAAGCACGCCAGCACGTGCGTGGTGACCTCCTTAGCCAAGTTCCTCCCCTCGGCTTCGAGCTCGTCGGTGACCACAGCTTCGAGCTTCTCCAGCTTGGCGCCGATAGACTCGAGCGTCGGGATCGCCTCGACCACCTCTCGAGCCGGAGCCCCCGTCCTCACAGGGCTGAAGCGGAGGGGCACCAGGGCAGACTCCGCCTGACCGACGAAGTCCCAGACCCCTCGGGCCTCGATGGTCCGTGAAGCGCGGAGTCCCTCCACCTCCTGGCGAGCCGCCAGCAGAGTGCCGGGGCCTTCCTAGGCAAACCTCTTCTCCTTTGCCGTGAAGTCCCGGATGAGCCTCTCCAGCTCCGATGCCCGGAAGTCGGCGGCGAGCTCTCGGTCCAGCACCGCCTAGCGGTCCCGGGCAACCTGCTCCTCCCTCTCGGCCAGGGCTGCCTCCCGAAGCTCCATCTCTCCGGCCCAGGCCTTCAAATCGCCCTCACCGGCCTCCAGCTTCTCGGCGACCTTCTTCTCCATGGTCCCCACGGCGCGCTTCCGGTCCGTGACGGCACACTCGCAGCGTGCCAGCTGCAGCCGCAGCTCCTCGTTGGCGTCGGCGCAGGCCTGGACATCGGCATTTGCCTCGCGAGTCTCCCGCAAGAGCCGCCGAGTCTCAGAGTCCAAGCGGGTGACGGCCCTCTTCTGCGACTCGAGGAGCTCCTCCTCGGCGTCGAGCCTCTCCCGCCTCACGTCGAGCTCCGCCTCGACCTCCAGAGACCGCTGCCTCAGGAGCTGCCCCTAGTTGAAGAGGCGGTCCCTCTCCTCTGCCAGCACCTCCAGCTCTCGCTCTAGGGCGGCCTGGACCTGCAGGACGCTCGACTGGGCGAGCTCCATCGCCTCTGACAACGGCAGAGGAGCGGCAGAAGCCGGAGGCGCGCCGAAGACCTCCTCCATGACATCGTCGTTCGGTGGAGGAGACACCGGCATCTCGGCGACCGGGATGAGGCGCCGATCTGGGGAAGCCGGAGGACCTTCAGCTGCTCCTCCTGCCTCAACAACGGAGGGCTGGACGCCGTCATCCTGCCCCGTCGAGTCCTCAGCAGCCGGCGGCTCCCGAGCTGGCAAAGGAGGGCGAACAGGCGCCGCCGCCGCAGGAACCGGTTCTGCCGGAACAGGAGGAGGCCCCTGCACTCGGGGCCGGTGGAGCCGCTGCAGCTTCTGGACGCTGCGGCGCAGAACCTCCGCTAGCCGAAGGTGGCTGGGGAACAGACGCATTCCTGGCAGCCGATGAGTCCCTGCAAGCATGGGGACCCCTCAAAATAAAAAGAAAGGAAATACACAAGTGTCGAGACCCAGACAGTACGAACTTACCGAGGAACTCGAACACTCCAGCGGGCATGGAGCCCCGGCTTCCGAGTTGGGGCAGGACCGCCGGAGCCTCCCATCGCCGCCGGGGCCGGTGCTGAAGGCGCCCGGACCGGTGGAACAGAAGGTACAGCCGGAGCCCCCCTGGGAGACGGAGCAGCAGCAGCAGGGCTCCCGCCAGCAGTGCTCATGGCTCCGCTCACCGATCCAGCCCCTGAAGCACGGGGCGCCTGCGTCCCCGGATGAATCCTGGCGCTGCTCCCTCCAGCGCCACCGCCTGCCGAAGCTACAGCGGGGATGCTCGTCGACTGGGGTGCCTGAGTCCTCGGCTCGCCCCCGGACACAGCAGCACCGGCGTCCCTCCGTGGAGATCCACCACCCATGGAGGAAGGGTGGGACGCCCGGGGCTCCTCCGACCGCCGCTGGTCGAGAGGAGTCCCGTCGGAGCGGAAGACCCGAGGCCTCTTGGGGTCATCGCCCGAAGAGCCGATGCCGCCTGAATGAGGGCGCAGGGGTGCTCCGGACCCCTGGCCTGGCGCAACCGACGCCCTCAGAGGGGACCAGGCACGCTTCTTCTCCGGCAAGCCAGAGGCCGGCTCCTTCCCCTTCCCCTTGTCGATGGTCCGAGCTCCGTCGACCTTCGGCGCGGGATGAGCAACAGGCGATGCCTCGCGCTCCCCACCGGAGCGCTGAACCCCGGGGATCGAGATTCCCCGGAAGGCATCTCCAACCTGGCGCACGGTGATCCCGATGTCGTCCAGGTTTGGCAGCTCCCACAACAGATCTTGACCTCAACAACGGCTCCATGGAGAGAGGGAGGCAGGAAGCTAGCAACGTAAGAGAGTTGTCATCGAGGAGGTCGTTGCAGACACACGCCAATATCTCCCTCAGTTCTTCCTTGAAAGGAACTGAGTCCAAGCCCTTCTCCACCCTGGTGCAGTCATGGATGCCGGTGAAGTACCACGCCGGGCGGTAGCGCTGCTGCAGCGGTGCAATGCGCCGCGATAGGAAGCTTTCCAGCACCATCAGAGACGTCAATGTCTGCTCCGCCAGGAACCGGATCCGCGCCAAGATTGGCACGTATTCGGGCTCCAGCACCGGGCTCTCCTCCCAAAAACGACGCTCGGTGGTTGGAGCACCGGTTGGCAACTGGAGGCGATCGTGCTCATCGGTCTTCACAACCACCCAATTGTCCCTCCAGCCTTCTCACCTCACTGCGCTGAAAGGCAGAAGGTACCCAGAGACCTTCGGGTCCTTGCAGCGATGCTGGAAGTAGTAGGCACCCAACTGGTTCTTCGATCCGCGCCCGGTCGTCCGCAGCCCGAAGAAGTAGCGGAAGAGCGTCACCGAGGTGTGCACTCCCATGAACATTTCGCAGAAGTGCACGAAGACGGCGGCCATGGCGAAGGAATTGGGGGAGTGGTGATGGATCTGGAGGCCGTAAGTCTCCAGCAGCGTCACGAAGAATGAAGAAATTGGCGGGACAAACCCCGCCAAGCCATAGGCGGTGAAGAAGACAATCTCACCCGCCTCCAGACGCAGGGGGAGAGTCCCTCGCCGGAGGCAGCGCCGCTGCTCCTCCGAGTGCCAGCCAAGCAGCATACGCACCTGCCCGAGGTCTTTCGACCGGGCAAGGCGCGGCGGAGGCAAGTTGGAGGCCATCGACGGCGGAAGCACAAGACTTGGAAGGCGAAGGTGCAGGAGCTCGAAGAGACAAGGAGGGCTCGGGCGCAGGGGAGTTTGTGAAGGGAAGCCTGCGATGCAGATGAGATCCCCTTTTAAACTTCCAGAAGCGATTCAAAACGCTTCGTCTGCGCCGCTCAGAGCAACCGCCTCGGGGCCAAGCCCCGGAGTCCATGACAAGCGGACCCAAGCCGCCCTGCAGAAGCGGTGGACCAGGCAGTCAGCCTCCCAGGCGGAGAACCCGGCGGTTCCCGACAAGGCGTTGCGACGTGCGCTGCGACGTGCAGTAGTGGCAGCCTTGGGAACCGCTGCAGTAAAAGCAGCCATCAAGCAGGGCTCACGCCCCCACGATTCCATGACCGTTCGTGCTCCAGCAACGGTCAAAGGGAGTCACCGAGAAGGTGCGTGGGGTAGAAGATATGGGGGCCCCACCTTGGGCTCGTTATCTCCCCCGAGATGGGCCCGGGGGCCACTGTCGGTACCCTCAATATGGGGTACCCCCGCGCATAGGGGAAAATCATCTAAGGACCTCGCCCCTTTCGCAGGGGCGAACTCCTAGAGCATCCAAGCCGGACCTCCCCTCTCCGCGGGGATAGCTCCGAAGGCTCCACGTGTCCAGCGGGGCCGGACCTCCCCCTCCTCAAAGGAGAGCTCCGTGCCCGCCACGTGGCCAGCAGAGCCAGACCTCCCCCCTCCGTGGGGAGAGCTCCGAAGGCTCCACGTGTCCAGCGGGGCTGGACCTCCCTCTCCTCAAAGGAGAGCTCCGGGCCCGCCACGTGGCCAGCAGAGCCAGACCTCCCCCCTCCGCGGGGAGAGCTCCGAAGGCTCCATGTGTCCAGCGGCGCCGGACCTCCCTCTCCTCAGAGGAGAGCTCCGAGCCCGCCACGTGGCCAGCAGAGCCGGACCTCCCCCCTTCGCGGGAGAGCTCCGAAGGCTCCACGTGTCTAGCGGGGCCGAACCTCCCTCTCCTCAAAGGAGGGCTCCGAGCCCGCCACGTGGCAGCAAGGCAGCGCTGCCTACCCAGCGCGGTAGGCAGCCGGAGTAAAGCCGCATCATACCTTGTTCATACAAGGTATTCAAGACCCGCGCCTTCCCAAGACGCGGAGCACGCCCCTGCCAGGAGGCGCTGCGCCCAGTCGCATCACAGTGAAGACAGTCACACAATGTCAGAAGCTGTACACCAATAAACACAGCGACAAGACATCCCCTGCCGCCCCTGCCATCGTCAACCACTACGCCTAGCTTACGGCGTGGGCAGGGCGGCAGGCCGGAGGCTCAGAAGCCCTCGCCAGAGACAACTACCGGCATTACTGCAAGATATGGTAGATGGCAGGAAATCGTCTCGGGACCACCTGTCGGGTCCCGGGCCCATCTTTGTAAGCCGCCCGAGCCTTGGACTATAAAAGGCTCGGGTAGGCGACATTGCAAGGGGTTGCACTCCAGACGGTTCACACCCCAGCTGGTTCGAACTCCAGTGACATTCTAGTACTCAGCTAATCCGCAAGCTCAGAACTCTGGTTATGAGCACCAAGCAATACAACGAGCACCTCTGCTCACCGTGGACGTAGGGTATTACGCTCCGGCGGCCTGAACCACGTAAAAAAACCCTTGTGTTCATCTGTTTCCTTCGTCCAGAACAGCTAGACTCACACAGGGGGACTAGCCCCTCCGAAAAAGAACCTCCGCGGGCTGCCCAGTGCAGGCCCGGGGGAAGTGTCGACAGCTACACTTCGACAACGGGGCCGTGCCGCTTGCCCGGGAATCGCATTGGGTGGTGCCATGTTATGCGGCACCCAACAGCACACATATAAGGGAAACTGTATTACATAAATCAAAAGCGGAAGCTTATAAAGGTTCTTTGTAAATAATTTACATAAAATAGCTACAGCGGAAGTCTATAAACAGCTCACGTCGAATAACTAATGAGCACTCGAGAAGAGGACCAGCCCACGGACTACTCTCGCTAGCAACACAAAGACATTGCAGCGGCTGGGTTCTCCATGTGTTACATGACTCGGAAGTCTCCGAGTCTCACCGGATAACCTTCTTCATAAGCATCTATGTTAACCTGCAAAACCACTCATATAGCAAGAGTGAGCACAAAGGCTCAGCAAGACTTAACCGTCTCTCCTAAAGCATGCAACTCTACATGAAGGTAAACACATAAGTTCACAAAGATTCGCCTACACGTTCATCCTTAACTTTCAGATTTTAGCCATCACAGTAGTGCCCTTGCGCCCAGCAACATTGGAACTCCACAATCAAACAAGAAACGCTTCATTCCAATGTTACTTCTCCAAGGTGGAAATTAACTTTAGTTTGCTCCATCTCTACATCAAACAAGGTTTTCATGCAATTCCAATTATCATAGCAGCAATTAAAACTTTGCAAACTGTTCTCACACAACTTGATTATTACGTCACAGCGCAGTGAGCAAGCGGTACTCACAACCGCGAGGGACGGTGATTCGAATCAAACACTTCCCGGGATAACTCGACACCTACGCCCGCCCCTGAAGACCCAAATCTTGCGTCCTTCATTACGTCGTATGTGGTAACCTTTCGCAGGACACCCGACTGTAGAAGCGGTCACGCCGCCTCGGGCTCATAGGTCTAACGAGACGATGTGGTATGCCTCTACAATCCAGTTAACCTGAATTCCATATAGCAGTAAGCATCCGGTACACAACTCAATACTTGCTCCCAGAGCCGCACACGAGAACGGTTTAACCGATACAGGCATAGATACTCAACCAAGACCTCGTCTTGTCTCTACCTACACTCTCTGCCCGGTCTCATCTTTGAAAACTTAAACTTTAGTTTTCCTCTTTAAATCATACCCGGGTGATCGCGAACTATAACTCGCGAGTAGATTCCAATTACTCGACTTCTACCGGATGTCGTAGCCTATTTAGCACGCATTATTCTACAGCAGGGATACGTCTTCTACCCTTGACTCGAGGGTTTCTTTGGTCATGCATTTGGAGTATAAAACATCCCTGACCTAATGCACATACAAACTCTAAACCATAATTGTGAACAAAGTAAAAAATTTATAAAATAACATAAATGCAAACCGGAGCTTGCCTTGGTTTTGCAGGTCATTAAGTATCTATTCAGTTAGTGAAGATCACTTGAGGCTTGATTACTCGATCACCGCGTCTTTGAAATCCCACTTCACTTCATTCACAAGTCTTCACGTATAGGCTACACGTTATAAATAAGCAAATGTGATTAATTGTAAAGCTTTTGCTAACAAATTCTAAAGACAAGTTTAAAACTGGAACTCTGTTTAAGAATTTAAAATGACACTGGTGCTAGTGGTTTGGGTTAAGCAACATCATCAAGTGATAAGTGCATTTCATCACTTGTGTGTTACTCATCTAAGAGGTTAAATAGGACAGTATTTATCCAGAACTCCAATGGACCTGAAAAATTTCTTGTGAGTTCCTTGTCACAAGAAAGTAATCTGGACCAAAATTTAGAATTTTTCAATGAGTGGATCACTCTGAACAATTCCCTAAGCATTTAGGCAAAAAGGAATTAATTCTGAATAAATTTGTACTTTCATGCAAATTCAGGTGAACGGCAATTTCAAATATAGCTCAAGGAGCATGCATGAATTTCCCTAGGATTTTCAGAGCTAATAATTGCACAGAACTTAATTTCCAAGTTTTGGAAATTTTCTGAAAATGTTTCTGTATTCATTGGAACACAGCAACTTGAAATCAGAATTCTCCTAACCAAATTAACTCCAAATGAGCTTAAATTTTTACAGGAGTTCACTAACTTCCTAAAGAATATTCTGGCAAAAACTTGAGGATTTTTGGATGAGCCAAACTCCCTCTAAAATTTGTTTGCTGAAAAGATTTAAAGAATTTTCCAGAATTAAATAATGACTTTCATACAAATTGGTTTGCATATTTGGATAGAGTTTCTCAATCTGAATCAAACCCAATTTGAATCACTAAATTTGGAGCTTCCTAGCAAAAGTTATGAGGTTCTAAAGTTTGGGGAATTAGTGGAATTCAAATTAACCGGGAAAAGTTCAAATCCCTGACAGCGGGACCCAGGGGTGACGTGGCGCCTTCTCATGCATCGACAAACGAGGACACAGGGATTTCCCCACACAGCCACAAATTGATCCGGTGCAACAGAGAATCCCGGTTCTCCGGACAGACGCTGACATGTGGGTCCTCCTCCTCTTCGTCTACCTCCAGCCCCCCGCGCTCCCGCGCTGCCGAGCTCGCTGGAGCTCTAGCCGGGAGGGGGTTCCCGTGCCCCGAACTCGCTACTTTTCACCACCTCTACGTAATTTCGTGCGGGGAACACGTTGACGGCCTTTCCTCGGACCAAAGATGGCCGGAACCCTAGGTGTGATGGCGACCGTGGCTGCGGCATGTCCGGCGACGTAGCTAGGGTGCTGTGCTGCACCAAACATGTCGCCATTTGCTCGTACTGCACCACTGCAACGATGAGAACACGGATATAACTGCCGATCTCGCTGAAACTCGCCGGAAGTACGACCTCACCGTCGGGCTAGGTCAAAAATCCGGCGAAATTCGAAAACTCGATGAACAGCGGCTCTGCTCGACGGTTCTCGGTTATTTTTGATCCTCTGAGCTCACGCGGACGTATAGAAGTAGGTTCCTAGGCTATGTGTTGAGTGGTGCAACGTGTGAGATGAATTTGCCGAGTTTCTCCACTCTGTTATTATTGCATGTCGGCGGCAAAAGCAAAATTCCGGCGAGCCCAGTTCGTGACAAGCTGCCAGGGTTGCGGGGAAGCAAGAAGAGGTCTATGCGAACCTTTTTGCTTTTGCAGCTCGGTGGAAGAAGCTCTGTGGCGTCCGGGTGACGTGTTCTTGTCGCGGCAACTTCCCTCGGCGCTGTGGAGGAAGATGAGCTCGACCTTGGGGTTCCTGTGGAGCTAGCGCATGTTTCTTGCATCGGTCACGTTAAGGGAGGTCTGGCGATGCTGTGGAGAGGCTCAGCTCGGCGTGCAACCCATCGGGCTGGCCGGGCGCCGTTGGACCGGAGGTGGCGGTTTGTCGGAGGCCGGAATGCTCGTGAGAGGAGGCAGCAGCGAAGGAGCTCGGGTGGTGGTCGAAGAATACACTTTGCTGAGTGCTGGCGGCTGGAAAAATCTTATTGGCACTGATGCGGTTTGGCAGGCGCTCGGGAGGTGGCGGCAGCGCTTGCCTCCATAGCGCTCCTCTGTTGCACAGCGACTTCGAATGGAAAATCTGGAGAACAGAGAAGATTTCCTTCGGTTGTAAGTCTTCCCCTCTCCATGACAAATGGGTCCCACTGCTTTCCTCCCCCAAAATATCTCCAATTCGGCACATTGCAAATTTCAGTCATGAAGAGCTGCAATTTGAAAGCCAATTGGAAAAATTGACAAGGTGTATTTCAATTTCAAATTTGAATTCAAATTTCAATGAAATTCACAAGCCTCTTTGATATACATATCAAAGTACCTCCAAATTTTCTCAAAATTTGTCTTCCCCATAATTTGGACCTGAAGAATTGAAATATGGATTCAAACTTTTAATTTGGCGGCTGCAAAGGGGAGGGTTACAATCACAGTTTGCACCCTTCATTTAAAATTACCACCTTTGCATTCAAATGAACATTTGAATTCAAAGTGGACTTTAAATTGTGTGCTTGCACATGACAACATTCCCCTGTGTAGAAAAGTTTTTGCAAGTTCCAAATTCTTGAATTGGACTCAACTTTATTCATTATTCAAGTCTTGCCTTTACAAGTTTTTGGGACTTTTACAACGCGCAACCGATGCTCGAGTCGTGCACCAAAAACATTCTAAGTTACCTAGCGCACCTCCTCGATCAAGAAGCATCGAGTTTCATCCCCTAGAACCCTATTTATCTGAGTTTTTCGTGCCGGCGGCCGAAAACAGGGCACCTCACCGGTGAGGTCATAGTTGCGGACGTTTTCACGATCATTTGGATTCAGAATCATGTTAAGCACCTCACCACGGTGATCTCAGGCAAAAACGCGTCAAAAAAAGGTGCAAGGACCACAGAGTTTTACATCGCTAATGAGCTGTCGCCCGCTGTCACCATTGCGCGCACTGTTCCAGCCACCGCTGAGCTCCGGGGTGTGCACCAGCATATTCTCCGCACGAAGTTATGCACAAGCGGCGAGTTTGGCCGAAGGTCTTGCACCGGAACGGCCAGCGGCGAGTTCTCCGGCGAGGCGCCGCCGTGGCTGCCGCGGGGGTCGCGAGATAGAAGAAGACCTCGGGGTCCCGCGTGTTAGAGAGAGAAAGCCGCGGTCGGGATCTGCTGTGGTGCGGGGATTCTGTGTGGCTACGCGGGAAAGCATGTGGGCCAATGTGCGGCTGCGCTGTGGTGTTGACACGTAGCCTTGGACCCCATCACCCAAGTTTAAACGTTCTGAATTTCAGTTTTGATTTCCAGATTTTAGCCAAACTTTGAGAAGCCATAACTTTCAGTAGGATTGTCCAAAATTGGTTAAATAATTTCTGTTGGATTCCTCTCAACCATTACTTTGCAGTGATGTGAAGAAATTGGTCTGAAAATCCATGGAATTTTCTCCCACATTCTTCAAATTTAAATCTTTGGGATTTAATTCCAGGAGATCCCTGTTATGGAAAGTGCCAAATTTTGGCCATAATGTCTTTCATAAATCTACTGATCTTCAGTAAACATTTGAGCAGCATTGGACTTAGTTTACTAGGTCTAATGGTGTTCCAATTGATTCTGTTTCAAGAAAATTAGGAAAAACATTAGAATTCAAATTCATCTTTTATCCAAACTTAGGAATTCCATATCTTCCTGTAGGAAGCTTCAAATTTAGTGAAACCAATTCTCGAAAACTCTGAATTTTCTGGAAATCCAATTTTGCAGCACGATAAACTTTCAGGTTTGGCTTATTAATTCAGAGAAGGGAAATGATGTAGGGAATTCTTTAGAACACACACTTAATTAACTTTCTCTGAATTTTGCTAGCAAGACCTGAGTGTCATGTGGAATTCTCTGTAAAAATCCCAGGTCCATTCGAGTTCAAGTTATACAGAATTCACTTAAATCTTTATAACTACTTTTATAACGCACCGATTTATAGGTGTAGGTTGAGAGGAGCAAGGTGAAAATCCGCTCACGGGCACAGAGTTGCTCTGTATAGGGAACTCCTGCCCTTTTCGGTGTGATTGATTTGACGTTTGCACTGTCCGGTGAAAGATTGTCCCGTACGACATCGGTTGAGTGTGTCGTCGCAGCTCCGAGGATCGGTGTACGTGGCGTGCTATTCCGGTATCTATATTGAGTCGATTCACCATCCCCCGCGGTCATGAGTACCGCTTCTTCACTGTGTCGTGACATAGTAAATATTGGAGATGAAAGTGATGATATAATTGTTGTTATGCTTAAATTGTATTGCAACATGTGTGCTACCAAATAGTGCTCACTAAATTTTAGATTCATGAACCTTTAAGTTGTGGTTAAAATGGGAATTAAGGATGCACCATTAGGCGTGTCCGTTGCTGCAGTTTACTATCCTACCATTGGTATGACCTGCATGTAGAGTTTCATGCGTAGGTGAGTCGGATAAGTCTTGCTGAGCCAGTGTGCTAACGGTTCATGTTTATAAGTATTTGCAGGTGATGAGTACCCCACTCCTATGGATACGGGTTCGCCGGAGAGGTTACTCTCCTTCGGGAACTATGGTCGAGTAGGAGCCGTGCACGCCGCCGTGAAGTCAGTATGTGCTGCTAGTGTGGGTTGTACATAGGGCTGGACAACTGACTTTTACTAGTTAGGCGGTAGGCATGAGTCATATAGTTATTTCCGTTGCAGTATAATTCTGTAAATTAGATATGAACTGAACAAGTTGTACTACTTGTGTATAAATTCAGTAAGTTTGAATGTAATACGTGCTTTCCTTAACGTGTGTGCTGTCAGGTGTCGCATCGCGCGACACCACCCTCTGTGATCCTGGATTGTACGGATTCCGATCCGTCACAACCCGTTGTGATCTAGGATGGTGGCAAGGGGCTCGTTTATGTGACGAATGAGACCATATTCTACCAAGTGGTATCAGGCAGTGGTGGGAAACCTAGAACATCTTGTGGACCTCACGCGGATATCAAGCCGTCGGATGAGATCTCTCGGACCATATGATTATCAAGTTGTCAGGTCCACCCAAGTGTGATGGGGAGTGATCTCAGGATGACCATCCGATAGGCAAATCCCATCACATTTGAAAATTCAAGCCCATGGAGGCCCACACGTCTTAGAGTTTTATGAGGTGGTTACGCTGGTAGAAAATTCAGGATACCACTTCCAAATGGAACGCGGAATTTGGGCAGAGCACCATAGAGGACTCTTTGAAGATACGGGAAGAAGTCGCTAGTATCTAAAATAGATATAGCAGGTTATAGATAGCAGGTTATAGATAGATTATATAGTCAAACAATACACCATGTAATTGACTTGTATCATGACTTTAGATGAGGTCTCGGTTTAAAAGAATTTTTTCAGCAGGAAAAATTGCTTTATGTTCGGCTCTTTGGTTAAGTAGTAATAACTTGGTCCATGGAAAAGCTCCAATCAATACCTACATGCAGATATTATACAAGAAAACACATTGGCTAAGGTTCTAGTCGCAACTACAGAGGAATCAAGAAGACAAGGAAGTGGTTCAAGAAGCATGCCACAACACCAAGATGTTCATCATGCATTTTTTTCAATCTTTGATGCAAATTTAGCAAAAGAATTGCTATATAAGATGTTTTTACTTCCTTTCATTGGTGTGATACATTGCAAACGGATGAGCCGCTAAGCTTGTAATAACTTGTCATAATAAGACGAAAGCATATTTTTCCACTGTCTAAAAAAGTTATAGCAAAATCTTTCTAAAAATAGAAAGTTGTAGGGGAGGAGAAACATTTTAAAAATAAATAATGGTCAGGTTGTCCGATCGTGCCTCAATTTGGTAAGTTGAGGGTGATCGCAATTTATTAGCCATCTTGACTAACCAAGACATCTTAAGTTCAATAGCATCATGGGCCTCAACCCCACCTTATTGAAACACCGCGATGTTTAGAAATCAAGAGCATCAAAAGATGTGTGACCATTTAAATAAACAACAATCTTGACATATTTGTGACACAAAAGCAAAGATATATAGGTAATAGCGACTATATGGCATTACATATGGATCTCAAAGACACAAAGTTTTAGATACAAACATAAATCATAAATATTGAAATACAAAGACCATATATGGTCACATGTAAACAAGAATTATTAAGGAGCTTAATAGGTAATCTATTAATCGTACGTCAAAGCCACAATCTTTATTCCTTCCTTCCATTCTAGTATTAAATGAAGCTCATAAGGAAAGGCACATCATCAAGCTGGATAGGCTTAAAGATGTATCCATCCATACCTGCATCCAGGCACCTGCAAAAAAGTATATTGTAATTGCATATTAGAACAATATATGTCACTATGTAAATGATAAATGTTTATGTATTTACTCACATTTGGATGGTTGGATCACTTCTGAGCTCTCATCAATGAAAACCATCACCACAGGAATATTCTTCTGATCAGGTGACTCCTTAGAAGAAAAAAGTGTTTAATTATTTAGGACAATATATATATATATAGTTGATGATTACATGAATGAATTAGATGACGATAAAATTTCTCTCTTTTTTTTTAAAAAAAATTACCTTCACTTCCCATAGAAGTTCAGAACCACTCCTGCCACCCAACGGACCATAATTAGATAAAATCAAATCCACATCATTTCCCTATAAAGAGTTTATGAAGATAAACATATCAAATAGAACAAATATATAACCACAACACTATAAAAATTGCATTATTTAAGATAATAGTTGTATAAACTAGATAAAATTATTACTATACCTCATCAGAAGTCACTAAAAGGGAAATGTATTAATTGTTGAAGGATATGTAAATTTCTAAAATGAAAGATTGATTGCAAAATAATTATGAAATGTTATAGCAACTACCATACCTCTGATGTTATAGTCCTTTATAGGAACCTAGTTATAATTAGACGACCGACACAAGAATCGTCAACTACGAGCACATGAGGCAAAGTAGTCATGATGACCACACAAGTTACAAACATTGAATATAAGATTTTTTTTGAATTGTAATGCTGGTGAGAGAGCGTGAAGCAAGGTTACTATTTGTCACGACCGGTTTTACAAAACGTGAAACTGGCCGCAATCTACATGTATGTCAGGATCGGTTTAATATATATGTAGGACAATTAATGATAAACAGTTCTATATCAAATATAAATGTCATTCATACCTTAAATGAGTTTCGAATAGCAACGGAAGAGAAAAAACTTGTGGGGCCGTCCATAGGGTAAATCGACTGATAGCAACATGACCTTCACACCATCTTCATTTGATCTTCTTTTCACTGAGCAACATTTATAATAAAGGAAAAAAACAAAGCGCATGAGTACACTCAGCAAGTGGGAAATTGGTGACATGCAGGCATTTAACAAGGAAGGCTAGACGTGGGTTTAAGAACTAAGCAATCTATCCTTAGTTCATCTTAGCATCCTGTGTTACTAGGTGAATCATCCCAATACTACATAAATATATACCGTCAGGTTAACCACCTAACCAACAATACCGTCTAGGTTCCACCCACCTAGACACCACCTCACCGGGTTCCCTCCACTCGACTACCAAGTACCAACCAAACCAACTAATCATGAGAGTTACTAGCCCTCTACTGACCGTGAGCACTACTGTCTAGACAGTTTAATACTTTGCAGAGTTTGTACCACTTTACCCACAAGTCATGATTCCGTCCCCTATCACCAGGTGGACTAAATCCTCCCTTTTGCCCGTGATAGTCAGTCACATCACTTCATATGGTGTGCGGCCAGGAGATCACTATGAGGCATTTACAAAGGGATTCCTGAAGAGCATTGATCCCACTGAGGTTTCACCCCTAACAGCATCCAGAAGGCTACAACCTCCATTGTAGTGGCCCTCTCTTGAGCCTTGCGGATCCCAAGGTAGTGCAACTGACTCCTATTCCCCGCACCTTCCAAACACCCATACTACATCGGAAATACATCTAATTGCTTGGCCAAATTGTTCCATACATGTCTTGTGGTGGCATGGTATAAGTTAGATCACTTGTGCATACCGCATCCACCAAAACAACCGGCCTGCTAGATTCCTAACTACATCACCATAGTCCAATGTCATATAAATAAATCATTAGTCTCATAATTAATCGTACCAACCTTCCCACCCAATCACTAAGCATGGCTAAGAGTAATAATACACCACAAACCCAAACATATCCTCCAAACCCAGCTACAAGGAATAATCTAAAATTCTAGTAGACAACCTACATGGGGTTCAAATTTAAAGACATGCATGCAACTACTCTAGCTAAATTCCTAAAATAGGAGCAATGTGGTCAAGGGCACTTGCCTTTTTCTTATATCGTTGCTCAGTCCATAGATCGAACTCTTGATCTTCAAAGTCTTGATCTTGCAGGTCGAACGTCGGCGTGGGGAATTAGGGCTATTATTTATAAAGGTCCCAAAAATGTGAATTCAAATGAACAAAATTTGATCAAGCATTTGGTTTCATGTGTATGAAAAAGGGACTTGTTTAAACTTTCACATGTGATGATGCACATGAGAGCTCTCTTCACACAAGTTCAATTATTTATTTGAATGTTTGGAACCCAAAGAGGATTTGAACCCAAGGTGGGAAGTTCTCTTGTGTGAGAAAAGTTAAATTCAAATTTTGGAAAAAAAATTATTCAATTCAAATTTCAAATGAGGGCTATACAATGGAAATGCAAATTGTTGTGTTCAAACTCTTATTCACAGTAGCTAAACTAAAAATTAGGTTTCATATTTGAATTACTTAGGTCCAAAATAGCGGGTGTCGGTACCCTCAATACGGGGTACCCCCGCGCACAGGGGAAAATGCCTAAGGACCTCGCCCTTCTCCGCAGGGAGAGCTTCGAGGGCGCCATGTGTCCAGCGGGGCCGGACCTCCCTCTCCTCAGAGGGGAGCTCCGGACCCGCCACGTGGCCAACTGAGCCGGACCTTCCCCCTCCGCGGGGAGTGCTCCGGAGGCTCCACGTGTCCCACGGGGCCGGACCTCCCTCTCCTCAGAGGAGAGCTCCAGGCCCGCCACGTGGCTAGCAGAAGCCGGACCTCCCCCCTCCACGGGGAGAGCTCCGAAGGCTCCACGTGTCCCGCGGGGCCGGACCTCCCTCTCCTCAGAGGAGAGCTCCGGGCCCGCCACGTGGCCAGCAGAGCAGCGCTGCCTGCCCCCGCGCGGTAGGCAGCAAGAGTAAAGACGCGCCATGCCTTGCCCGTACAAGGTATTCAAGACCCGCACCTTCCCAAGGCGCGGAGACGCGGAGCATGCCTCTGTCAGGTGCCGTTGCGCCGAGTCACATCGTAGATTGGCGCGCCGCGTCAGATCCTGCCCGCCAATAAACACAGCGACAAGACATCCCCTGCCGCCCCTGCCATCATCAACCACTACGACTAGCTTGCGGCTTGGGCAGGGCGGCAGAACGAAGACTCGGAAGCCCTCGCCAGAGACAACTACCGGCGTAACTGCAGATACGGTAGATGGCAGGCAATCTCCCCGGGACCACCTGTCGAGTTGCGGGCCCACCTTGTAAGCCACTGGAGCCTTGCACTATAAAAGGCTCGGGTAGGCAACGTTAGCAAGGGTTCGCCTCTTACACACTCTCGCACCCTAGCCGTTGGCACTTCAGCCATCCGACATCTTACACCCTCAAGCTCAGGACTCCGGTTCTTGGCAGCAAGCAATACAGCGAGCAACTCTGCTCACCGTGGACGTAGGGTTTTACGCTCCGGCGGCCTGAACCACGTAAAATCCCCGTGTCAAGCTTCTCTCTCAATCGTCCCTAACACTGAAGCTCTCCGTGAGTGACTAGCCCCACCGAAAAAGAACCTCCGCGGGCTGCCCAGAGCAGGCCCGGGGGAAGTGTCGGCTACACACTTCGACATTTGGCGCGCCAGGAAGGGGGTTTTTCCCTTGCGCGACAAGCTTCTGCCGACGAAGATGACGAAGCTTCCTTCAGCGGCAAGCTCTCCCCGCCCACGTTCACGACGAACGGTGACCAGCGGGGACTACGTCTCGACACACTCTGGACGAAGTGTGTTGGCGCAAGCTAGAAACCAGCAGCCGACTCCGGCAGCGCAGGCTCCAGCAAGCGTGAGATCCTCTGCAGCGCTGAGCGTCTCCCACGGGGGCGCACTAGCTGCAGCAAGAGAGCTACTGCGCAATCCACCTGCTGGGGACGCGCCTCAGTCAGCGACCCAGCAGTGGATTCGCGACGTAGACCGTCTCGTCGTCGCCGTCGCCAACCCTCGACTTCGGCGGGGACGACGCCCCAGTCAACCGGCTGTGTCGCTGACGCGCACGCCAATGGTTGACGGGCAGACGGCAGATTCCTGCTCCACTAGGCTCCCATCGGCGGACCTGAGGACGGAGCTGGAACGATGCCACTTGGGCAAATATGTCCGAGTGCTCATTCAGCGACAACGAGAAATGCGTCGCAACCAGGAGGCCGGCGACAGCATGTCGACCGCCTCGACCCAGCCTGAGGCGCAGACGTTCGCCACGCGATCTCTGCCCTAGGCATACGCCACGCAGCATATGCCCCAGCCATATGCCCTGCAAATGGTGCCCCCGGTCTATGGCGCAGCCCTGCCCATACCGGGGTACACAGTGCCAGCAGCGAACCAAGCGTTCACGGCACCAACGCCTGCAGCAACAGGAGCAGGATGTGCGGCCCTAGCGCCACACCTTCGCTTCACGAAGTGGCCGCGCAAGTTCCGTCCACACCTGCCCGAGAAGTACGATGGCAGCGTCAACCCGGCGGAGTTCCTCCAGATCTACTCCACCGCCATCCTTGCTGCAGGAGGGGACGAGGCCGTTATGGCCAACTACTTCCCCGTCGCCTTGACCGGCCCATCCCGGTCTTGGCTCATGAATCTCCCCCAGGGTTCCATAACCTCCTGGGGAGAGCTCTGCCGGCAGTTCACTGCTAACTTCGGCAGCTCCTACACCCGGCCTGGCACGAAGCTCGACCTCCACGCCATCCAGCAACAACCTGGAGAGACGCTGCGCTCCTTCATCCAGCGGTTCTCCCAGGTACGGAACACCATCCCGCATATCCAAAATGCTTCTGTGGTGGTGGCGTTCCGGCAGGGTGTACGGGACAAGAAGATGCTTGATAAGCTCGCGACCAGAGAGGTTTGCGACGTCTCAGAGCTCTTCAGCCTGGCGAACAAGTGCACCAGAGCACCAGAAGGGCAGAACTGGCACTCCTTGCCAGCCTCCGAGTCAAGAGGACAGCCCGGATCTGGCGTCGCTTCCCAGGGAAGCGGGAAGAAGATCAAAAACCGGGGCGGTGGCAAGATGAAGCCACCGACCGCAGCTCCCGTTGCTGCAGCAGCAGCACCCAGTGGAGCTAGGGGGCCACGCCCCGACAAGAGGCAGCAACAGTCACCAGCTCCAGATGGTGACCAAGGCGAGCCATGCCCCGTGCACGACACCAGCAACCATACTGCTGCTGAGTGTCGGGAGATTCAGAAGCTCGCGGTGCGCTTCCGCAAGAGGAAACAACCGCGTGCTGAGGCCCCTCCCTTCCGTCAAAGGGAGGGCAAACAGAAGGTCGACACTTAAGACAACGCCGACCACCAAGTGGAGTTCCAGGAGCCTCAGCACGCCGTGAAGGCCGTGCGCAACCATGAGGACTCCAGCTCCAGCGATGACGAGCGCCGGAAGATGCTCTACGTCATCTACGGCAGGTCCGCTGACCCCTCGTCCCGAAGCGCGGTTAAGACTCTACGCCGAGCGGTAGCGTCGGTGGCTCCCCTCCCAAGTGTCGCGCCGCACCTCAAGTGGATGGGAACCCCCATCAGCTTCGATGCCACCGACTGCCCCAGGAACATGGCTGGGGCCGGCCAACTACCGCTCTTTGTAGCACCCACCATCGCCAACGTGAGGATGTACCACGTTCTGGTAGATGGCAGGGCTGGGCTGAACCTCATCAGCCGCACAGCCTTCCAGAAGCTGCAGATCCCGATGGCCAAGCTCACCCCATCGAGCCCGTTCTCAGGGGTAGGGCCGGGACAAGTCGTTCCCTACGGCAACATGAGCCTTCCGGTGACCTTTGGGGCACCGGACAGCTATCGGACAGAGTACATTCTGTTCGACGTGGCGGAGATCGACCTCCCTTTCAACGCCATAATCGGCAGGCCAGCCCTGTACCGATTCATGGTAGTAGCCCACTACGGCTACCTTGTATTGAAGATGCCTACACCAAAAGGCGTCCTCAGGATTCGTGGAGACCGCACTGCTGCAGTGTTAGCCTTGGAAAAGCTCCAGGCACTTGCAACAACTCGAGCAGCAGCCCCTGGCAGTGAAGAACCGGAACGGCTCCACCCGAGTGCACGCCACCGTGCCTCTACCACAGCACCCCGCGTGCAACCCCTTGACGAGGGCGACGTCTCCCTGAAGATCGTCCAAGTCGGCGCCGATGCTTCCCAGACCACCCGGGTAGCCGGGGGCCAGGATAGCAAATAGGAAGGCGCGCTCATCACCTTCCTCTGGCACAATGTCGACGTGTTTGCATGGAAGCCGTCACAGATGTCGGGGATCCCTAGGGAGGTGACCGAGCACCACTTGAAGATCTTCCCCAACGCCCGGCCAGTCCAATAGAAGCCTCGCGAGCAGTCCATCGAGCAGCAGAACTTCATCCGAGAAGAAATCAAGAAGCTGCTGGACGCTGGCTTCATACGGGAAGTCCACCACCCCCGGTGGTTGGCGAACCCCGTCGTCATCCCGAAGGCCGGCGGGAAGCTCCGGATGTGCATCGACTACACCAGTCTCAATAAGGCATGTCCCAAAGATCCATTCCCTCTCCCTAGAATATATCAAATAGTAGACTCGACATCAGGCTGTGATATGCTATGATTCCTAGACGCTTACTCGGGTTTCATCAGATCCCTATGTCTAGAGAAGATGAAGAGTACACTTCCTTCATCACAATAGACGGCCTGTATTGTTATGTCTCTATGCCTTATGGCTTAAAGAATGCTCTTCCCACCTTTGTACGTGCAATGCACAAAACCTTTGGAGAGCTAATAAGAGACTTAGTCGAGGTGTATGTCAATGACATCGTTGTCAAGGTCAGGCAGAGTTCATCCTTGTTAGATAACCTGGCCCTAGTCTTTGACAAACTGCACTCCACTCGCACCAAGCTGAACCCCGACAAGTGTGTGTTCGGCGTATCCTCTGGGAAGCTCCTAGGATTCCTGGTCTCACACCGAGGAATTGAGGCCAACCCAAAGAAGATCAAGGCCATCGACCTGATGCGGCCCCCCGCCCGCATCAAAGAAGTACAGAAACTCACGGGATGCCTAGCCGCGCTGAGTCGGTTCATACCGAGGCTAGCAGAGCGAGCGCTCCCCTTCTTTAAGCTCCTGCGCAAATCCGGTCCATTTGCTTAGACCGACGAAGCAGAAGAAGCTTTCCAGGAGTTGAAGCAGCTCCTGACGACCCTACCCATCATGGTAGCCCCCGAGCCCGAAGAGCATTTGTTGCTCTACATCGCGGCAACAACTGAACTGGTGAGCATGGTCCTCGTCGTAGAGCGGTCGGACCTCTCGTCACCACAGCATGCTCCGATAGCAGAAGACAAGCACCAGGAGACCCCGTAGGTCCAAGACGACCTCCCAGACCTCCAAGACAACCTCCCGGAGGTCCAACGGGACCTCCCGGAGCTCCGGGGTAGCCCCCCGGAGACCAAAAAGAACCTCCCAGGAGGACAAGACGTCCTCCCGAGGGTCCAGGATGACCACCTGGAAAACCAGCGGGATCTCCCGGAGGTCCAAGACGGCCTAGGAGCCTTCGAGTCCCAGCTCCCAGAGGCTCCCCCGGACCCACCTACCTCCGGTCGGCCTGAGCCAATGGATGAGGACATCTCAGGCCCGGGAGGGAGGGTCCGGACCATCCAGAGGCCTGTCTACTACATCAGCGAAGTGCTCCACGACACCAAGACAAGGTACCTGGAGGTCAACAAGTTGCTGTATGCAGTGCTCGTGGCATCCAGGGAGCTCCGCCACTACTTTCAAGCCCACCGGATCTCGGTGGTCACCTCCTACCCGCTGAGGGCGATCCTTCACAGCCTCCATGCGACCGGCAATGTCGCTAAATGGGCAGCGGAACTGGCGGAGTTTGAGCTGGACTTCCTTCCTTGCCATGCAGTCAAGAGCCAAGCACTGGTTGACTTCGTGGCCAAGTGGACGCCAACGAAGGCTAACCCAGGGGGCCACCAAGACGGTGAACCGAAGCCCCGAGCTGCGGTCTCCACCAGGCCTTACTGGACGCTCTTCTTCGATGGCTCCTCGCGAAAGCAGGGGGCCAGTGCTGGCGTACTGCTTCTCATGCCATCGGGGGAGCAGTTTGGGTACATGGTGCGTCTCAATTTCAAGGCAACCAACAACATGGCAGAGTATGAAGCACTCATCTTTGGCCTAAAGACAGCCCTGTCTCTGGGCGCTCGCCAGTTGTTGGCACAGGGTGACTCCCAACTAGTCATCAAGCAAGTTAAGGGTGAATGCTCCTGCAATGACCCGCAGCTAGCTGCTTATCTGCTCCACGTGTATATGTTGGAGAAAGACTTCCTCACCTTGGACCTGCGCCATGTACCGCGCCCTGGTAATGCCGCAGCTAACGACCTCTCAACGAAGGCCTCCACCGGAGCCCCTGTGCCCGAAGGAGTCTTCGAGAGGACGTTGCTGCGGCCCACAGCCTGGCCTGCCGAGCCGGGCAAAGGGGGCTGGACTAGCACCTCGAAGTTGGCGGTCCCGGTGGCCCTGCAGCCATGGACGCCGCCAAGGATCGTAAGCGTCACTGGGGACTCCGTGCAACCCAGCGCTCAAGATCCAGAAGCTCAGGTTAGACCCGATGCATGGATCACGGAGATCCGGGACTACTTGAAAGACAACATCCTCCCTGGTGAACGTGTATCCGCTAAACGGATCGTGCGCATGGCTAAAAGGTACGCGCTAGTAGAAGGGGATCTCTACCGGCGTGGCGCCAACTACGTCCTATTGCGGTGCACAACCTAGGGGGAAGGCTGCGACTTCCTCGGTGAGATCCATGGAGACGAATGTGGGAGTCACTCTTCCTCACGCACGCTCGTCGGTAAAGCCTTCCGACATGGCTTCTACTGGCCGACAGCACTCCAGGATGCCGTCAAGCTGGTCGAGAGCTGCAAGGCGTGCCAGTTCCACGCCAAGCAGATCCACACACCGGCTCAGGCGATTAAGATGATCCCACCCTCGTGGCCATTCGCCGTATGGGGGTTGGACATCCTGGGACCATTCCCCAAAGGCGTCGGGGGATTCCGGTACCTCTACATCGCCATCGAAAAGTTCACCAAGTGGCCAGAAGCTACACCCGTCGTCACCATCAACAAGCAATCTGCAGTAAAGTTCATCAAGTCGATCGTCTGCCGGTTCGGGGTCCCGAACAAAATCATCACTTACAACGGGACCCCGTTCACCAGCGCAGCGTTCCAAGAATACTACGAAGACCTCGGCATCCAGGTGTGATATGCCTCCGTTGCTCACCCAAAGAGCATTAGGCAAGTTGAGAGGGCCAACGCCGAGATTCTTTGGGGCCTCAAGACTCGCACCTATGCCGGCTTGAAGAAACATGGCACCAAGTGGGTGGACGAGCTTCCGAGCACACTATGGGCTAACCGGACATCTCAGAGCCAAGCCACCGGAGAGACACCCTTCTTCATGGTGTATGGGGCCGAGGCTGTGCTTCCCCCAGAGATCACCATGGGGTCCCTCCGTGTCCGAGCTTACGACGAAGCCGCGCAGGACAACCTCCGGCGTGAAGACATCGACCTTGTCGGCGAGGCTCGATTACATGCAGCACTCCGCAACGCACGGTACCGACAAGCGTTCCGGCGCTATCACCAAAGGTCTGTGCGTGCCCGGGAGCTGCACGAAGGCGACCTGGTGTTGCGGCGCATACTTTCTCGCGAAGGGACTGACAAACTCTCCACCAGCTGGGAAGGTCCCTTCCGAGTCACGAAAGTTTGCCGCCCCGGGTGCGTACGCCTTTCCACTGAGGATGGGGATCCGCTCCCGAACCCTTGGAACATAGAACACCTCTGTAAGTTCTACCCCTAGAGCAATAATAGGACAGTCTCTTCTTTCTGTAATAGATTCCATAGAGTCCAGGAACAGCGCTCGGAGCAGCTAAGTCTCAGGGGACGGTCCAGGACTACGTTCAGCTTGGCCTGGTTCCGACCCTAAGCGCGTAGAGTCTTGCTTCCCTTCTTAATGGGGCGGGTCGTTGCCTCCATGTTTAGCCTGCCTTCCTCCTATGGAAATTTATATGGAAAGAAACATGTCCTGCTTTGCTCTTCCTTGTGCTCATTTTGTGGCGGACCGGAATCCGCTCATTCAGAATCGCAGAGGGTGGTGCCGCACGATGCGACACCTGACAGCACACGTCATAGGAACACAATATATTACATGGGAAAACAACTGAACTGTACAAACAGGTACAATACTCATTTACAAACTATTGTCTTTATTACACAGCGGAAGTCTACTTTTCTACACTCACGCCCGCCTATCTAGCAAAAGTCGGTTGCCCAGCCCTAGGGCAACCCACACTAGCTGCACGTCTCAGCTCAACGCGGCGTATACGGCTCCCACTCAGCCGTGGTCCCCGACGGAGGGTAACCCTCGCCGGTGAACTCATACTCCGAGTCTGTGGGTGGCTCCTCACCTGAAAAACACTTAAGCAGCAACCGTGAGCACGATGGCTCAACAAGACTTAACCGACTCACCTAAGCATAGAACTCTACATGAGGGATACAATGAACATAGGAGAGTAACAATGCATCAATGGACACGCCTACAAGTTCATCCTTAGTTCATCTTTTAGCCACAAGTTAACAGTTCGGAAATCTGAAATTTAGTGAGCAATATTTGTTGGCACACATGTAGCAATGCAATTATATCATAACAGCAGTATTGAATCATAACATTCCATAATTTATCTACGTTACGACGCAGTGAACAAGCGGTACTCGTCACTGTGAGGGACGGTGAATCAACTCGATATACACCTGCAGGGAAACCCAAAGAGCACGTCATGTACGCCCACCCGTGGAGCTGCACAGCACGCTCACTCGATGTCGTACGGGACAACCTTTCACCCAACAGCCCAAACGTCGAACCGGTCGCACCGAAACGAGCAGGAGGTTCCCCACACGGAGCATCTCTCTATGCCCATTGGCAGATTTCCACCTTGCTACCCTCAACCTACACCTATAAATCGGTGTGCTATGCCTCGACACCCAGAGGTTTAGGCTACATCGGTTTATCGGGGCCCATATATCCGATATGCCTTCGATACGTTCAGTACTTGTTCAGCAGGGTCGCACACGGATCGGTCCTCAATCGACCCGGACAGGGCTGCGCACACAAGACTTCCTCTTGTTGCGCCCTAGCCCCTGCCTAGTCTCATTTTTATTACTAAGGTGATCTCTCATCACTCAACCGACCCCGTGTGTCCCAAGCCTATCTCGCGAGTAGATTCCAACTACTCGACTTGTACCGAAGTCCTATGAATCATTAAGCATAGCATGTCTACTCGAGATCTTAGACACTACTCTCACTCTTATGGACAGTTTATGGTCATGCAAGTGGGGTTTCATCCATCCTACACCTAATGCACATTTATACTTCATACTAGACATGTGAACAAAGTAAAACTTTATAAAAGAGCTTAATGCAAACCAGGGCTTGCCTTATTGCTGCTGGTCAGGGGTTTGTTCTTCTTCCGGAAGTAGGAAGTCGAGTACCTCCGGATCTTCCTCGCCTTCAGCGACTACACGTTAATGAGATTCTCCATGTCAATTTAAATGCAATGCATGAACTTCAATACTTAATTACTAATAACTCTAGCTAGCCCTCTCCTTTGGTTCTGAAATTTTTATGGTGGCTTGGTAGGGTCCTAACCAGAGTCTCGACCAAGTTTCATTTGAAACAAAGTTCCTTTGAACCTTGTACAAATAAAAGCCCATTTGGTCAATATTTGAGCCTCTAAGTAATTCCAGGGGTTTTCATGGCTCCAACCATTACTTTCTGGAAACTAGAAGTCAAGCTGGTTCTTATGGCATTGGTTTCATGCCATTTGAAGAATTCTACTGAAAGTTATGCCCTAATTAAGATTTGAGAAAATCTAAAAAATGTTTCTGTACATTTTTCTATTTTCTCAGGGCAGTTCTCTTAATCACCCAATTAGGGGATTAAATTAACTTGGATGAGTCTGAAAATTTTACTGTGACTCCAGGATTTTCCAATGAACCTCTCAGCCAAAATCCAGAATTTTTCATAAAGTAATTCTCCAGATAAAATTCCCCACAGTTTAAACTTTAGGGATTTAATTCTGGAAAACTATTAAGTTTCATGATCTGAAATTGGTATTGCTGGAAAATACTCAGAATCCTGAGTTCAGCAAAATTTGGTTCACTGAATTTGGAGCTTCCTACACAAAGTTATGAATTTCTAAAGTTTGAGTTGATCCCTGAATTATTTTCCCACAGAGAATCACCTCCCGCGCTAAACCAGAGGCTGACAGCGGGGCCCGCCCGTTTAAATTGAACTAACCGCGCGCTCGCGCACGATTAGCACAGGGGCTGACAGGTGGGGCCGTGCCCTTCGCCTACCTCCCGACGCCGCCGCCCTGAGCCGCTGGTGCTTCGGCGAGATCGGCGTTCCCGGTGATCTAGCTCGTCGGCGCCGACAAGGCTCGCCGCCCCCATGTAACCTCGGGTGTTGAACACGCTGGACACCATGTCGCCGCCGGTTAACCACCGTAGCTCGCCGGCGACGAGCCCTATGCCTCTGTGCTACCTCGGCAACGTGTTCCCGCCCTTCTGACCATCTCCTTCGCGCGCTAATCGCGTCGCCACACTCAGGGGAACCTCGGGAAGCTCGACATGATCTCCATCGGGCCTTAAACGGCCGGCAACCCAGACCTCAACGGCGACCCCCTCCTCCGCCACAATGTTCTATGGTGAACTTAGGGTTCTGGCGGTGATTTCCTTCCGGTTTTCGATCGAGAGGGGTCGCCAGAACCTCTAGATGCTCTCTCACAGCTCCGTTCGACCTCCCACCCACCAAGCTTCCCGAATTTCCCCTAAACCTAATCGGGTCCCGAAATGAGCTCCCCGCCCTAAACTGGAAAATTCTCCGCGCACAAAGGTCGAACCTTGGAGCGGTTTGCGCAGTGGTCTTGAGGACGAGCTAGCGCTTCACTTTCCTATGGAGGTCAAGGCCGGAAGATGATCACAGCTTGAGTGGCACATGATCGGAGCTCGGGCGACTAGGCTGCTGGTTGCGGGACTCGTGAAAAACAGTAACTCGCCGGCGGTCTCGAGCCTTTTATAGGCCCCTGAGGCCAGTGGAGAGTGCGACACCTGCTGTGCCACCTCCTACGCCGAAGCAAGAGCTGGCCGGCCAAGGTGGTCAGGCACCGACGTTGGCCGCAGCTGGCGAGCGCGCTCAGTAAAGGAAGTCGGCTGAGGAGACTTCTGTGCTAAGTCTACTGACCAGTGGGCCTCCCCTCTAATTCCATTTTTAATTTTCTCAATTCTGTTGTGCCAAAATATCCTCAGCTACTCACAATTTAATGTGAGACTTAGTCACCAAGTCTTAGTTTGAATTTGAATTCTCAAATTTGAACTGTGTTTGGCTAAATTTGCTGCATGATTAAACTGAAATTCAAATTCAGTTTTGAATTCTTGCAAATTTAGCTCTTGACAAGATGAACTCCAATGAGGATGGAAATTGGTAGGACTACTCAGAAAAATGTGCTGAGTTTGAATATGAAGCTAACTTTTGAATTTGAGTGATGAAAGTTGCTGCAATTTGAATTTACATTCAAATAGGCCTCTTATTCAAATACCTCCAAAAGTGCCTCAAAAAGTGTTGGATTTACATGAAACTTGGACTGAACTTTCCCAAGACTTTTTAAGTTCTAGGGGTGAGCTCAACCTCTCATGTTCATGTGTAAAAATCCCACTTTGTGAAAGTGAAGGCTTTCCCCTCTAATCACTCTTTTGATGGAGGTTACTTGCTCTTCACAATATTTCCTAAGATATCCACAACAAAAACTGTGGTGTTGTGAGGTGAAGAAAAGTTTTTGTAAGTCTCTTTTCTTGGGCTTTCACATCCCTCCCCCCTTAAAAGAATCTCGTCCCGAGATTATAAAAGAAGAGACAGTGATGTAATAGGGACTTACCCGTGTTGAGATGCCATGAACTCTGGCTAATTTGAGCGAAGGAACTCCTCGCTCTCCCACGTCGCTTCTTCGGCGGTGTGGTTGCTCCAGAGTGTCTTGTAGAACCACAACGTTCGGCTACGCGTGGTTCGGGCTTTCTCATCAAGAATTGCCACCGGATATTCATCATATGTCAAGTCCGGTTGCAACTCGCCGATGTCTTCGGTAGTAACAGCAGCGGTATGTTTCAGACATTTTCTCAGCTGTGAGACATGGAAAATGTCATGGACACCAGCAAGAGACGTTGGTAGCTCCAGTCTATACGCCACTGGTCCACACTTCTCGGTGATAGCATAGGGTCCAATGAAACGGGGAGCGAGCTTCCCCTTCACACCGAACCGGTGCACGCCCTTCATCGGAGACACGCGGAGGTACACGTGTTCACCAATGTCAAAGTGCAACGGTCTATGCCTCTTATCAGTGCAGCTCTTCTGCCGGGATTGAGCGGCCTTCAAATTGGCTTGGATCGTCCGAACGCGCTCTTCAGCGTCGTTCACCACATCAACCCCGAATGTGACCCTTTCACCGGACTCGCACTAGTTTAATGGGGTGCGACATTTGCGACCGTAGAGAGCTTCGTAGGGTGCCATCTTGATACTCGCCTAATAGCCGTTGTTGTACGAGAATTCCGCCAACGGTAGGTGATCATCCTAGTTCCTACCATGGTGGATGGCACATGCTCTCAACATGTCTTCTAATACTTGGTTCACCGTCTCCGTTTGCCCATCTGTTTGAGGGTGATAGGCGGAGCTCCTAATCAGCTTGGTACCCAATGCAGCGTGTAGCTGCTCCCAAAAGCGAGATACAAATAATGCACCTCGATCCGAGACGATGGTCTTGGGTACCCCATATAAGCATAGGATCTTTGCTATGTACAGCTCCGCATATTTACCGGCATTGTATCGTGTATTTACCGGGATGAAGTGAGCCGTCTTGGTTAACCGATCGACGATTACCCAAATGGAATCATGTTTGTTGGAAGTTAGGGGCAATTTCACAATGAAATCCATGCTCACATCTTCCCATTTCCATGTTGGGATCTTCAGGGGTTGCAACACCCCTGATTTCTTCATGTGATCAGCTTTCACTCGTCTACATGTATTGCACTCGGATATGTACTTAGCTACCTCCCGCTTCATCCGTGTCCACCAAAATTTCTTTTTCAAATCTTGGTACATTTTGTTGCTGCCCGGATGAATGGAGTACTTGGACAAGTGAGATTCATCGAGGTTTTTTTCCTCAGCTCCATATCCCGGGGTACAACTATGCGGTCATTGAACCACAGCGTCCCCTCATCATCTTTCCAGAAACATTTGATCTCTCCATTGTCTATCCGTCTCCGGAGATGTGCCATGCCTTTATCCATCTTCTGAGCTGCAATGATGTCCTCCCTAATAGTAGGGATGAGGGCAAGGTTGTACAGCGATCCATAAGGAACCAAATATAAACTTGGCTCTTCCTTCTCCACCGGTGTAATGGTGAGGTGATGGACATGTGATTTCCGACTCAGCGCGTCGGCAACCACAATCGCCTTGCCGGGGTGGTAATGAATCTCAATTTCATAATCTTTGATCAGTTCTAACCATCTCCTTTGCCTCATGTTCAGCTCCTTCTGGGTGAAAATGTATTTCAAGCTCTTGTGGTCGGTGTCAATATGCACCAGATTCACCAGGAGATAGTGCCTCCACATTTTTAGCGCCAAAACCACTGCAACAAGCTCAAGATCATGAGTCGGGTAGTGCTGCTCATGGTTCCGAAGTTGGAGTGAACCATATGCGACCACACGTCCTTCCTGCATCAACATGCAGCCGAGCCCAATACCGGACGCGTCACAATACACGTCGAAGGGCTTTGTTGTATCCGGCTGAGCTAAGACCGGGGCTGTTGTGAGATGCTTCACCAATACTTGGAACACTCCTTCACACGCCGTGTTCCAAACATATTTCATCCCTTTCTTCAGCAATTCTGTCATCGGCTTAGCGAGCTTGGAGGAGCTTGGAATGAATCTCCGATAGTATCCCGCTAAGCCGAGGAAGCTTCTGACTTCATGAACTGAAGTGGGAGCTTTCCATTTCAGCACTTGCTCTATTTTGCTTGGGTCAACCGCAATGCCTTCAGCTGAGATGATATGTCCCAAGAATGGCACTTGGCTGATCCAAAACTCGCATTTGCTAAACTTGGCGTAGAGCTTGTGGTCTCGCAATCGTTGAAGAACGATTTGCAAGTGTTCGGCATGTTCGGCTTCTGTCTTGGAGTAAACCAAGATATCATCGATGAACACTACCACGAACTTGTCCAGCTCCGGCGTTGTAACATCCCACAAAAAAATGATGAAAAATGAGGAATTTGAAAATTTACAAGCAAAATTAGAACCCAATCTACCAAAATTTCAAAGTTTAAAGGTGGAATTGAACCAAATGACAAAGTAAAATAAAATGAGAATGAAACAAAACCGATTTTGGGCCAGAAGCCCATTCTCCCCCAGCCCTTCTTCTTTCCCCGCAGCCCACTTTACCCTTCCCCGCTCACAGCCCAGCCCACCGGCTAATTGTCTTTTCTTTCCCTCACTGACCGGCGGGGCCCACATGTCGGGTGCATCTTCCCATTACCTTTCTTCCCCCGCGGTCCCCTCCCTCTCCCCGCCTTTTTCCCGCGGTCGCCGACAGCGTCTGGAGACTCCAACCGAAAGCAAACACGGGCGTTCTTTCCCTCCCTCGGATCCTCTGCCCCCACCGCGCTATAAAACCCTCTCCGAACCCTAGCGCGCCGCCCTGCTCCCTCTCCCCGCCGTGGACGGAGCCGAGCGGCCGGCTCTTCTCCCTTCCGGTGAGAACCGCGCGCCACCCTCCTCCTTCGTTTCCCTTCTCTCCTCTTTTCCGTGTGTTGATCATCAAGCACCTCCCAGCAGGACACGGCCATCCTTCCTTGCCCCTCTCCGACGCAGAACGGCGCCGAGAGAACCCATCGACCCATCTCCGGTGAGCCCCCCCGCCACGTCTACCCCGTTAGTTTTTCTTTTCTTTTTCCTTTCGGGTTCCCCACGATCTGATGTCGTGGCCGACTTCCCCGGACCCCAGGGAGCGCCGAGGCCAAGGAAGCTACGAAAAGACCTTAGTCTTCACCGATCCCGACGACGACCGAAACCCCCGCACGTCTACCCCCTCTCCGAGCGCTGACTCGACCTTTTCGAATGGCGCACGACTCATAGGTAAGATCATCGACCCCCTCTCCTTCGATTCTGACGTGTAGCTAGGTCTAGAAGGGCCGGAAACGGACGGACCGCCGAGCTCCGGCCACATCCATGGCGCGCCGCCGTGCTCGGGAGTCGCCGGCGACCGAAATCGGCCGAGGGAGACCCGGGCCGCCCGATCGGGAGCCGACAGCCCCGATTTAATTGGGCGTAACGGTTCGAGATTTTTAAATCTCGCCCGTCCGCGCTCAATCCAACGGCCCACATTGAATGGATCTTTTCCCGTGGCCCGTTTAGCGCCTAGGTCCCTGAGGATCTCAGTAAAACGCGAACTAGCCCCTGACTTTCACGAGCTACCCCCTGAGCTCTCGGGTAATTGGGAAAACCATTGTAATTTCTCATTTTAAGCCCCTGTACCCCCCAGATTTATCATATCTGCCCCTAGCTTGTTAGGAAACTTTCCAAATGGCCCCTGGATCCCTTGCACGTGTGCTTTTAGCCTCTGGAATTTAGTGTAAACCCCCTGGTTTCTCTGTCTATGCATTTTAGACCCTTTACTTGCCCTGTACTCACCACTAAGTCCTTGTACAATGTGGCATATAGCAAAAACACCCCTGTAGGTGTAGAGAAATCATGAAAATGGCCCTAAGTGACTTGCTGGTTATTATTCTAAGACCCCTACAGCCACTGTCGGTACCTGAGATATGGGGTACCCCCGCGCACAGGGTGAAATGCCTAAGGTGCTCGCCCTTCTCCGCAGGGAGAGCTCCGAAGGCGCCACGCGTCTGGCGGGGCCGGACCTCCCTCTCCTCAGAGGAGAGCTCCGGGCCCGCCACGTGGCATACAGAAGCCAGACCTCCCCCTCCGCGGGAGAGAGGTCCGAAGACGCCACGCGTCCAGCGGGGCCGGACCTCCCTCTCCTCAGAGGTGAGCTTCAGGCCCGCCACGTGGCATGCAGAAGCCGGACCACCCCCTCCGCGGGAGAGAGGTCCGAAGGCGCCACGCGTCCAGCGGGGCCGGACCTCCCTCTCCTCAGAGAAGAGCTCCGGACCCGCACGTGGCTGGAAGAACGGTGCTGCCTGCCCCCGAGCGGTAGGCAGCGGGCGTAAAGGCGCCCCTCACCTTGCCCGTACAAGGTATTCAAGGCCCGCGTCTTCCCAAGACGCGGAAACGCGGAGCACGCGCCTGTCAGGTGCCGTTGCGTCCAGTCGCATCACAGACTGGCGCGCGGTGTCAGAACCTGCCAGGTAATAAATGCCGCGACAAGACATCCCATGCCGCCTGCGCCGTCATCAACCACTATGACTAGTGCGCGGCATGGGCAGGGCGGCAAGATGAAGACTCAGAAGCCTTCGACCAGAGGCAACTACCGGCGTAACTACAGATACGGTAGATAATAGACAATCTTCCCGAGACCACCTGTCGGGTCCCGGCACCCCTTGTAAGCCGCCCGAGTCCTGGACTATAAAAGGCTCGGGTAGGCGTCGATAGCAAGGGTTCGCATTCTGCAACTCATACGCTAGCCATACACTCTCAAGCTGTAACTCACCCCCAAGCTCAGGCCCCCGGCCCTGAGCAGCAAGCAATACAGCGAGCTCCATAGCTCGCCGTGGACGTAGGGTTTTACGCTCCGGCGGCCTGAACCACGTAAAACTCCCCGTGTCAAGCTCTCACTAACTCGTCCATCCGCGCAAGCTCTCCGTTAGGAACTAGCCCCTCCGAAAAAAGAACCTCCGCGGGCTGCCCAGTGCAGGCCCGGGGGAAGTGTCGATCGCACACTTCGACATTTGGCGCGCCAGGAAGGGGGCTTTTCCCCTAGCGCGACGAGTTTCCGCCGACGAAGATGACCAAGCTCCCTTCAGCGGCAAACTCTCCCCCACCTCATTCACGGCGAACCGTGACCAGAGGGGAGTACATGCCGACGCACTCAGGACGGAGTGTGTCGGCACGAGCGGGTAGCCAGCAGCCGACTCCGGCAACGCCGACTCCGGCTATGCAGGCCCCGACCAGCGTGAGGTCTTCTGCAGCGCTGAGCGTACACCATGGAGGTGCGCTAGCTGCAGCAAGAGCGCTGCTGCGTAACCCACCTGCAGGGGATACGCCCCATTCAGCGACCCAGCAATGGGTCCGCGAGGTGGACCGCCTCGTCGTCGCCGCCGCGAACCCTCGGTTTCGGCGAGGGCGGCGCCTGGGGCAACCGGCTGTGTCGCTGACGCGCACACCCACGGTTGACGAGCTAACGGCGGATTCCAGCTCCTCCAGGCTCTTGTCGACGGACCTGCGAAGGGAACTGGAACGGTGCCACTTGGGGCAGGACGCCCGGGTGTACCTCGAGCGACGTCGAGAAAGGCGTCGCAACCATGAGGCAGGCGACAGCATGTCGTCGGCCTCGACGCAACCAGAAGGGCAGGCCTTCGCCATGCGAGCCCCGCCTCAGGCATATGCTGCGCAACATATGCCACCACCATATGCGCCGCAAGTAGCGGCCCCGGCCTACGGTGCAGCCTTGCCCATGCCGGGATACGTGGTGCCAAGTGCGAACCACCTGTTCGCAGCGCCAGTACCTGCAGCAGCAGGTGCAGGATGTGCGGCCCTTGCACCCCACCTTCGCTTCGCAAGGTGGCCGCGCAAGTTTCGCCCGCACCTACCCGAGAAGTACGACGGAAGCGTCAACCCAGCGGAGTTCCTCCAGATCTACTCCACCGCCGTACTTGCTGCAGGAGGCGATGAGGCTGTCATGGCCAACTACTTTCCCGTCGCCTTGACCGGCCCAGCCCGGTCCTGGCTCATGAATCTACCCCAGGGGTCCATAACCTCCTGGGGTGAGCTCTGCCGGCAGTTCGTCGCCAACTTCGGCAGCTCCTACACCCGTCCCGGCACGGAGCTCGACCTCCACGCCGTCAAACAACAACCTGGGGAGTCGCTGCGCTCTTTCATCCAGCGGTTCTCTCAGGTGCGCAACACCATCCCACATATCCAAAGCGCCTCTGTGGTGGTGGCGTTCCGACAGGGTGTCCGGGACGAGAAAATGCTCGAGAAGCTCGCGACCAAAGAGGTCAGCGACGTCTCGGAGCTCTTTAGCCTGGCGGACAAGTGCGCCAGAGCAGCCGAAGGGCGGAACTGGCACGCACAGCCGACCTCCGAGTCAGGAGGGCAGCCCGGGTCCGGTGCTGCTGCCTATGGGGGTGGCAAGAAGACCAAGAACCGGGGGAATGGGAAGATGAAGTCACCATTCACGGCCCCCGTCGCCGCAGCTGCGACAATCAGTGGAGCTCGGGGGCCGCGCCCCGACAAGAGGCAGCGGCAATCACCGGCCCCAGACAGTGGCCAAGGCGGGCTATGCCCCGTGCATGGCACCTGCAACCATACAGCTGCCGAGTGCTGGGAGATCCAGAGGCTCGCAGAGCGCTTCCGCAATGGAAGACAGCAGAGGGCTGAAGCACAGCCCTACCCTCAGAGGGATGGCAAACAGAAGGCCGATGCCCCAGTCACCGCTGCCCACCAGGTGGGGTTCCAGGAGCCTCAGCGTGTCATAAAGACAGTGCATGACGGTGAGGACTCCAGTTCCGACGTTGACGGGCCAAGGCGTTAGCCAGCTACGGCACGCCTCCGTGCCTCGAACATACCTCTCGGGGGCTGCCTAGGGTCCGTCAACCCCTTGAAGGCCTTGCCAGAAGGGGGAGACGCCTTAGGTCATCCAAGGCGAGCCCGGGTCCACCTACCCCTTGAAGGCCTTAGCCAGAAGGGGAGAACTCCCCGGGGGACCCCGAGAGAAGCCACGCAGGACCTGATCCAGCGTGAAGACAACAACTTCGACAAGACTCGGCTTGCAGGGAACACCCCACAACGCAAGGTCTCGGCTAATGCTCTAAGCACTACCGCCAAAGAACCAAACGCGATGGGGGCCTGCAAGAGGGCAGCCTGGTGAAGTGGCACGCTGTATTCCAAGAAGGGCCCATAAGCTCTCCCCCAGCAGGGAAGGTCCCTTCCGAATCATGAAAGCTGCCGCCCCAGGTACACATGCCTTTCAACCGAGAGTGGGATCCATTCCCAAAAATCCTTGCCATGGAGCAACACTGTAAGTCCTACTTACTGAGCATCGGTAGAACAGGGTTATTCACTTCTGTAATAGACCCCATAGAACTTAGGAACAGAGCTTGGGGTAGCTAAGTCTCAAGGGACGGTACAGGACTACGTCCAGTTTAGCCTGGTTCCGACCCTAAGCGCGTAGAGTCTTGCTTCCCTTGTAGACGAGGCGGAAAATTGCCCCCACGAACAGCCAGAATTCCACCTATGGGCGCGAATACAGAGACCTGTTCTACTTAGCTCCTTCTCATGCGCTCATTTAAATTATGCATTAATTTTTATGATCGCACTATCTCTGTATGTTCATCATACGTCTAGCTCCCCCTCTCCTGCGCTCATCCATAGTCGGCATTTGCTATCCTCCCGAAGGCGGCTGCGCTTGAGGCACCTGCCGATGGCCGAGTGAGTCTCTCGGGCCTCCCCCAGTCAGGTGTTGCGGTGTCAGTTGGTCACCTCCAGGAAAGGCCAGCGTTGTGCATGGGGGGTCCAGGGTGCGTATCCAGCTTAGCCGGCCCAGAGCCCAAAGCATGCGCATCCTGCTCTCCGGAGGTCCAGGGGAGTACGTCCGCTTTGCCTGGTCATGAACCCAAAGCGCGTGCACTCTGCTTCCCCAGCGCATGGCTCGGTACTAGGGATCAGACAGCCGTACCCGGACCTCGGAGGGAGCCGGAGCTCCGGCGCCTCGGGCACAGAATTGCCCAAGCCCCGTATAGCGGGCCAGGACCATAAGACAGATAATACTAGGAGACAGGAGGGGAGGACCCCCCGAGGAGAATTACGTTTCCTCTACCTGTGTGCAGGACCTTCAGGTTACGGCAACAGGGACTGCATGAAGCAGGGGGAAAGGAGCTACCAGCTACACCGGCCTGGGACTGGAAGGACCGAGACCCGCCCCTCCAGCAGGGGCGGGGCCCGGGGGCCCCGCGTGTCCAGCAGGCCCGGAACTCTCTCCTTCCTTGAGGAGGGCTCCGGGCTCGCCATGTGGCAGGCAGGAACCGGACCTCCCCCCTCGGCGGGAGGGCTCCGAAAGCCCTACGTGTCCAACATGACCGGAGCTCCCGTCTCTTGAGGAGGAGCTCCGGACCCACCACGTGGCCGGCAGATTTGGAGCCCCCCATAGGGCGAGGTTCGGAGACCTCCGGGGGCCCCTAACACGGTTAGGACCTGGGGGGGTGTCTGTGCGAAGCTCCGAGATTGGAAATGACCTCTGAGTACCTTGCGGAGCTAAGGACTCAGCCAGGCAAAGCCAAGAAGGAGGGAAAAAGCATCACAGACACAAGTATCCAAGAGAGTCATATTAAGCAAGGCTCCTTGAGCTGGACTACAGACTCGATAAAAAAGGGAGAAGCAAGTCCTAAGGACCTCCCGGCTCTCGCCGAAACCTTGCGGCTACAAGGGCGTCCACATCCTCGACTTCAGCCCTGGCAGCTTCCTCCCGCTCCGCGGCTGGGCCCTCTCTTGCTGGCTCCAGTGAGAAAGAGGGGTCGCGGCTCTTGAAGCATGCCAGCACATGCGAGGCGACCTCTAAAGCTAAGCCGCGGCCCTCGGCTTCAAGCTCGCTGGCGACCACCAAGTCGAGTCTGTCCAGCTTGGCGCCGATCGACTCCAATGCAGGGATCACCTCTGCCACCTGCAATGCGGGAGTTGCGGCCCTCACCGGACTGAAACCAAGAGGGATCAGGGCGGACCCCGCTCGATCCACGAAGCTTGAGACCGCAAGGGCCTCGGAGGACCGTAGGGCTGAGAGCTCCTCCACCTCGCGGCGGGCCGCCCGCAGAGCCTCCAGGTTCCTCTCGGAGAATTCCTTCTCCTTGGCCGCCAGGGAACTCTCCCGAAGGCAGAGAGTCTCGGCTAGCCGCTCCAACTCAGCGGCCTTGAAGCCGGCAGTCAACTCCCGGTCCAAGACCGCCCGGTGATCATGGGAGACCTGTTCATCCCTCAAGTCAAGGTCTGCCTTCAGAATCTCCAGCTCCTCCATCCGAGCTCGGAGGTCATCCTCGCCCGCAGCCAGCTGCGCGGCGACCCTCTCTGCCTCAGCTGCCACGGAACGCTCCCGCTCCTCAACGGCGAGTTCGCGGCGCTCCAACCGCTGCCGTATTTCCACAGCAGCAGAGAGGCTCTCTTCGTCCCGGGCGTGAGCCTCCAGGGCCTCCCTGTTGATCCGCCGCGACTAGGTGTCCATGCGGTCAACAGCCCGCTTCATCCGGTCGACAAGCGTTTCCCTGAAGTCGAGCAACTCCCGCCTGGAGTCGAGCTCGCTCTTAACCTTCGCGGTCCTCTCCCGCAAAAGGTTCCCCCAGGTGAGGAGGCGGTCCCGTTCAACCGTATACTCCTCCCACTCGCGCCCTAGTGCAGCCAAGACCTGCCGGACGCTCGACTCGGCAAGCGCGAAGGCGTCCGCCAGAGGCAATGGAGCAACAGAGGCTGGGGCAGTCCCTCCGACCTCCTCCATTACCTCGTCCTCAGGAAGAGCCGATGCGCCAGCCGCCGAGACGAGACGCCGATCAGGAGAAGCTGGCTCCGCGGCACTGGCAGCCAGGCCAGCCGGGCTCTTTTCAGCTTCTGGCTCCTTGACCTGAGGAGAGGGACGAGCCGGGGAAGACGGTGCTGGAGAAGAAGCCAGGCCGCCTAGTGCAGGATCAACCTGTGCTGGCTCGGGGGCCGCGGTGGCCGTCTCGGCAGGAAGAGACGGTGCCGCCGCGGAGTCCGGGCACACCGGAATAGGAGAAGTCTGTGCTGGCCTGGGGGTCGCAGCAGTTGCCCCTGGCTCCGAGCGCATCGGCATAGATCCCCCTCAAGACGGGGAAGGCCGGGAAGCGCGGACACTCCAGCGGGCTCTAAACCCCGACTTCCGAGCCGGGGTAGGATTTCCAGAGCCCGCTACCGTCTCCGACGACCGCTCCGCAGTCGCTTGGGCTGGCGGAACAGGGGACGCCACAGAGGCTTCCCCCAGCACATCAGCCCGGGGCCTCTTCGAGTCGCCACAGGAGGGAGTGTCAGGCACCCCAGAATCCCGACTTGGCACCGGCGCCGTTGCTGGAGGAGATCGAGCGCGTTTCTTCTCTGGCAGCGGGTTGGAAGCCATGGCAAGGGAGAGCTCAAAGGCAAGAAAGCAAAAGCGCAAGAGTCCAAGAAGAAACGCAGAGAAGTGCGAAGGGAAGCTACAATGTGGGTGAGACCCCCTCTAAAAAGCTTCCCGGTGCAGTTCCAAGCGATTCGGAACTCTTCGAATACCCCGCACCCGCAACCGCTTCGGTTCCTAGACCGAGTGCCGATGACGGGTGGGCCCAAGCCGCTTAACTGGAGCGGTGGGGGCAAGGAGTCAGTCTCCTAAGAAGATGAGCCGGCAAGGCCCTTCGGCGGTTCCCGAAGAAAGCGCCGCAACGTGCAGAAGTGGCAGCCTTGGGAACCGCCGCAGTAAAAGCAATCATCAAGTGAGCGCACGCTCTCACGACCCCGCGGCCGTTCGTGCTCCGGCAGCGGCCAAGTCGGGACTTAGAGAAAGTGCGCGGATCGGAAGAGACGGAGGTCCCACCTTGGGCTCGCTATCTCCCTCAAGATGGGCCCGGGGGCCACTGTCGGTACCTCAGATATGGGGTACCCCCGCGCACAGGGTGAAATACCTAAGGTGCTCACCCTTCTCCGCAGGTAGAGCTCCGAAGGCGCCACGCGTCTGGCGGGGCCGGACCTCCCTCTCCTCAGAGGAGAGCTCCGGGCCCGCCACGTGGCATACAGAAGCCGGACCTCCCCCTCCGCGGGAGAGAGGTCCGAAGACGCCACGCGTCCAGCGGGGCCGGACCTCCCTCTCCTCAGAGGTGAGCTCCGGGCCCGCCACGTGGCATGCAGAAGCCGGACCACCCCCTCCGCGGGAGAGAGGTTCGAAGGTGCCACGCGTCCAGCGGGGCCGGACCTCCCTCTCCTCAGAGAAGAGCTCCGGACCCGCCACGTGGCTGGAAGAACGGTGCTGCCTGCCCCCGAGCGGTAGGCAGCGGGTGTAAAGGCGCCCCTCACCTTGCCCGTACAAGGTATTCAAGGCCCGCGTCTTCCCAAGACGCGGAAACGCGGAGCACGCGCCTGTCAGGTGCCGTTGCGTCCAGTCGCATCACAGACTGGCGCGCGGTGTCAGAACCTGCCAGGTAATAAACGCCGCGACAAGACATCCCATGCCGCCTGCGCCGTCATCAACCACTATGACTAGTGCGCGGCATGGGCAGGGCGGCAAGATGAAGACTCAGAAGCCTTCGACCAGAGGCAACTACCGGCGTAACTACAGATACGGTAGATAATAGACAATCTTCCCGGGACTACCTGTCGGGTCCCGGCACCCCTTGTAAGCCGCCCGAGTCCTGGACTATAAAAGGCTCGGGTAGGCGTCGATAGCAAGGGTTCGCATTCTGCAACTCATACGCTAGCCATACACTCTCAAGCTGTAACTCACCCCCAAGCTCAGGCCCCCGGCCCTGAGCAGCAAGCAATACAGCGAGCTCCATAGCTCGCCGTGGACGTAGAGTTTTACGCTCCGGCGGCCTGAACCACGTAAAACTCCCCGTGTCAAGCTCTCACTAACTCGTCCATCCGCGCAAGCTCTCCGTTAGGAACTAGCCCCTCCGAAAAAAAGAACCTCCGCGGGCTGCCCAGTGCAGGCCCGGAGGAAGTGTCGATCGCACACTTCGACAGCCACCTAGTAGCATTTTTAGACCCCTTTAATTATTGTTTTGCAGCTAGGTCTGTGACGCCCTCAATTCTGTGGAAAACCACATCACACATACACATAAGTTCCACAAACTGAATTCAGATTATATATTACCACGAATAACAGAGTTTATTACAATACCTCATGAGTCTTGGACTCATGCACACAGCGGAAGTCTTATTTCTATGCAGCGGAAGTCTTTATTTTAATGCGGAAGCAAAAACTAATGCGGAAGCAAAACTAAGCAGATGTGGCTCCATCTCTACTCCCTCCACAGGCAAGGTTGAGAACAGATCACACTCCATAATGCTCCACTTGATCTTCATAGTAGGCTTCTCCTGCTGCTGATGATGAAGTAATAATGCAAGGTTGAGCACAATGATGTACTCAGCAAGTGCGGGAAAACACGTGATATGCAGCTCATAAACAAGGTAGACATAAAAGGCTTATTTGTAGAAAAGCAGATTTGTAAAATGATGATAAACAGCAACTTAATTTTAGATGTAATCTCAGCATATATTAAATTACCAACATACCTTCATCACTTCCCGTGTTCCATCCAAACATTAATCAATCCTTTATTCATACTCACGAATACCTCCTCGTATTCGCTACCATCTCATCTCACAAATCAACCTCGTCTCACACTGAGACCAATCTCATGTCATGACCCAACAGTCATGCAACCATCTCATCATCCAGACTTAACAGTTCCAAACCAATAACCATAACCGAGAACCTTCCCAATAACCATCCCGAAAATCATCCCAACTAATCATGAACGTTTAGCCAGGTGCTCGTAACCGTAAGCTCGGCTATCATGATAGTTTTAATAACTCTGCAGAGTTTGCACCTCTTTACCCACAAGTTTGTGATTTCGTCACCCGTCGGCGACTGCAGAACCTCCATTATACTAGTACACAACCGTCGGTGTATGGTCAAGAGATCACAAAATAGCCTTTACAAAGGGGTTACTAGATGTATGGACTCACTAAGGTTTCACCGGCAGGCTAGAATCTCCAATTCTCCCACCCACGGGCCCCCTCTTGTGCCATGCAGTTCCCAGGGCAGTCCTCACTCGACTCCCATTCCCCGCGCCTTCCACAGTCCATAACACTCTAGCAACTTACCTAATTACTCAGCTAAGCCGCACCCATATTTGGCCTTGTGGTGGCACTGTTATCCTGGCATGTGCATGCATGAACCGGTCCTTAGATCTACGGCAAGTAAAACCACCATCTCATGCTACCACATTCACAAACCCAGGCTTGGCTAGATCTCACTCCGATCCATGTTCATTAACCTCATCTGTTACTTATTATCAGTACGAGTGCAGTTAGCTAGACACATCTATCTCGCTTCCCAATCCCGTAGACTCAGCGAAGCATAAAGCAAAAACCGTACCCGACTTATAAACTTCCCAGGCGACATGGGTGGTTTAATCAAAGCTAGTAAACTCCTATAAAAGGGCTTCCCATCATGCTTGACTCAGCACACACACCTTTTTGCAAAACAAAACCGTTTCACCCAAAACATAGGATCAATATGGTCAAGGAGCACTTGCCTTGTACTTGCGGTTCCGGTTGTTCTTGATTCTCAAAACCTTGTTGCTGCAGCTCATCGTAGACAGCTCCCTAAGCTTGTCCTGCTAGGTAGGATCACGTGCATACAGGATTCACATCAATCAATATCATGCGCAAACCTTAAACTAGATGTGATGATGCACATGCATGCTATCCTATGATTTTTATTAGATTGGTGTGCTCTTGCATGGCTTGCATGGGCAGAGGTGTTCGTATCAAAGGTGGACGTGGCGATGATCTTGTCTTTTAGATTAAACTGATCATCGAGTGATCTGCCCGCGAGAAGGCTTCTGTTCGAAAGGAATTGAAGAACAGATGCAAGAGATGAACACAATGATGTCGTAAGGTGGTATTGAAGTCCTACCTCATGCTCTTCTTGTCTTCGAGGTCCTCCTCAGACCGCTTGGTCCTTCTCTGATGATCTCCCTTGTTGCGCTTCGGCGATGTTTTGCTCGGCGAGTTAGGGCTAGGGCTCTAAGTCGTCGGCTCAGGAGTTGAAAGAGAAGTTTGTGGTTTCGGCCAGAGGTTTTGGGTTCTATTTATAATAGGGAAGAGAAGAGTCCTAATCTGATTGGATCCCGAATAAGAGTCTTATTCAGATCTTTGTTGAATCCTAATCGTCTTATTTGTGGAAATTTAGATTGGTTTCTGTTGCGTACCAGTATCTTTACGCGTAAAAACCGTTCCAGAACTCGTTACCTTCGTGGCGATGAGCTCCGGAGGCTCCACGTGTCCTCCCGGGGCCTGGTATCTACCTCTCCGCAGAGACGAGCTCCGGTTGTGCCGCGTGTCAAACGAGCGAGACCTCCCTCTTCTTCGGAGGTGAGCTCCGCGCACGCCACGTGTTGGCGCCGGTCTTCCCTCTCTTCCTTCCTCATGAACATGCCCCGAGGTCGACACGTGTCTAGCAACGAAAGACCTCCCGGAGATAAGCTCCGGTGGCGACATGTGTTCGATAGATCCGGGCTTCTCTGAGATGAGCTCCGAGATCGACATGTATCCCGCGTGATAGGTCCTTTGATTTCCGCGAGGACTAGCTCCGAGGATGACATGTGTCCTACGAAAAATGCCTTTGCTTCTTCCGCAGAGGCAAGCTCCGCGGGCAACACGTGTCCCGCAGGGTCGAACCTTTTTCCAATTGCAGAGGTATCCCCCGAGCCTTCCACGTAGCCAGTTTAGAGGCGAACCTCTCTTCACCTCGCAGGGGCGAGCTCCGAACACGCCACGTGGCCTGCTGGCCGCGGAAGTTGCCTTCGGTGCTCTCTGAAAGCTTTGTTGGCTATCCTTTTGATATTTGTCATTGTTCCTTCTTTTCTTAAAATGTTTTCTTCTTCATAACACATGAACATATGCTGACACCCGAGATGAGGGTGTCACAAATCTACCCCCCTTAAATTGAATCTCGCCCTCGAGATTCGTTAGTAGAAAATAGATGGGGGAATTCTGCCTTAATATCCTCTTCATGCTCCCATGTGGCTTCAGCTTTAGTGTGATGGCTCCATTGTACCTTGCACCATCGAATCACCTTGTTTCGGGTGACCCTTTCCTTTACGTCCAAGATTCGGACGGGGTGTTCTGCGTAAGTCAGGTCCTCTTGAAGCTCAAGTTCTCCCATTGACACTTGTTCCTCTGGTACTCTCAAGCACTTCTTGAGCTGGGATACATGAAACACGTCATGTACGTCGAAGAGGTGGTTTGGGAGTTCTAGTTGATAGGCTACTTCTCCTCGCTTGTCCAGAATCTTAAAGGGTCCGATGTAGCGAGGTGCTAGCTTGCCTTTGACGTTGAAACGTCGTTGGCCTCGAATAGGCGATACCTTAAGGTATACGAAGTCTCCTACTTCAAAGGTCAACTTCCTACGCCTATTGTCCGCATAGCCTTTCTGTCGTAACTGAGCAGCCTTTAAGTTCTCCCGTATCGTTTGGACTTGCTTTTCAGCCTCTTGTAGTACTTCGGGTCCAAACACCTGGTTCTCTCCAGTCTCGTTCCAAAACAATGGCGTTCTACACCGTCTACCATATAAGGCTTCGAAAGGCGACATCTTCAAGCTAGCTTGATAGCTGTTGTTATAGGAGAATTCGGCATACGGTAAACTCCTATCCCAACTACGCCCACGTTTCAAGGCGCAAGCTCTCAACATGTCCTCCAAAATTTGGTTCGTCCTTTCGGTTTGTCCATCTGTTTGTGGGTGATAGGCGGAGCTAAAATCCAGTCGTGTACCCATGGCTTTCTGCAGCTTCCTCCAGAATCTAGAGGTAAACTGAGAACCTCGATCTGAGACTATCCTCTTCGGAACTCCGTGACGGCGCACGATCTGCTCCATGTACAATTCTGCCAATTGTGCAACGTTGTAACTGGTCTTTACCGGAAGAAAATGGGTGGTTTTCGTCAATCGGTCCATGATAACCCAGATGGAGTCATAACCCAACTGAGTACGTGGTAATCCGACGATGAAGTCCATACTGATATCCTCCCACTTCCATTCGAGTATTCTCAAAGGTTGCAGCAATCCAGCGGGTTTTTGATGTTCGGCTTTTACCCGTTGGCATGTGTCGCATAGGGCAACGTATTCGGCTATATCCCTCTTCATACCATCCCACCAATAGCAGGTTTTCAAATCCTTGTACATTTTGGTGCTCCCTGGATGTATGGAATAAGGTGAATCATGTGCCTCCTTCAATATCATATCGCGAAGGTGTCTTATGTTTGGCACACAAATCCTTTTTCCTAGCCAAAGCGTACCCTTTTCATCCTCCTTGAAATCCTTTTCTGTCCCTTGTTGGATTCTTCCCTTGATCTCCTTGATTTCCTTGTCCGTTGCTTGGCCCTCTCTTATTTCTTGCTCCAATGGGGAGTGGATCTCCATTATCTCCATGTTATTCAAGAATCCGAGGTGTAACCGTTCAAACTCCTTACGTAGTTCGGGTGGTAGCTCCCAAACCGTGAGTTGGTGGCATGCTCCCTTTATGCTCAATGTGTCAGCTACTACATTGGCCTTCCCGGGGTGGTAGTTGATTCCAACATCATAATCCTTGATGAGTTCTAACCATCGACGTTGCCTCAAATTCAAGTCCGTTTGTGTGAATATGTACTTGAGGCTATTATGATCCGTATAGATCTCACACCGATGACCAAGGATATAATGTCTCCAAATCTTTAATGCATGCACCACTGCTGCTAACTCCAAGTCATGCGTAGGATAGTTAAGCTCGTGCTTCCTTAATTGTCGTGAGGCATAGGCTACCACTTGTCCTTCCTGCATGAGCACACATCCGAGCCCTTGTCTGGATGCGTCACAATATATGTCAAAGTTCTTTCTTATGTCTGGCAATACCAGAACTGGTGTTGTGGTTAGCCTTTTCTTGAGTTCCTCAAAACTTTCTTGGCAGGCGTGTGTCCATTGAAAGACTTTTCCCTTCATTAGCAACTCCGTCATAGGTTTTGCTATTTTAGAGAAGTCTTTAATGAAGCGCCGATAGTATCCTGCCATCCCAAGGAAACTTCGAATATCCCTCACGCTCTTCGGTTGGTCCCACTTCAGAACATCTCTCACGTTTCCAGGATCAACCGATACCCCTTCCTTGGAGATGATGTGGCCTAGGAAAGATATTTCCTTTAGCCAAAATTGACACTTGTTGAGCTTGGCATACAACTGATGCTCGCGCAACTTCTGCAAGGTCAATCTAAGATGTTCTTCATGCTCCTCCTTACTTTTTGAATACACCATAATGTCATCGATGAAAACCACGACGAACTTGTCCAAGTACTCCATGAAAACCTTGTTCATAAGGTACATGAAGTATGCGGGTGCATTCGTCAATCCAAAAGACATAACGGTATATTCATATGAACCATACCGTGTTCGAAAGGTTGTCTTAGGTATATCGGAGGGCTTAATCTTTAGCTGGAAATATCCCGACCGAAGATCAATCTTGGAGAATACTTGGGCTCCTTTCATTTGATCGAACAGGTCCTCTATACGGGGCAGAGGGTATTTATTCTTGATTGTCACCTCGTTGAGAGACCTGTAGTCCACGCACATTCTTTGGGTTCCGTCCTTCTTGTCCACGAAGAGTACCGGAGCTCCCCATGGTGATGAGCTTGGACAGATAAAACCCTTCTCCAACTGTTCTTGAATTTTCTTCTTGAGTTCAACTAACTCGTTGACGGGCATCCTATATGGTCTCTTAGCTATAGGTGCAGTTCCGGGTACCAAATCTATAGCAAACTCGATGTCCCGGTCAGGTGGCATTCCCGGGAGCTCTTCCGGGAACACGTCCGAAAACTCCTGAACCACTGGAATGATGTCTAATGTTGTTCCTTCGACATGGTTCAAATCTGCCCGTTCGGTTGCTTGCTGGGCTGACTCAAACTCGACACGGATACCGTGTTCGTTTGTCAACTGCACGCTTCTCTCAGCACATTGGATTACTCCATTGTGCTTGCTTAACCAATCCATTCCGAGTATGATGTCAATCCCGTGGGAGTCCAAAACAATAAGGTTGGCAAGGAAGTCTACCCCCCTTATTTTAAGGCTTACTTTAGGGCATACTACATTAGTCCTCATTTCTCCTTCGGGAGAATAAACTAACATAGCACATTCTAAGTGGCATACGGGTAGATGATGTTTAGCAACATATTTGGATGATATGAAGGAATGTGATGCTCCGGAGTCAAATAAAATGGTGGCTGGGTTGGAGTTGGCAAGGAACATACCAATTGCGATGTCCTCAGCCTGTTGTGCTTCCTCAGCAGTGACATGGTTAACGTGGCCACGAGCATAGTTCTGTGGTCCATGGTTCACTTGGTTGTCCCTCCGTTTGGTCGCTGGTTCTGCTTGGGCACGTTACCTTGCTGTCCAGGGCCTCTCCTCGGGCACTGGTTAGCGAAGTGGCCTACTTCCCCACATGCAAAGCATGCCCTGTTGCCTACGGCAGCAGGTACGTTGGGGCGGGGGTTTTGAACAGGAGCGCCATTGTTAGGCCGGGGCGCAGGAGGCATGAGCACATGAGGTGCCGGTGCAACGAATCGTTGCTGTGGTGGATGACCAGGGCGGTACGTAGGAGTGGTCGATCCATACTGCGGTGCAGGGGGCATGTACCTAGGTCGTACGTTGCTCCCTTGGGGCTGGTATGGCATCTTCCTCTTGCACTCTCGCTCGATCTCCCGGATCTTCTTTTCAACCATAATAGCCTTATCAACCAGCTTCTGGAAGCTTACGTAGTCATTGTTGAGGAGCTGAACTTGGATCTCATTGTTCAACCCTCTCATGAACAGGTACTGCTTCCTCTGATCTGAGTTGACATCTTCGGGGGCATACCGGGACAGTTGTATGAACTTGTTGAGATATTCATTCACACTCTTTTGTCCTTGGCGGAGACCTTCAAACTCCTGCCTCTTGAGCATCATTACACCAACAGGGATGTAGTGAGAGTGGAAACTTTCCTTGAACTCAGTCCAAGTGACTGTCTCCGGGTTGGCATGGGCGTTTCTCAAGGCATCCCACCAGTCGGTGGCAGCTCCCATAAGTTGGTATGACGCAAAGAGAACCTTCTCTCAGTCGTTGCACTGAACAATGGCGAGCTTCTTCTCCATGGATTTCAACCAATCATCGGCCTCCATGGGGTCACTAGTTTGAGCAAAGGTGGGTGGTCGAGTCCTCATGAATTCTCCCAACCTGTTATGAGCCGGCGGTGGTGGTGACGGTGGTGCCGAAACGGGGTTTTGGTTGGCCTGCAACTGACCCAAAGTTTGGATCATGGTTTGCATAAGCTGGTTTTGCATGGCCATCAACCTTCCCATATGGTTTTCACCAGCTCCAGGGTTAGCAGGAACTTCCTCATGGTCATCTTCCTAGACGTTCCTTCGGCTGGCGTTTCCTCTCACCATCTGTGAGAGAGAACGAAATAGAATATAAGGTTAGAGGGTTCGGTAGGTCCCTTCCACTATATGCATCAAGGTGGGTTGGACTATATATATTAGCCCTTATGAGGATGTGGTCAAGTGCCGAAGCATTTCACACCTCTTTCTTCTTACGTATAGATATGGACAACGTTTTTTTAGACGTCCCACAACTCATACTAAACACATATTCACAAATAATCATCACAAGGGCCCACACAACTCCTATTCAAGGAGGGCTTCCTATGTCAAGGTGGTTTCTAAAGGCCAATCTAAGCTATTCACCCTAGGACGCTTGTGACTCCTATTTAGGGGTTAACCCGTAGCTCTATTATCTATCTAAGGTTTTCTATCTAGGCGTGTAACCTACTGTCAACCCGTGGCTCTGATACCAATCTGTGACGCCCTCAATTCTGTGGAAGACCACGGAACCGAGAACTAATGCATATGTGTGCCCAGGATGTTCATCACACATACACATACGTTCCACAAACTGAATTCAGATTATATATTACCACGAATAACAGAGTTTATTACAATACCTCATGAGTCTTGGACTCATGCACACAGCGGAAGTCTTATTTCTATGCAGCGGAAGTCTTTATTTTAATGCGGAAGCAAAAACTAATGCGGAAGCAAAACTAAGCAGAAGTGGCTCCATCTCTACTCCCTCCACAGGCAAGGTTGAGAACAGATCACACGCCATAATGCTCCACTTGATCTTCATAGTAGGCTTCTCCTGCTGCTGATGATGATGTAATAATGCAAGGTTGAGCACAATGATGTACTCAGCAAGTGCGGAAAAACACGTGATATGCAGCTCATAAACAAGGTAGGCATAAAAGGCTTATTTGCAGAAAAGCATATTTGTAAAATCATGATAAACAGCAACTTAACTTTAGATAAAATCTGAGCATATATTAAATTACCAACATACCTTCATCACTTCCCGTGTTCCATCCAAATATTAATCAATCCTTTATTCATACTCACGAATACCTCCTCGTATTCACTACCATCTCATCTCACAAATCAACCTCGTCTCACACCAAGACCAATCTCATGTCATGACCCAACAGTCATGCAACCATCTCATCATCCAGACTTAACAGTTCCAAACCAATAACCATAACCGAGAACCTTCCCAATAACCATCCCGAAAATCATCCCAACTAATCATGGCAGTTTAGCCAGGTGCTCGTAACCGTAAGCTCAGCTATCATGATAGTTTTAATAACTCTGCAGAGTTTGCACCTCTTTACCCACAAGTTTGTGATTTCGTCACCCGTCGGCGACTGCAGAACCTCCATTATACCAGTACACAACCGTCGGTGTATGGTCAAGAGATCACAAAATAGCCTTTACAAAGGGGTTACTAGATGTATGGACTCACTAAGGTTTCACCGACAGGCTAGAATCTCCAATTCTCCCACCCACGGGCCCCCTCTTGTGCCATGCAGTTCCCAGGGCAGTCCTCACTCGACTCTCATTCCCCGCGCCTTCCACAGTCCATAACACTCTAGCAACTTACCTAATTACTCAGCTAAGCCGCACCCATATTTGGCCTTGTGGTGGCACTGTTATCCTGGCATGTGCATGCATGAACCGGTCCTTAGATCTACGGCAAGTAAAACCACCATCTCATGCTACCACATTCACAAACCCAGGCTTGCCGAGATCTCCCTCTGATCCATGTTCATTAACCTCATCAGTTACTTATTATCAGTACAAGTGCAGTTAGCTAGAAACATCTATCTCGCTTCCCAATCCCGTAGACTCAGCGAAGCATAAAGCAAAAACCGTACCCGACTTATAAACTTCCCAGGCGACAAGGGTGGTTTAATCAAAGCTAGTAAACTCCTATAAAAGGGCTTCCCATCATGCTTGACTCAACACACACACTTTTTTGCAAAACAAAACCGTTTCACCCAAAACATAGGATCAATATGGTCAAGGAGCACTTGCCTTGTACTTGCGGTTCCGGTTGTTCTTGATTCTCAAAACCTTGTTGCTGCAGCTCGTCGTAGACAGCTCACTGAGCTTGTCCTGCTAGGTAGGATCACGTGCATACAGGATTAACAACAATCAATATCATGCACAAACCTTAAACTAGATGCGATGATGCACATGCATGCCATCCTATGATTTTTATTAGATTGGTGTGCTCTTGCATGGCTTGCATGGGCAGAGGTGTTCGGATCAAAGGTGGATGTGGCGATGATCTTGTCTTTTAGATTAAATTGATCATCGAGTGATCTGCCCACGAGAAGGCTTCTGTTCGAAAGGAATTGAAGAACAGATGCAAGAGATGAACACAATGATGTCGTAAGGTGGTATTGAAGTCCTACCTCACGCTCTTCTTGTCTTCGAGGTCCTCCTCAGACCGCTTGGTCCTTCTCTGATGATCTCCCATGTTGCGCTTCGGTGATGTTTTGCTCGGCGAGTTAGGGCTAGGGCTCTAAGTCGTCGGCTCAGGAGTTGAAAGAGAAGTTTGTGGTTTCGACCAGAGGTTTTGGGTTCTATTTATAATCGGGAAGAGAAGAGTCCTAATCTGATTGGATCCCGAATAAGAGTCTTATTCAGATCTTTGTTGAATCCTAATCGTCTTATCTGTGGAAATTTAGATTGGTTTCTGTTGCGTACCGGTATCTTTACGCGTAAAAACCGTTCCAGAACTCGTTACCTTCGTGGCGATGAGCTCCGGAGGCTCCACGTGTCCTCCCGGGGCCTGGTATCTACCTCTCCACAGAGACGAGCTCCGGTTGTGTCGCGTGTCAAACGAGTGAGACCTCCCTCTTCTTCGGAGGTGAGCTCCGCGCACGCCACGTGTTGGCGTCGGTCTTCCCTCTCTTCCTTCCTCATGAACATGCCCCGAGGTCGACACGTGTCTAGCAACGAAAGACCTCCCGGAGATAAGCTCCGGTGGCGACACGTGTTCGATAGATCCGGGCTTCTCTGAGATGAGCTCCGAGATCGACACGTATCCCGCGTGACAGGTCCTCTGATTTCCGCGAGGACTAGCTCCGAGGATGACATGTGTCCTACAAAAAATGTCTTTGCTTCTTCCGCAGAGGCTAGCTCCGTGGGCAACACGTGTCCCGCAGGGTCGAACCTTTTTCCAATTGCAGAGGTGTCCCCCGAGCCTTCCACGTAGCCAGTTTAGAGGCGAACCTCTCTTCACCTCGCAGGGGCGAGCTCCGAACACGCCACGTGGCCTGCTGGCCGCGGAAGTTGCCTTCGGTGCTCTCTGAAAGCTTTGTTGGCTATCCTTTTGATATTTGTCATTGTTCCTTCTTTTCTTAAAATGTTTTCTTCTTCATAACACATGAACATATGCTGACACCCGAGATGAGGGTGTCACAAGGTCCCTGCTACCTTCTGAATTTACCCCTCCACCACTAGAACACGCTGGAAATTTGCCAAAATACCCCTGTATGTTCTGTTATGATATGTGGGCCCCTAAAATGAATCTGTTTTCACTTTTGAACCCATGTGCCATTGTGGGGACCACCCCGTGGTTCACCCACTCCAAGATTGCATAGGGTGGTGCCGTGCGATGCGGCACCTAACAGCACACACGAAAAGATTAAAGAACAACATACAAACTTTTTATTTGATATAAAACAGCGGAAGTCTTTTACAAAACCTAATTAACAACAAAAGTTATATACATAGTTGCTCTCAAACCCTAACTAAGCAAAAGTGCAGCCGTCCAGCCCGGGGACGCTACACACTAGCAGCATGGAACCGGAGATCACGGCGGTGTGCAGGGCTCCAGCTCGGCCGTGTACCCCGACGGGGGCATCGCCTCGTCCTCGGAACCTTCCTCATAACTCTCACCTGCACACAGCTCAAATATTTCAACCGTGAGCACGAAGGCTCAGCAAGTCTTAACCGTCAACCCTAGGCATGGAACTCTACGTGCAAGGATATGTAAGATGGGAAAAGGAATTTGCGACAAAGACACGCCTATAAGTTGGTCCTTACTTTCAGTTTTATAGCAGCAGATTCATGTGCCTTAGGCAGCCCTCACATCGGAAGTCCACAATCAAACAAGAAACGCTCTCCTCCGATGTGGTGATGCCCAAAGTGGAATATAAACTTAATTAGCTCTATATCTACAGCAATCAAGGTATTCAAGACATTAAGATCAATACAGCATTTTCAGTTGGCTTATTTCACTTCTTACTACATCACAGCGCAGTCAACAAGCGGGTACTCAAATAACCGCGAGGGACGGTGATTGCAATCAAGACACACCCGGATAACACGTTGCATACACCCACTTTCAGAAGCGTGATTCCACACCCCTTCCTACTCTGTTGTATGCAACAACCTTTCAAAGGCAACCCAAATGCCGAACCGGTCCATCCGTAACGGGTAGGAGGTCCCCGCGTGGAGCGTGACTGTGCCCACCGGTAGATTTACACCTTTCTACCCTCAACCCACTCCTATTTACGGTTGGGTAAGCCTCGACACCCAGGTTAACCAATTACATCTGTTTCCTGGTTCCCATATGTCAGTATGCATCTGATACTGTTCGATACTTGTCCAGCAGGGCCGCACACGGACGGTCCTCAACCGACACCAACAGGGCTAAGCACGTGAGACCTCTGCTTACTGCATCCTATCCCCCTGCTGGGTCTCATTTTTATAACTCAAGCCATTATCTACCTCTTTTCTTTCCGGGTGATTAGTACTATCTCGCGAGTAGCTTCCAACCACTCGACTTCTACCGAGATCCTATACATTAGCATGGCATTCTCTACTCGTCGAGTTTATAAACTACCCAACCCTCCATAGGATTTTAAGAGGCTATGCAAGTGGGGTTTCAATCACCCTAACTCTAATGCAAACATTCAACCTAGACATAAATGATACAAATGAAAACTTTATAAGAGGTACTTAAGTGCAAACCGGGGCTTGCCTGGTTGCGAGTTAAACGGAAAGCCAGCTTCTGGTGGGAGGACGTCCAACGGCTCCGGTGCGTCCTCAACTTCGGTCACTATTATGAAATGTAATAAAATACATGTATAAGTATTAAGGATTTATAAGAATTGAACTACTACTCATAGCTATTGCTATTTAGGATCCTTAATTGGCTTTGGGATTTTTACAGTATATACTAGACTCTCTAAGGATGATTTGAGCCAAATTTGGAGACATGTCATTGCACAATGTAGTCTTTGAAATTCCCACAAGTACAATGCTTCTCTGAATTTTGAGACCAATTCAGGAGCTTTGACATAGCTAATGGTGGAAGATCTGATTAGGGTAAGTCTCCATGGTTCTAACAAAATTTGTTTCACCATTTTTGGAGCTACCATCAGAGAGATATGAATTTTTGAAGTTGGATAGGAGTTCTGAAAAGTTTTCTGTTTAAATTGAATTTTCCAAATAAAAGCTGAACATGGGAAGGTAATTTGTCCTAGCAAATGAACTCCAATGAAGCCCAAATTTTTACTGGAGATCAGTATCTATGAATAGGATTTTCTGCCCAAATTTGGGAATATTTCATAAAGAATTGCTCCTATAATAAATCCCTAAAGGATTTATTAAAAACAATTCTACAGAAATTCCTGGCCATTTTCATAGCCAAAAATTGGTTTCTCTGTGAAGTAATCCTCATGAGGAATCCAACAAAATTGGTCTCACTCTTTTTGGAGTTTTCTACACAAAGTTATGGCCTTGTAAAGATCAGCTAATTCCTGGAATTATTTCTCTAATAGAAACTTCAAATAATTGGGCTGGGCCCACTGTTTTAATTCCGACCAGTCAGATTTTAGCAACACCGGGGGCTACTGGGTTATTCCTGCGCAGCCGCACCAGATCCGGCGCCACAAGCCGATCCCCGCGCGTATACGGAGGCTGACCGGTGGGACCCGGCCCTCCTTCGTCTTCCTCGCGCTGCCCGCGCCTCCCGCGGCGGCGCACGCCGGCGAGGCTCGCCGGGACGGGATTCCTGTGGTCCAAACTTCGTCAAACTCGCCGCCTGTGAGTTCTACACCGTGCTGAACACGATGGTGGGGTCGGGAGCCGATGACAATGGCCGGAAAGGTGCTTGCACCGGCGACCATGTCGAACCTTACTTTGGCGACCTCGCTCTCCCTCAACAGTGGGTCTTTCGGGCTAGGGTTGCCTCCAAAAGCACCAGTGTCCCATGGACAACATCGACCCATAGCTCGCTCTCCATGAAAACCACCGGAGAGGGGACATCACCGGCGACCCGAGCCCGCAACACGCCGGCGGCGACAAAAACTCGAAGAACTCCTTCAGTTCTTGATGGTTTCCGGCACCGTTCGAGCGAGAAGGATCGCAGGGATCTAACAAAGCTTCTCCTAGACCAGGATGAGTTCTAGCTATCGCAACACGAAGAATATGATTGTAGACCGAGAAGTGTTGCTATGAACTAGGGTTTAGTATAACCCGAAATTCTTACTACCCGGTTGATCAATCATCCTGAGGCTTTCGGTAACACGATCTACGGACAACAACGCACCTTTCTTGTGCAGGGAAGGGGCGGTGAAGCTGGCCGTAGCGCGCTGTCCACGGTGAACCGAACGGGGTTCCGCCGAGCACCTCCGATCGTCGGCGCCAATCTCTGGTTTGCGCGTAGCACGAGCTAGGAAGCTTAGGGAAAAGAAAGGTGGAGGTTGAAGCACTCTCTTGCGCTTCTTTTTGCTGTTTGGGGCTCGATCATCCGAGCTCGGAGGGCGGTGGTTGATCAGAAGGAATCGAGCGGCGAGGTAGCTCACGGTCCTGGTCAGCGCTCGGGCAGAGAAACTGAGGAGACTACGGATGACGGCAGAGAGGAGAAATAGAAGTGCGCTGCAGCCCTGATCGCCCACGCGCACCGACTTGACCTTGGGGGCAGCGAGGAAGCAGCTCGGTGGAGGCAGCCGTCGATCGGTGGCGCGCGGTGAACAGCCGGATGAAAACGGGGTCGGCTCATTTGCTGTGTCTGGCTGACAGTAGGGCCCCACCTCCCCCTTTGTTTAGTCAAATTTCTCTGATATTTTTCATCCAGCAACTCAACATTAAAAGCTTTACTTCACCCCAAAGTCAAGTTTGAATTTGCTGAATTCAACTTGTTTGAATTCTGGTGTGAAATTTGGATGTGGTTTGATCATTTGAATTTGAAAAATGAATTTTTGAATTCTCCACTTTGTATTGCCTCAAAAATATAGCAAACCAGCTCCAAAATTTCCAACTTTTGGCATGGCTGCTCATTCAAAGGTGGAGAACACATTTGTGAACCCAGATTTTGAAATTGAGGGAATTGGAATTTGAAACGAATTTAAAATTCAGATTAGAGGGCTTCTCCTTATAATCCCAAACAAATATTAAAACTCCTCCAAATGAGCTGAAATTTGAAAGGTTGAATATTTGGACTATGAAGATCCAAGTTATGCATTTAGATCTCCATGTTTGGAAGTTTTGGGAAGTCTAAACCCTCACTTTGAACTCACACTTATTATAATTCAAAGTTTTAATTTCCCTCATTTTTCATAAGTGTACATGAGCTGAATTTTCTTGCTACCACTTTTTGGGGATTTTACAGCCATTCTGAAAATTTCAGCTAAACCCTTGCACCAATTTGTATGTTCACAAAACACCCCTCCCAGGTCCTGTTTTGCAATCTTGACCCTCAAAAACAAATCTTTCTTAATATGCTAGTCCCCATAATTGCTGCCATTTAGCACATAAGCCCCTGCATGGGCTGAAAATTTACCTTTTGGTAGGGTTATAGTGCTGAAAATTAATTAAACACCCTAGAACATGTAATAGGGATATTATAAATTAAATACCCTGCTGTATTTTCATTAGGGAACCCCCTGGACAGCTCTGAAAACATACTTTACCCCATGTACATTTGCTGAAAATTTACAAAGACACCCTCCCACTTGCTAAAAATCACACCTAGGGCCCAAATAAACCCCTAACATTTACAAAGCACCCTCCCATGAATATATACACATGATGGTGCGGGAATTACGTTTTACTTTAGTACTTTGATGATTAACATGTCAGAATGTTATGTAGCTTTGCTTACTTACTCTCTGTTACATTCTTTTCCCCTGCTATGTCATGGACCCAATCAGCCCCCGAGCCGACGCTGGACCTGCAAGCCCAAGACTTCGACGACCCCGAGCCGCAGCACTTCTCGAGAGGCAAGTGCCCTTGACCATATTTCTCCATTTTTAGGATTTTAGTTAGAAATGCATGCTTTAGGTCTTAATTTGAAAATCCCATGTGTTGGTTGTTTACTAGAATTTCCAAAACTTGCCTTGTAGCCGGGATGGGTAGTATAGGGTTTACATTTATGTCATTATTTTCATTCTTAGCCCTGCTTAGATGTCGGGGTGGGAGTTATTACATTTAAATTCAATATATCATGATGATTGTGATGAGTGGTGATGTACGTGGTGTAGAGGTGGGTAGTATAGGGATCTAGCAGGCTAGTGGGTTATGGTGGGTGTCGAGTGCACGAGACTCGGGTTTGTGGGTAGTTAGCATGTGTAGATCCTAAGGACCGGTTCGTGAGACCTGTCAACTGGCTTATACAGTGCCACCACAAGAACTGTTATGGGGCAGTGTGGCCAATTAAGTTGTTCCTATCTTTCCTTGTGTACACCAGAGAGATGTGTAAGTGGCGAAAGAGGGGGCTTCTGCGGCAGAGGTTTCAGAGTGCCGCAGTGGTGAAACCTTAGCGGGTGTGCACAGGTTGGGTAGTGCAATGTAAAGGCATTGTCGTGTACTCCTGGCCCCACACCATAGGGAGTGTGAGAGGGCGGAAAGGAGTTTCTTGAGTCGCCGACGGGTGATGAAAACACGACTTGTGGGTAAAGGGTACAAACTCTGCAGAGTCAAAACTGTCTATACAACCGTGCTCACGGTCAAGAACGGGCTGGTAACTCTCTCATGATTAGCGTGGGTTGGTTTGGTGTGGGTTGGGATGGTGGTTGGGATTGAGATTATAGTGATAGTGGAGATCACTTGGAGATATGTTTGGGTTGGGCGGGGATGTCACTAAATAAATAGGACGCTTAATTAAAACTAAGAAATAGGTTGCGTAGTGCGAGAGTCGTGTCTAGCCTTCCTTGATTCTTGCCTCATCATGCATAATCTTTCCCACACTTGCTGAGTACATTATGTACTCAGGCATTTGCCTCTTTTCTTTCCGTGCTGCTCAGGACCCGAGGAGGCTGCTGAGGATGACGTGGACGACGGCTTCGACCCCGACACGCAGTTCTAGGCTGGCGTACCGTCGGACGGCGCCTGTGGATGCCCTACTTAGATTTCCGCTGTCATGATGTACTTTTCTTTTGAGCCCATGAGATATTTATGTACTCGGATGATGTAATCCGCCGCTCTTGGCTTAATATTAATAATGATACATTGCTCTTTATTATCTCGTGTGTGAAATGACTTGATCCTGGCACACGCGAGAGTACGCTTGGTGTCCATTGCAGGTATCGGGCGTGACAGAGTGGTATCAGAGCCAAGGTTGTCCCTAGGACGCGAGCCTAGATAGAAATGGATACGAAATAGCTTTAATTTCAACTTAAAAACTAATTGCAACTATAGACATGCGTAAAATTTGCGTGAGTTTCTATGTTTCACACGACTTACCCCTTTTCTCCCAAGCTTGTCTCGTTCAACACGTCTATCTTCCTCACTCGTATCTCCTTCAAACCTAGTAGGGTCCGTTACCACGAACAATCCGAAACCCTCTAAGGTTAGGAGATACCCGGCCATGGTAAAGAAGCGTTTAGTACCGTAGAATAGGAATCACATGGGTAATGGTTGATTTGTTGCGTACTTGTTGATGAGTGATGCATGCATATTTACGGTTCTTTGTATATAATTATGAGCCTAATAATATATTTTTCTCTAGATTTTCTAGATTCTAAGATTTTGTTGCTATCTGTAACAGATGGCAGGTAGGGGACGAGGTCGAGGACGAGGTCGAGGGCGTGGAGTGCCCGAGGCTGATGAGCCCCCGGAGTTCCAGATTCCAGGCTGGAATGGGCGAGCGGCTCGACGAGGAGTTGACTACATGACGGTGCAGGATATGCTGGCCTCTCAAAACCAGCTCCTGCAGGGCCTGGCAGCAATTATGGCCCACAACCACCAAGCCCCTCCGCCTCCACCCCCACCGGCACCTGGACCACGGTCCAAGCTAAGAGACTTTCAGAGTACTCAGCCCCCGGTCTTCTCGAGCCCGGTGGAGCCGATGGACGCGGATGACTGGCTGAAGACGATCGAAAGCAAGCTGCGATTGATCCAGTGCGTGGGAGGAGAGCGTGTCTTGTTAGCAGCTCACCAGCTAGCGGGACCCGCGGCAGACTGGTGGACAGCTTACACCGCTGCTCACGCCGACCCTGAGGCTATCACTTGGGAGGAGTTCCAGCGCAGCTTCCGTAACCACTTCGTGCCAGCTGGTGAGATCAAGATGAAGCGGCAGGAGTTCCTCGGACTGAGACAGGGCGGCTCAACAGTGCGTGAGTACCTCACACGCTTCACGCAGCTGTCCCGCTACGCACCGGAGGATGTCAGGACTGATCACATGAAGCAGGACTGCTTCGTACAAGGTCTTGATGAGGAGCTGAAGTGTGCCTTATCGTCCAGCTACTACGACGACTTTCAGAAGATGGTGGACAAGGCCTTTGTGATGGAGCGACAGATGCCAGATCTCGAGGCGCACAGGAAGCGCAGGATGGGATGGCAGGGACAGTCTTCGGGCAGCAGCAGCCGCACTCGCTTTGCACCACCTCCAGCTACGCAGACGGGCCGGTACGTGGGACCGAGTCCGCCTCCGAGGTACCCTTCTCCAGCTTACACGCAGCCGTTTCCACAGCCACAGCGCCCGCAGAGCCAGCAGCTACAGCAGCGACCAGCTTTCCCACCCCGCACAGCAGCGCCTACTCAGCAGGGACAGTTCGTCAGGGCTCTGGGCCCGTGCTACGTGTGTGGCGAGATGGGCCACCTTGCCAGCAGATGCCAGAAGAAGAAGCCACCGCAGCAGCAGCAACAGCCACAGAGTCTCCCACGTGGTCGAGTGCACCACGTAGCTGTGGAGGAGGCTCAGTTGGCTCCGGACGTGGTACTTGGTACGTTCACAGTCGACTCGCACCCCTCTACTATTTTATCTGATTCTGGTGCTACTCACTCTTTTATTGCCAAGAATTTTATAAAGAAATATGATATGAGGGCAATAGCTATGTCCCATATGCTAGTGGTCACTTCTCCTGGAGGCGAGATCAAAACGAGTCAGGTGTGCCCAAAAGTGAGCATCAAGATAGTGGGAAGGGAGTTCAAGGCAAATCTTATTGTGTTGGTGTCACAAGGCCTGGACGTGATTTTGGGGATGGATTGGTTGGACAAGTACGGAGGTGTGATCCTTTGTGCCACCAGGACCGTCAGGTTGTCACACCCAGACGGTGTTGTGGTGGAGTACGCCTCTCTGCCCCCGCCAGCCGATAAGATCCACCTTAACCAGCTCGACACTACTGAGGGGATTCGTGTGGTTGGCGAGTTCCCGGATGTTTTTCCAGAGGAGCTACCAGGTATGCCTCCAGACCGTGATATTGAGTTTGCTATAGAACTAGTGCCTGGCACGGCCCCTATATATAAAAGGCCGTATAGGATGGATGCCAAGCAATTAGCAGAGCTCAAGGACCACCTCCGACAGCTTCTAGATAAGGGCTATATCCGTCCTAGCTCCTCTCCTTGGGGAGCCCCGGTCATATTTGTGCCAAAGAAGGATGGGACCCAGAGGTTGTGTGTAGACTACCGAGCCCTCAACGCCATCACAATCAAAAACAAGTATCCTCTGCCACGCATCGAGGATCTGTTTGATCAACTTAGAGGGGCGTGTGTGTTCTCAAAGATTGACCTTCGATTAGGCTATCACCAATTGAAGGTCCGAGATTCGGACATTCCGAAGATGGCCTTTGTTACCCGATATGGTCTCTATGAGTGCACGGCCATGTCCTTTAGGTTGACCAATGCTCCCGCTTACTTCATGTACCTTATGAATAAGGTGTTTATGGAGTACCTGGATAAATTTGTTGTGGTCTTCATTGATGACATCCTCGTATTCTCCAAAAATGAAGAGGAGCATGCAAAACACTTGAGCTTGGTATTGCAAAAACTTCGAGAACACCAGCTATATGCCAAGCTCAGCAAGTGTGACTTCTGCTTGAGGGAGGTGTCTTTCTTGGGACACGTGATTTCCAAAGGTGGCATATCTGTGGATCCAAGCAAGGTGGCGGATGTGATGAAGTGGAAGGTGCCAGAGAACGTGAGCGAGATCAGAAGCTTCTTGGGATTGGCAGGCTACTACCGACGATTCATTGAAGGATTCTCGAAGATTTCAAAGCCACTCACCAAGTTGCTAGAGAAGGGGAAGACATTCAAGTGGACGCCCGAGTGCGAAGCAAGCTTTCAAGAGTTGAAGCAGGGGTTGACGACTGCACCCGTGCTAGTGATGCCTGACATGCAAAAGGAGTTCACCGTGTACTGTGAGGCCTCCGGGCAGGGACTAGGATGTGTGCTCATGCAAGAGGGACGCGTCGTAGCCTATGCCTCTAGGCAGCTTCGTAAGCACGAGCGGAACTACCCGACGCATGACTTGGAGTTGGCCGTCGTGGTTCACGCTTTGAAGCTGTGGAGACACTACCTCATGGGAAAGAGGACAGAGATCTACACAGATCATAAAAGCCTCAAGTACATTGTCGATACCCTCGATATGGGGTACCCCCGCGCACAAGGGAAAATGCCTAAGGGTCTCGCCCTTCTCCGCAGGGAGAGCTCCGAAGGCGCCACATGTCCAGTGGGGCCGAACCTCCCTCTCCTCAGAGGAGAGCACCGGGCCCGCCACGTGGCCAGCAGCAGCCGGACCTCCCCCCTCCGCAGGGAGAGCTCCGAAGGCGCCACATGTCCCGCGGGGCCGGACCTCCCTCTCCTCAGAGGAGAGCTCTGGGCCCGCCACGTGGCCGATAGAAGCCGGACCTCCCCCCTCCGCGGGGAGAGGTCCGAAGGCTCCACGTGTCCCGCGGGGCCGGACCTCCCTCTCCTCAGAGGAGAGCTCCGGGCCCGCCACGTGGCCAGCAGGACGGCGCTGCCTGCCCCCGCGCAGCAGGCAGCAGGCGTAAAGACACACCATACCTTGCCCATACAAGGTATTCAAGGCCCGCGCCTTCCCAAGATGCGAAGACGCGGAGCACGCCTCTATCAGGTGCCGTTGCGCCTAGTCGCATCGTAGATTGGCACGCCGTGTCAGAACCTGCCAACCAATAAACACAGCGACAAGACATCCCCTGCCGCCCCCGCCGTCATCAACCACTACGACTAGCTTGCGGCATGGGCAGGGCGGCAGAACGAAGACTCGGAAGCCTTCGCTAGAGATAACTACCGACATAACTTCAGATACGATAGTCGGCAGGCAATCTCTCCGAGACCACCTGTCGGGTCCCGGGCCCCCTCCTTGTAAGCCGCTCGAGCCTTGGACTATAAAAGGCTCGGGTAGGCAACGTTAGCAGGGGTTCGAACTCTGTGAACTCGCATCCTAGGCATCACTCACCCTCAAGCTTAGGACTCCGGTTTTGAGCAACAAGCAATACAGCGAGCACCTTTGCTCACCGTGGACGTAGGGTTTTACGCTCCGGCGGCCTGAACCACGTAAAACTCGCCGTGCCAAGCTTCTCCCTCACTCGTCCCTAACGCTGAAGCTCTCCGCAAGCGACTAGCCCCTCCGAAAAAGAACCTCCGCGGGCTTCCCAGAGCAGGTCCGGGGGAAGTGTCGACCACACACTTCGACATTTGGTGCGCCAGGTAGGGGGTTTTTCCCTTGCGCGGCGAGCTTCTGCCGATGAAGATGACGAAGCTTCCTTCAACGGCAAGCTCTCCTCCCCCACGTTCACGACGGACCGTGACTAGCGGGGAATACGTGTCGACACACTTAGCACGGAGTGTGTCGGCGCAAGCTGGAAGCCAGCAGCCGACTCCGGCAATGCAGGCTCCAGCTAGCGTGAGATCTTCTGCAGCGCTGAGCATTCCCCACGGGGGTGCGCTAGCTGCAGCAAGAGCGCTACTGCGCAATCCACCTGCTGGGGACGCGCCTCAGGTAGCGACCCAGCAGTGGATTCACGAAGTAGACCGCCTTGTCGTCGCCGCCGCAAACCCTCGACTTCGGCGGGGACGACGCCCCGGCCAACCGGCTGTGTCGCTGACGCGCACGCCAACGGTTGACGGGCAGACGGCGGACTCCAGCTCCACCAGGCTCCCATCGACAAACCTGAGGACAGAGCTGGAATGATGCCACTTGGGCCAAGATGCCCGAGTGTTCCTCGAGCGACGACGAGAAAGGCGTCGCAACCAAGAGGTCGGCGACAGCATGACGTCAGCCTCGACCCTGCCTGAGGCGCAGACCTTCGCCACGCGATCTCTGCCCCAGGCATACACCACACAGCATATGCCACAGCCATATGCCCTGCAAATGGCGCCCCCGGTCTATGGCGCAGCCTTGCCCATACCGGGGTACACAGTGCCAGTAGCGAACCAAGCGTTCGCGACACCAACGCTTGCAGCAACAGGAGCAGAATGTGCGGCCCGAGAAGTACGACGGGAGCGTCAACCCGACGGACTTCCTCCAGATCTACTCCACCGCCGTCCTTGCTGCAGGAGGGGACGAGGCCGTCATGGCCAACTACTTCCCCGTCGCCTTGACCGGCCCAGCCTAGTCTTGGCTCATGAACCTCCCCCAGGGTTCCATAACTTCCTGGGGAGAGCTCTGCCGGCAGTTCACCGCCAACTTCGGCAGTTCCTACACCCGGCCTGGCACGGAGCTCGATCTCCACGCCATCCAGCAACAACCTCGGGAATCGATGCGCTCTTTCATCCAGCGGTTCTCCCAGGTACGGAACACCATCCCACATATCCAAAATGCTTCTGTGGTGGTGGCGTTCCGGCAAGGCGTTCGGGACAAGAAGATGCTCGAGAAGCTCGCGACCAGAGAGGTCCGCGACGTCTCAGAGCTCTTCAGCCTAGCGGACAAGTGTGCCAGAGAAGCAGAAGGGCGGAACTGACACTCCCTGCCAGCCTCTGAGTCAGGAGGGCAGCCAGGATCTGGCGCCGCTTCCTATGGAAGCGGCAAGAAGATCAAGAACCGGGGCGGTGGCAAGATGAAACCGCCGGCCGCGGCTCTTGTTGCCGTAGCAGCGGCACCCAGTGGGGCTCAGGGGCCGTGCCCCGACAAGAGGCAGCGACAGTCGCCAGCTCCAGATGGTGACCAAGGCGAGCTATGCCCCGTGCACGGCACCAGTTACCATACTGCTGTCGAGTGCCGGGAGATCCAGAAGCTCGCGGAGCGCTTCCGGAAAGGGAAGCAGCTTCGAACTGATGCCCCACCCTACCGTCAAAGGGAGGACAAGCAGAAGGTCGACACCCCAGACAACGTCGACCACCAGGTGGAGTTTCAGGAGCCTCAGCGCGCCGTGAAGGCGGTCCGCAACCATGAGGACTCCAACTCCAGTGATGACGAGCGTCGGAAGATGCTCTATGTCATCTATGGTGGGTCCGCTGACCCCTCGTCCCGAAGCGCGGTTAAGACCCTGCGCCGAGCGGTAGCGTCGGTGGCTCCCCTCCCGAGTGCCGCGCCGCACCTCAAGTGGATGGGAACCCCCATCAGCTTTGATGCCACCGACTGCCCCAGGAACATGGCTGGGGCCGGCCAACTACCGCTCTTGGTGGCTCCCACCACCGCCAACGTGAGGATGTACCACGTTCTGGTGGATGGCGGGGCTGGACTGAACCTCATCAGTCGCGCAGCTTTCCAGAAGCTGCAGATCCCGATGGCCAAGCTCACCCCATCGAGCCCGTTCTCAGGGGTTGGGCCGGGACAGGTCATTCCCTACGGCAACATCAGCCTTCCGGTGACCTTTGGGGCACCGGACAGCTACCGGACAGAGTACATTCTATTCGATGTGGTAGAGATTGACCTCCCCTTCAACGCCATAATTGGCAGGACAGACCTGTACCGATTCATGGAAGTAGCCCACTACGGCTACCTCGTCTTGAAGATGCCTACACCAACAGGCGTCCTCAGGATTCGTGGAGACCGCACTACCGCAGTGTCAGCCTTGGAAAAGCTCCAAGCGCTTGCAACAGCTAGAGCACCAGCCCCTGGCAGTGCAAAACCAGACCGGCTCCACCCGAGTGCACGCCACCGTGCCTCTACCGCAGCACCCCGTGTGCAACCCCTCGACGAGGGCGACGTCCCCCTGAAGCTCGTCCAAATCGGCGCCGATGCCACCCAGACCACCCGGGTAGCCGGAGGCCTGGATAGCAAATAGGAAGGCGCGCTCGTCACCTTCCTCCGGCACAACGTCGACGTGTTTGCAAGGTAGCCGTCGCAGATGCCGGGGATCCCTAGGGAGGTGATCGAGCACCACTTGAAGGTCTTCCCCGACGCCCGGCCAGTCCAATAGAAGCCCCGCAAGCAGTCCATCGAGCGGCAAAACTTCATCCGGGAAGAAATCAAGAAGCCGTTGGACGCTGGCTTCATACGGGAAGTCCACCACCCCCGGTGGTTGGCGAACCCTGTTGTTGTCTCGAAGGCCGGCGGGAAGCTCTGGATGTGCATCGACTACACCAGTCTCAATAAGGCATGTCCCAAAGATCCACTCCCTCTCCCAAGAATAGATCAAATAGTAGACTCGACATCTGGCTGCGATATGTTGTGCTTCCTAGACGCCTACTCGGGTTTCCATCAGATCCCTATGTCTAGAGAAGATGAAGAGCACACCCCCTTCATCACAGTAGACGGTCTGTATTGTTATGTCTCTATGCCTTATGGCCTAAAGAATGCTCTCCCCACCTTTGTACGTGCAATGCACAAAACCTTCGGAGAGTTGATAAGAGACTTAGTTGAGGTGTATGTCGATGACATCGTTGTTAAGGTCAGGCAGAGTTCATCCCTACTAGATAACCTGGCCTTAGTCTTTGACAAACTGCGCTCTACGCGCACCAAGCTGAACCCCGACAAGTGTGTGTTCGGCGTATCCTCTGGAAAACTCTTAGGATTCCTGGTCTCACACCGAGGAATTGAGGCTAACCCAGAGAAGATCAAGGCCATCGACTTGATGCGGCCCCCCGCCCGCATCAAAGAAGTTCAGAAACTCACGGGATGCCTAGCCGCGCTGAGTCGGTTTATACCGAGGTTAGCAGACGAGCACTCCCCTTCTTTAAGCTCCTGCGCAAATCCGGCCCATTTGCTTGGACCGACGAAGCAGAAGAAGCTTTCCAGGAGTTGAAGCAACTCCTGACGACCCTACCCATCATGGTAGCCCCCGAGCCCGAAGAGCATTTGTTGCTCTACATCGCGGCGACAACTGAAGTGGTGAGTATGGTCCTCATCGCAGAGCAGCCGGACCTCTCGTCGCCACAGCCTGCTCCGATAGCAGGAGACAGGCGCCAGGAAACCCCGGAGGTCCAAGACGACCTCCCGGACCTCCAAGAAACCCCCCGGAGGTCCAAGACGGACCCCTGGACCTCCATGACAACCTCCCGGAGGACCAACGGGGCCTCCCGGAGGTCCAACGGAACCTCATGGAGGTCCAATGGGACCTCCCGGAGCTCCCGAAAAATCAGCGGGACCTCCCGGAGGTCCAAGGCGGCTTGGGAGCCTTTGAGTCTCAGCTCCCGGCAGCCTCCCTGGACCCACCCACCTCCCGTAGGCCTGAGCCCATGGATGAAAACATCTCTGGCCTGGGAGGGAGGGTCCGGACCATCCAGAGGCCTGTCTACTAAATCAGCGAGGTCCTCCATGACGCCAAGACAAGGTACCTGGAGGTCCATAAGCTGCTGTATGTAGTGCTTGTGGCGTCTAGGAAGCTCCGCCACTACTTCCAAGCCCACCGGGTCTCGGTGGTCACCTCCTATCCGCTGAAGGCTATCCTTCACAGCCCCCACGCGACTGGCAATGTCGCTAAATGGGCAGCGGAGCTGGCGGAGTTTGAGCTGGACTTCCTTCCTCGTCATGCAGTCAAGAGCCAAGCACTGGCTGACTTCGTGGACGCCAACGAAGACTGACCCAGGGGGGCCATGAAGACGGTGAACCAAAGACCCGAGCTCCGGTCTTCACCGGGCCTCACTGGACGCTCTTCTTCGACGGCTCCTCGCGAAAGCAGGGGGCCGGTGCCGGCGTACTGCTTCTCATGCCATCGGGGGAGCAGTTTAGGTATATGGTGCGTCTCAATTTAAAGGCAACCAAACAACATGGCAGAGTATGAAGCACTCATCTTTGGCCTAAAGACAGCCCTGTCTCTGGGCGCTCGCCAGTTGTTGGCACAGGGCGACTCCCAGCTAGTTATCAAGCAAGTTAAGGGTGGATGCTCCTGCAATGACCCACAGCTAGCTGTTTACCTGCTCCACGTGCAGATGTTGGAGAAAGACTTCCTCGCCTTGGACCTGCGCCACGTACCGCGCGCTGGCAATGCCGTAGCTGATGACCTCTCAACGAAGGCCTCCACCAGAGCCCCTGTGCCCGAAGGAGTCTTCGAGAGGACGTTGCTGCGGCCCAGAGCCCGGCCAGCCGAGCCGGGCGAAGGGGACTGGACCAGCACCTCGAAGCTGGCGGTCCCGGCGGCCCTGCAGCCATGGACGCCGCCAAGGATCGTAAGCGTCACTGGGGACTCCGTGCAACCCAGCGCTCAAGATCCAGAAGCTCAAGTCAGATCCGATGTATGGATCACCGAGATCTGGGACTACTTGAAAGACAACATCCTCCCTGATGAACGTGTATCCCCTGAACGGATCGTGCGCATGGCTAAGAGATACGCGTTGGTAGAAGGGGATCTCTACCAGCGTGGCGCCAACCACGTCCTATTGCGGTGCATAACCCAGGGGGAAGGCTGCGACTTGCTCGCTGAGATCCATGGAGGCGAATGTGGGAGTCACTCTTCCTCACGCACGCTTGTCGGTAAAGCCATCCGGCATGGATTCTACTGGCTGACAGCACTCCAGGATGCCGTCAAGCCGGTCGAGAGGTGCAAGGCGTGCCAGTTCCACGCCAAGCAGATCCATACACCGGCTCAGGCGGTACAGATGATCCTGCCCTCATGGCCGTTTGCCGTATGGGGGTTGGACATCCTCGGACCATTCCTAGAGCCGTCGGGGGATTCCGGTACCTCTATGTCGCCATCGACAAGTTTACCAAGTGGCCGGAAGCCACACCGGTCGTCACCATCAACAAGCAATCCGCAGTAAAGTTCATCAAGTCGATTGTCTGCCGGTTCGGGGTCCCGAACAGAATCATCACCGACAACGGGACCTAGTTCACCAGCGCAGCGTTCCAAGACTACTGCGAAGACCTCGGCATCCAGGTGTGCTATGCCTCTGTTGCTCACCCAAAGAGCAATGGGCAAGTCAAGAGAGCCAACGTCAAGATTCTTCGGGGCCTCAAGACTCGCACCTATGCCAGCCTGAAGAAACATGGTGCCAATTGGGTGGATGAGCTTCCGAGCACACTATGGACTAACCGGACATCCCAGAGCCGGGCCACCGGAGAGACACCCTTCTTCATGGTGTATGGGGCCAAAGCTGTGCTTCCCCCAGAGATCACCATGAAGTCTCACCGTGTCCGAGCTTACGACGAATCCGCGCAGGACAACCTCCGGCGTGGAGACATCGACCTCGTCGACGAGGTCCGATTGCATGCAGCGCTCCGTAACGCACGGTACAGACAAGCGCTCCACCGCTACCACCAGAGGTCTGTGCGTGTCCGGGAGCTGCAGGAAGGCGACCTGGTGCTGTGGCGCATACTTTCTCACGAAGGGACCCACAAACTCTCCCCTAGTTGGGAAGGTCCCTTCCGAGTCACAAAAGTGTGACGTCCCGGGTGCGTACGCCTTTCCACCGAGGACGGGAACCCGCTCCCGCACCCTTGGAACATAGAGCATCTCCGTAAGTTCTATACCTAGGGCAATAGTAGGACAGCCTCTTCCTTTTGTAATAGATTCCATAGAGCCCAGGAACAGCGCTCGGAGCCGCTAAGTCTCAGGGGACGGTCCAGAACTACGTTCAGCTTTGCCTGGTTCCGACCCTAAGCGCGTAGAGTCTTGCTTCCCTTTTTAATGGGACGGGTCATGGCCTCCATGTTTAGCCTGCCTTCCTCCTATGGAAATTTATGTGAAAAGAAACCTGTCCTACTTTGCTTTTCCCTTGTGCTCATTTAAATTACATATTCAATTTTTATGACCGCACTTCTGGCGTATGCTCACCATGCGCTCAGCTCCCTCTTCTCATTCTCACCTCTAGTCGGCATTTGCTGCCCTACCGAAGGCGGTTGCGTTGGAGGTACCTGCCGATGGCCAGGGGGCCCCGAGCTCCCGGCACTTCGCGCACTGTAGTCCCTAAGCATCGTACAAGTGGATGGGGACCGTAAGCCAAATAAGACTATGAGATAGGGGAGGGGGAGCCCCCAAGGAGAATTATGTTTCCCTTACTTGTGTGCAGGACCTCTCGGCCTCAGCTCCCCGCAGGAGTATGGTAGGAGCACCCAACCAATGGGACACACCTACCAGGGGGCCGCTACGGGAACGCGCAAGACCGGAACTCCAAGGTAAGACCGAAGAATTCGGACCTCGCCACCTCCGCAGGGGCGAGCCCCGAAGGCCCCACGTGTCCAGCGGGGCCGGACCTCCCTCTCCTCAGGGGGGGGGGGGGTGCTCCGGGTCCGCCACGTAGCCGGCAGAAACCGGACCTCCCCCCCCCCTCGAGGGGAGAGCTCCGAAGGCTCTACGTGTCCCGTGGGGCCGGACCTCCCTCTCCTCAGAGGAGAGCTCCGGGCCCGCCACGTGGCTAGCAGGTCCGGACCTTCCCATTCTCATGGGGCGGGTCCTGGAGACCTCCGGGGCCCTTAATACAGTAAGGACCCGGGGAAGGTGTCTGTGCAGAGCTTCGAGATTGGTCAAGGCCTCTGTCGGTACTCTCGATATGGGGTACCCCCGCGCACAAGGGAAAATGTCTATGGATCTCGCCCTTCTCCGCAGGGAGAGCTCCGAAGGCGCCACGTGTCCAGCGGGGCCGAACCTCCCTCTCCTCAGAGAAGAGCTCCGGGCCCGCCACATGGCCAGCGGCAGCCGGACCTCTCCCCTCCGCGGGGAGAGCTCCGAAGGCGCCACGTGTCCCTCGGGGCCGGACCTCCCTCTCCTCAGAGGAGAGCTCCGGGCCCGCCACGTGGCCGACAGAAGCCGGACCTCCCCCCTCCGCGGGGAGAGGTCCGAAGGCTCCACGTGTCCCACCGAGCCGGACCTCCCTCTCCTCAGAGGAGAGCTCCGGGCCCGCCACGTGGCCAGTAGGACGGCGCTGCCTGCCCCCGCGCGGTAGGCAGCTGGCGTAAAGAAGCACCATACCTTGCCCGTGCAAGGTATTCAAGGCTCGCGCCTTCCCAAGATGCGAAGACGCGGAGCACGCCTCTGTCAGCTGCCGTTGCGCCCAGTCGCGTCGCAGACTGGCGCGCCGTGTCAGAACCTGCCAGCCAATAAACATAGCGACAAGACATCCCCTGCCGCCCCCGCCATCATCAACCACTACGACTAGCTTGCGGCATGGGCAGGGCGGCAGAACGAAGACTCGAAAGCCTTCTCTAGAGACAACTACCGTCATAACTTCAGATACGATAGTCGGCAGACAATCTCCCCGGGACCACCTGTCGGGTCCCGGCCCCCCCCCCCCACTTGTAAGCCGCTCGAGCCTTGGACTATAAAAGGCTCGGGTAGGCAACGTTAGCAGTGGTTCGAACTCTGTGAACTCGCATCCTAGGCATCACTCACCCTCAAGATCAGGACTCCGGTTCTGAGCAACAAGCAATACAGCGAGCACCTCTGCTCACCGTGGACGTAGGGTTTTACGCTCTGGCGGCCTGAACCACGTAAAACTTGCCGTGTCAAGCTTCTCCCTCACTCGTCCCTAACGCTGAAGCTCTCCGCAAGCGACTAGCCCCTCCGAAAAAGAATCTCCGCGGGCTGCCCAGAGCAGGTCCTGGGGAAGTGTCGACCACACACTTCGACATACATCTTCACACGGCCGGACCTCAACCTCAGATAGCGCAGATGGCTAGAGCTCATCTACGACTTCGATGTGGGCATCAACTATCACCCTGGAAAAGCGAATGTCGTTGCCGATGCTCTAAGCCGGAAAGCGCATTGCCACGCCTTGGCGCTACAGCCCCAGCTGTGCAAGGAGTTTGCGAAACTCAACCTCAGCCTGGTGACAAGCGTAGAAGCAGTGGTAATGGAGGTGGATTCAACCCTGGAGCGTGACATTCGAGAGGGCCAGAAGAATGATGAAAGAATTCAGGAGATCAAGCAATTGATGGAGGAAGGCAAGGCTCCAGACTATCGGATGGATGAGCAAGGAACGTTGTGGCTTGGCAAAAGGATCTGTGTGTCTGACATTCAGGCCATTCGGCAGACGATCTTGAGGGAAGCACATGACTCAGAGTACTCCATTCACCCTGGGAGTACCAAAATGTATCAAGATCTCAAAGACCGCTACTGGTGGCACGGCATGAAGCGTGACGTAGCAGAGTACGTGGCCCTGTGTGACACGTGCCAGCTCGTCAAGGCGGAGCATCAAAGGCCTGCCGGATTGCTTCAACCACTCAAGATACCAGAGTGGAAATGAGAGGAAATCAGCATGGATTTCATTGTGGGATTGCCGAGGACCGAGTCGGGTTTCGACTCAATATGGGTGATTGTGGACCGCGTGACCAAGGTGGCTCATTTCATCCCCATGAAGGAGAAGTACGAGGGAACCAAATTGGTTGAGTTGTACATGTCCCGGATTGTGTGCTACCATGGGGTTCCGAAGAAAATTGTTTCAGATCGTGGCACACAATTCACTTCCAGGTTCTGGCGACAATTGCAAAAATCCTTGGGCACACAACTGAACTTTAGCTCAGCATATCATCCCCAAACAGATGGACAAACTGAAAGGACCAACCAAATTCTGGAGGATATGTTGAGAGCTTGTGCCTTGAAAAACAATCAAAGTTGGGACAAGTACCTACCCTATGCGGAGTTCTCCTACAACAATAGCTACCAGGCAAGCTTGAAGATGTCACCCTTCGAGGCTTTGCATGGTAGGAAGTGTAGGACCCCTCTGTTCTGGGATGAGGTAGGTGAAGGACAAGTCTTTGGCCCGGATGTGCTCAGGATTGCCGAAGAAAAAGTGCGTGAGATCTGCAAGAACCTGAAAACTGCACAGTCTAGGCAGAAAAGTTATGCGGACACACGCCGACGAGAGTTGACCTTTGAGGTGGGGGACTACGTGTACCTTAAGGTTTCTCCCATTCGAGGTCTCCGTCGTTTCAAAGTGAAGGGCAAGCTAGCACCCTGGTACATAGGACCCTTCAGGGTGGTGCGTAGAAGAGGAGAGGTTGCTTACCAACTTGAGTTGCCTCCTCGCTTGTCGGGCGTGCACGATGTGTTCCACGTCTCACAACTGAAAAAGTGTCTGAGAGCACCCGAGGAGCAACTACCCCTGGATGATATCAACGTGCAAGAAGATCTCTCCTACACTAGAGGCCCCATCAAAATTCTCGAGAGGTCAGAAAGAATAACCAGGTACAAGAAGATCCCGATGTGCAAGGTATAATGGATGCACCACTCCGAGAGAGAAGCTACGTGGGAGCGAGAAGAGGATATCAAGGCAAGCTATCCGCATCTCTTCAAGTAAGTCACTTCAAATCTCGGGACGAGATTTCTTTTGAGGGGGGGGGGTGTTGTAACATCCCACAAAAAATGATGAAAATGAGGAATTTTAAAATTTACAAGCAAAATTAGAACCCAATCTACCAATATTACAAAGTTTAAAGGTGGAATTGAACAAAAGGACAAAGTAAAATAAAATGAGAATGAAACAAAACCGATTTTGGGCCAGAAGCCCATTCTCCCCCAGCCCTTCTTCTTTCCCCACAGCCCACTTTACCCTTCCCCACTCACAGCCCAGCCCACCGGCTAATTGTCTTTTCTTTCCCTCACTGACCGGCGGGGCCCACACGTCGGGTGCATCTTCCCGTTACCTTTCTTCCCCCGCGGTCCCCTCCCTCTCCCCGCCTTTTTCCCGCGGTCGCCGACAGCGTCTGGAGACTCCAACCGAAAGCAAACACGGGCGTTCTTCCCCTCCCTCGGATCCTCCGCCCCTACCGCGCTATAAAACCCTCTCCGAACCCTAGCGCGCCCCCTGCTCCCTCTCCCCGCCACGGACGGAGCCGAGCGGCCGGCTCTTCTCCCTTCCGGTGAGAACCGCGCGCCACCCTCCTCCTCCGTTTCCCTTCTCTCCTCTTTTCCGTGTGTTGATCAACAAGCACCTCCCAGCAGGACACAGCCATCCTTCATCGCCCCTCTCCGACGCAGAACGGCTCCGAGAGAACCCATCGACCCATCTCCGGTGAGCCCCCCCCCCACACGTCTACCCCGTTAGTTTTTCTTTTTCTTTTTCCTTTCGGGTTCCCCATGATCTGATGCCGTAATCGACTTCCCCGGACCCCACGGAGCGCCGAGGCCAAGGAAGCTACGAAAAGACCTCAGTCTTCACCGATCCCGACGACGACGAAACCCCCACACGTCTACCCCCTCTCCGAGCGCTGACTCGACCTTTTCGAATGGCGCACGACTCATAGGTAAGATCATCGACCCCCTCTCCTTCGATTCCGACGTGTAGCTAGGTCTAGAAGGGCCGGAAACGGACGGACCGCCGAGCTCCGGCCACATCCATGGCGCGCCGCCGTGCTCGGGAGTCGCCGGCGACCGAAATCGGCCGAGGGAGACCCGGGCCGCCCGATCGGGAGCCGACTGCCCCGATTTAATCGGGCGTAACGGTTCGAGATTTTTAAATCTCGCCCGTCCGCGCTTAATCCAACGGCCCACATTGAAGGGATCTTTTCCCGTGGCCCGTTTAGCGCCTAGGTCCCTGAGGATCTCAGTAAAACGCGAACTAGCCCCTGACTTTCGGGAGCTACCCCCTGAGCTCTCGGGTAATTGGGAAAACCAATGTAATTTCTCATTTTAAGCCCCTGTATCCCCCAGATTTATCATATCTGCCCCTAGCTTGTTAGGAAACTTTCCAAATGGCCCCTAGATCTCTTGCACGTGTGCTTTTAGCCCCTGGAATTTAGTGTAAACCCCCTGGTTTCTCTGTCTATGCATTTTAGACCCTTTACTTGCCTTGTACTCACCACTAAGTCCTTGTACAATGTGGCATATAGCAAAAACACCCCTGTAGGTGTAGAGAAATCATGAAAATGGTCCTAAGTGACTTGCTGGTTATTATTCTAAGACCCCTACAGCCACCTAGTAGCATTTTTAGGCCCCTTTATTTACTGTTTTGCAGCTAGGTCCCTGCTACCTTCTGAATTTACCCCTCCACCACTAGAACACGCTGGAAATTTGCCAAAATACCCCTGTATGTTCTGTTATGATATGTGGGCCCCTAAAATGAATCTGTTTTCACTTTTGAACCCATGTGCCATTCTGAAAATTTCAGCTAAACCCCTGCACCAATTTGTATGTTCACAAAACACTCCTCCCAGGTCCTGTTTTGCAATCTTGACCCTCAAAAACAAATCTTTCTTAATATGCTAGTCCCCATAATTGCTGCCATTTAGCACATAAGCCCCTGCATGGGCTGAAAATTTACCTTTTGGTAGGGTTATAGTGCTGAAAATTAATTAAACACCCTAGAACATGTAATAGGGATATTATAACTTAAATACCCTGCTGTATTTTCATTAGGGAACCCCCTGGACAGCTCTGAAAACATACTTTACCCCATGTACATTTGCTGAAAATTTACAAAGACACCCTCCCACTTGCTAAAAATCACACCTAGGGCCCAAATAAACCCCTAACATTTACAAAGCACCCTCCCATGAATATATACACATGATGGTGCGGGAATTACGTTTTACTTTAGTACTTTGATGATTAACATGTCAGAATGTTATGTAGCTTTGCTTACTTACTCTCTGTTACATTCTTTTCCCCTGCTATGTCATGGAGCCAATCAGCCCCCGAGCCAACACTGGACCTGCAAGCCCAAGACTTCGATGACCCCGAGCCGCAGCACTTCTCGAGAGGCAAGTGCCCTTGACCATATTTCTCCATTTTTAGGATTTTAGTTAGAAATGCATGCTTTAGGTCTTAATTTGAAAATCCCATGTGTTGGTTGTTTACTAGAATTTCCAAAATTTGCCTTGTAGTCGGGATGGGTAGTATAGGGTTTACATTTATGTCATTATTTTCATGCTTAGCCCTGCTTAGATGTTGGGATGGGAATTATTACACTTAAATTCAATATATCATGATGATTGTGATGATGTGGTGATGTATGTGGTGTATGAGGTGGGTAGTATAGGGATCTAGCAGGCTGGTGGGTTACGGTGGGTGCCAAGTGCACGAGACTCGGGTTTGTGGGTAGTTAGCCTGTGTAGATCCTAAGGACCGGTTCGTGAGACCTATTAACTGGCTTATACAGTGCCACCACAAGAACTGTTATTGGGCAATGTGGCCAATTAAGTTGTTCCTATCTTTCCTTGTGTACACCAGAGAGATGTGTAAGTGGCGCAAGAGGGGGCTTCTGCGGCAGAGGTTTCAGAGTGCCGCAGCGGTGAAACCTTAGCGGGTGTGCACGGGTTGGGTAGTGCAATGTAAAGGCCTTGTCGTGTACTCCTGGCCCTACACCATAGGGAGTGTGAGAGGGCGGAAAGGAGTTTCTTGAGTCGCCAACGGACGATGAAAACACGACTTGTGGGTAAAGGGTACAAACTCTGCAGAGTCAAAACTGTATTGACAGCCGTGCTCACGGTCAAGAGCGGGCTGGTAACTCTCTCATGATTAGCGTGGGTTGGTTTGATGTGGGTTGGGATGGTGGTTGGGATTGAGATTATAGTGATAGTGGAGATCACTTGGAGATATGTTTGGGTTGGGCGGGGATGTCACTAAATAAATAGGACGCTTAATTAAAACTAAGGAATAGGTTGCGTAGTGCGAGAGTCGTGTCTAGCCTTCCTTGATTCTTGCCTCATCATGCATAATCTTTCCCACACTTGCTGAGTACATTATGTACTCAGGCGTTTGCCTCTTTTCTTTCCGTGCTGCTCAGGACCCGAGGAGGCTGCTGAGGATGACGTGGACGACGACTTCGACCCCAACGCGCAGTTCTAGGCTGGCGTACCGTCGGACGGCGCCTGTGGGTGCCCTACTTAGATTTCCGCTGTCATGATGTACTTTTCTTTTGAGCCCATGAGGCATTTATGTACTCGGATGATGTAATCCGCCGCTCTTGGCTTAATATTAATAATGATACATTGCTCTTTATTATCTCGTGTGTGAAATGAATTGATCCTGGCACACGCGAGAGTACACTTGGTGTCCGTTGCAGATACCGGGCGTGACAGAGTGGTATCAGAGCCAAGGTTGTCCCTAGGACGCGAGCCTAGATAGAAACAGATACGAAATAGCTTTAATTTCAACATAAAAACTAATTGCAACTATAGACATGCGTAAAATTTGCGTGAGTTTCTATGTTTCACACGACTTACCCCTTTTCTCCCAAGCTTGTCTCGTTCAACACGTCTATCTTCCTCACTCGTATCTCCTTCAAACTTAGTAGGGTCCGTTACCTCGGACAATCCGAAACCCTCTAAGGTTAGGAGATACCCGGCCATGGTAAAGAAGCGTTTAGTACCGTAGAATAGGAATCACATGGGTAATGGTTGATTTGTTGCATACTTGTTGATGAGTGATGCATGCACATTTACGGTTCTTTGTATATAATTATGAGCCTAATAATAGATTTTTCTCTAGATTTTCCAGATTCTAAGATTTTGTTGCTATCTGTAACAGATGGCAGGTAGGGGACGAGGTCGAGGACGAGGTCGAGGGCGTGGAGTGCCCGAGGCCGATGAGCCCCCGGAGTTCCAGGTTCCAGGCTGGAACGGGCGAGCAGCTCGACGAGGAGCTGACTACATGACGGTGCAGGATATGTTGGCCTCTCAAAACCAGCTCCTGCAGGGCCTGGCAGCAATTATGGCCCACAACCACCAAGCCCCTCCGCCTCCACCCCCACCGGCACCTCGACCACGGTCCAAGCTGAGAGACTTTCAGAGTACTCAGCCCCCGGTCTTCTCGAGTCCGGCGGAGCCGATGGACGCGGATGACTGGCTGAAGACGATCGAAAGCAAGCTGCGATTGATCCAGTGCGTGGGAGGAGAGCGTGTCTTGTTAGCAGCTCACCAGCTAGTGGGACCCGCGGCAGACTGGTGGACAGCTTACACCGCTGCTCACGCCGACCCTGAGGCTATCACTTGGGAGGAGTTCCAGCGCAGCTTCCGTAACCACTTCGTGCCAGCTGGTGAGATCAAGATGAAGCGGCAGGAGTTCCTCGGACTGAGACAGGGCGGCTCAACAGTGCGTGAGTACCTCACACGCTTCACGCAGCTGTCCCACTACGCACCGGAGGACGTCAGGACTGATGACATGAAGCAGGACTGCTTCGTACGAGGTCTTGATGAGGAGCTGAAGTGTGCCTTATCGTCCAGCTACTACGACGACTTTCAGAAGATGGTGGACAAGGCCTTTGTGATGCAGCGACAGATGCCAGAGCTCGAGGCGCACAGGAAGCGCAGGATGGGATGGCAAGGATAGTCTTCGGGCAGCAGTAGCCGCACTCGCTTTGCACCACCTCCAGCTACGCAGACGGACCGGTACGTGGGACCAAGTCCGCCTCCGAGATACCCTTCTCCAGCTTACAGGCAGTTGTTTCCACAGTCACAGCGCCCGTAGAGCCAGCAGCTACAGCAGCGACCAGCTTTCCCACCCCGCACAGCAGCGCCTACTCAGCAGGGACAGTTCGTCAGGGCTCTGGGCCCGTGCTACGTGTGTGGCGAGATGGGCCACCTTGCCAGCAGATGCCAGAAGAAGAAGAAGATGCTACGTGTTTGGGTTGGGGGGGATGTCACTAAATAAATAGGACGCTTAACTAAAACTAAGGAAAGGTTGCGTAGTGTAATAGCCGCATGAACATCGAGTTCATTAGATACATGAAATGGGCTGGAGGGTTTGTGAGACCAAAAGACATGACGAGATATTCATATAGTCCATATCTCGTCGAGAAGGCCGTCTTCGGGATATCCTATGCCCGGATCTTGATCTTATGATATCTAGAGCGAAGGTCCATCTTTGAGAACACACTTGCACCCACAAGTTAATCAAACAATATGTCGATGCGGGGCAGTGGGTACTTATTCTTGATGGTGACGGTGTTGAGCGGCCGGTAGTCCACACACAGCCTCAAGGTTTCATCCTTCTTCTTCACAAATAGCGTCGAGCATCCCCAAGGCGAGGTATTTGGCCTAATGAAACCCTTGCTCAACAGACCATTGAGTTGTTCTTTCAGTTCAGCCAGCTCATTTGGAGCCATTTTATATGGTCTCCGTGATATGGGCGTAGTCCCGGGTGCAAGTTCAATCTTGAACTCGACATCCCGCTCAGGTGGCATGCCCGGAAGATCATCCGGGAACACGTCAGGATACTCCCGGACTACGGGGATGTCTTCTAACTTGAGAGCTTCAGCATTATTAATTGCTAAAACTTCCCGGACTCGAGTGTCTAACACCATGGAATGCGGACGGTGGAATGGAGAGTTTAAATGAACCGTCCGTGTCCGAGTCTCCAGGACAGCGCCATGGTATTGTAGCCATGAAATCCCTAAGATTGCATCAATCTTTTGCCCCATAAGGATTATCAAGGTGGTGGGATATAGTTTCCCACCTAAGCACAGAGGTGCCTTTGGGATCATCATATTTGCTGAGATCTTCCCTCCCGGTGAGCAGATCATATAGGTGCAGTCGGTTGGGAAGATTTGCATTTGATGCTTAGCCACATAGGATGCACTTATAAAGTTGTGGGTTGCACCAGAATCAAACAATATGACGATGGCTTGATTGTTGAGAGTAAACGTACACGCCAGCACGTTGTCTCCCTCCGGGGCGTCCTCATTGTCGAGGTTGCGGACGCCCCCAGTCCGCTGACCAACCTTCTTCACAGGAGGTCGGCCTCGAGCACCGCCCTGGAACTGGACTTGCCCGCCGCTCTGCTGCCCCTGGAGACAGTCCTTCGCGAAGTGGCCTGCCTGGCCACACGTGAAGCAAGTGAAACGGGGCGGTCCCCCGCTGATCGGTGGACGGAATCCCGGGGCGCGTTGTGGCGGTGGAGACGCCCGGGGTACCGTCTGCTGCTGCTGCTGTCTTGGTGGTGGCATCGGCGGACGGAACGGGGGTGACTGAAACGAATGTCCCCGAACCACTGAGGTCGCGCCGGTGGATGCCACTGCTGTCCGGATGGCGTCCGATACACCATCCGGTACTTCTGGGGAGCGCCGCCCCCACTGCTAGGTGGAGCGTTGCGCTTCCTCTGCTCAGCTGCCAACTCCCACTGAGCGTCCTCTTGCATAATCGCGGCATTGACTAGGTCATTGAATGTGCCGCGATTCCACTGAACGAGATGTGTCTTCATTTCGGGGTGTAACCCCCGATAGAAATGTTCTCGCTTCTTCTCTTCAGTGGATATGTAGTCTGACGTATATTGCGCTAGATGGTTGAAGGCACGGGAGTAGTCATGGGCACTCCTCCCGCCCTACTTCAGTTCCAAAAATTCTTGGAACTTCCTCTTCATGATCCCGGAAGGGATATGATAGGCGCGGAACGTCTCCCGGAATTCCTCCCATTCCACGGCATGGCCAGCCGGACGTGAGGCGACATAGTTCGCCCACCACGCACCAGCGGCACCGTGAAGCTGCTGCGCCGCGAACAGAGTCTTTTGCCGCTCCGTGCCTTGGAGCAGCCCGAACTTGGACTCGATTGTCCACAGCCAGTTGTCGGCCTCCAGTGGTTCTTTAGCTTCTGTGAACACTAGAGGGTGCGTACTCATGAAATCCGAGTACGACACCTCACGGGGCTCACGAGGCCCTCTGTCTTGACGCCCCCCCGTCTGGGACGTATTCTGCACGATCGTGCGGAGCAGGTCGGTCTGCTCCTCACGACCTGCCACCAGTGCCGCTATCACATCCGCTAGAGTAAGCGGAGGCGGCGGTGGTGGCTGCTGCTGCGGGGTGCTGTCGTAGGCTGGTGGCTGGGAGTCATCGCCTCCCTGTTGGCTAGAGCCACCAACCTCGTGCGTGGTCCTAGTGCGAACCATCAGACCAAATACAAGCTAGTTTAATCCAACTTGATGAACCTCCTCTTTGGAAGCTCACCACAACTAGGTTTGGTCACCACGAGACGTTACTATCGCTTTGTCATCACGTATATTACCCCTTTATCTTCAATACGACACAAACATGGTCTCTAGTAAAAGAACTTGAGTGAGACCTATACTCAAATCTTTCACTAGTTGAAGATAACCTCTCAGGAGTATGTTCTACCCCATTGGAAGTACTCAAACCCCTCAACTGAGTTCAACTGTCATTCCTCTGTCAGAATGACCAGTTTCTACATATCCCAGATTATGATCTGGTTCTGCGAATTTTCATGACTCAAGCTGAACACTAAAGTTAAAGTTAACTTCAGTATCTTTCCAACGAGTGCTTGTATGCCCTCAGACCCGCTCTGGTTACAAAGTTATGGTAATTCAAAGTCAGCAGAATTTCTGGAAGAATTTTAACAGCACCTCCTTTCGGAAGTTGCTGTTTTCAACTCTGATTTCCACTGAATTCTGTGCTGAAATTTCAGAAACTTTGAATTGCAAAGATGTAACACATCTTCTACCCTTTCTAAGGATGTATCATATGAAGATTTTAGATTTTTCTACTGGGAGTTATGTTTGAAAAACATAACAGTTCAGAGAGGGTTTAACCCTGTCCTAGTTCTGGACAGTTTACATCCTCTGGGTTTTAAGCCATCCTAAGGTGCGTTTTAGTCCTGGAAGTCTACAACAAAGTTGTAGTATACTCAAATACCTTTCCAGAACTACATACCACACCTCTCTGGGCTAAAAGACATGTGAGTTAGGCCCTGTTGAAGATCAGCAACTTGCTGCCCAAAACAGAGCACTCTGTTTTTCAGTCTTTTGGAACTACACTCATCACTATCCAATTTGTCTACCCAACCAGGGTCCTAGATGTTGAACCTAATGATTTTAATTCCTTGTTATCATTATTTTGCATGCATATCCCTACAATATCTCGGTACTACGTTGCTCACAAAAGAAAATCCTAACCGGATCATACCGGCATATACGTCTCAAGTGTGGCACTAAACAGTCTCTCGCACACGTTTACTACACGGATACATACGGGGTTAGTACCTGCAGAAGACCACACAATAATGATGCACACAATGGTTTTTCATTTTAGGCAGGACCATATTTGAAAGTAAATACAAATGCCCGTATCATTGCGATACAGCCGTCCTTGAGTTAGGTCACGTCCCAAGGTACGTGATCGTGTTTCAACACCACACGACGGGGAACCCGAGTATGTCATGAACGGGTCGTCACGGTTGGGAATGTTATCAACCCAACAGATACCACCTACTGCCCTGCAGGGCACGCCGATGGCAAGCGTTGCGTATGTCCCCCTGGGCTACTTCCAGACGGACACACTCTCATGTTACTGACCACGCGGTGGGGTCTCCACTTACTTGCCTAATGCACGCTAGGGATCAGCGTTTCATATGAACTCAGGGATATGAAGAGTCCAAAAGTTTCATATTGACGTCTCACACCAAGCTGTAAGACCTATCCCTGAACCACGTTCCTCGTCAGGGGGAGCTAACCGAAATTGAACCGCTTTCGGTGGCGTTCCTTACCATGCTTACCAGAACGTAGGTGCCTCATTACATAATTGAAATTCAGAATTATAACACATAGGTTAGTCTTTGCCACTTTAAGTAACTATGCTAATATAGTCCTTACTTGGGCAACTACCGAATCCTCACCGTAAACCTAAGTTTTTCCCGTAATACAGTCCTTAAGTACTGTGCTATCCCCAATGCAGCTCTGATACCAGGCTGTGGCGGACCGGAATCCGCTCATCCAGGATCACAGAGGGTGGTGCCGCACGATGCGATACCCGACAGCACACGTCATAAGAACACAATATATTACATGGGAAAACAACTGAATTGTACAAACAGGTACAATACTCAGTTACAAACTATTGTCTTTATTACACAGCGGAAGTCTACTTTTCTACACTCACGCCCGCCTATCTAGCAAAAGTCGGTTGCCCTGCCCTAGGGCAACCCACACTAGCTGCACGTCTCAGCTCAGCGCGGCGCGTACGGCTCCCACTCAGCCGTGGTCCCCGACGGAGGGTAACCCTCGCCGGTGGACTCGTACTCCGAGTCCGTGGGTGGCTCCTCACCTGAAAAACACTTAAGCAGCAACCGTGAGCACAATGGCTCAACAAGACTTAACCGACTCACCTAAGCATGGAACTCTACATGAGGGATACAATGAACATAGGAGAGTAACAATGCATCAATGGACACGCCTACAAGTTCATCCTTAGTTCATCTTTTACCACAAGTTAACAGTTCGGAAATCTGAAATTTAGTAAGCAATATTTGTTGGCACACATGTAGCAATGCATTTATATCATAACATTCCATAATTTATCTACGTTACGACGCAGTAAACAAGTGGTACTCGTCACCGCGAGGGACGGCGAATCGACTCGATATACACCTGCAAGGAAACCCAAAGAGCACGTCACGTACGCCCACCCGTGGAGCTGCACAGCACGCTCACTCGATGTCGTACGGGACAACCTTTCACCCAACAGCCCAAACGTCGAACCGGTCGCACCGAAACGAGCAGGAGGTTCCCCACACGGAGCATCTCTCGATGCCCGTTGGCAGATTTCCACCTTGCTGCCCTCAACCTACACCTATAAATCGGTGTGCTATGCCTCGACGCCCGGAGATTTAGGCTACATCGGTTTATCGGGGCCCATATATCCGATATGCCTTCGGTACGTTCAATACTTGTTCAGCAGGGCCGCACACGGATTGGTCCTCAATCGACCCGGACAGGGCTGCGCACACAAGACTTCCTCTTGCTGCGCCCTAGCCCCTGCCTAGTCTCATTTTTATTACTAAGGTGATCTCTCATCACTCAACCGACCCCGTGTGTCCCAAGCCTATCTCGTGAGTAGATTCCAACTACTCGACTTGTACCGAAGTCCTATAAATCATTAAGCATAGCCTGTCTACTCGAGGTCTTAGACACTACCCTCACTCTTATGGACAATTACTGGTCATACAAGTGGGGTTCCATCCATCCTACACCTAATGCACATTTATACTTCATACTAGACATGTGAACAAAGCAAAACTTTATAAAAGAGCTTAATGCAAACCGGGGCTTGCCTTGTTGCTGCTGCTCAGGGGTTAGTTCTTCTTCAGGAAGTAGGAAGTCGAGTACCTCCGGATCTTCCTCGCCTTCAGCGACTACACGTTAATGAGATACTCCATGTCAATTTAAATGCAATGCATGAACTTGAATACTTAATTACTAATAACTCTAGCTAGCCCTCCCCTTTGGTTCTGAAATTTTTATGGTGGCTTGGTAGGGTCCTAACCAGAGTCTCGACCAAGTTTCATTTGAAACAAAGTTCCTTTGAACCTTGTACAAATAAAAGCCCATTTGGTCAATATTTGAGCCTCTAAGTAATTCCAGGGGTTTTCATGGCTCCAACCATTACTTTTTAGAAAGTAGAAGTCAAGATGGTTCTTATGGCATTGGTTTCATGTCATTTGAAGAATTCCACTGAAAGTTATGCCCTAATTAAGATTTGAGAAAATCTGAAAAATGTTTCTGTACATTTTTCTATTTTCTCAGGGCAGTTCTCTTAATCACCCAATTAGGAGGACTAAATCAAATTGGATGAGTCTGAAAATTTTACTGTGACTCCAGGATTTTCCAATGAACCTCTCAGCCAAAATCCAGCATTTTTCATAAAGTAATTCTCCAGATAAAATTCCCCACGGTTTAAACATTAGGGATTTAATTCTGGAAAACTATTAAGTTTCATGAGCTGAAATTGGTATTGCTGGAAAGTACTCAGAATCCTGAGTTCAGCAAAATTTGGTTCACTGAATTTGGAGCTTCCTACACAAAGTTATGAATTTCTAAAGTTTGAGTTGATCACTAAATTATTTTCCCACAGAGAATCACCTCCCGCGCTAAACCAGAGGCTGACAGCGGGGCCCGCCCGTTTAAATTAAACTAACCGCGCGCTCGCGCACGATTAGCACAGGGGCTGACAGGTGGGGCTGCGCCCTTCGTCTACCTCCCGACGCCGCCGCCCCGAGCCACCGGAGCTTCGGCGAGGTCGGTGTTCCCGGCGATCTAGCTCGCCGGCGCCGACAAGACTCGCCGCCCCCACGTAACCTCGGGTGCTGAACACGCTGGACACCATGTCGCCGCCGGCTAACCACCGTAGCTCGCCGGCGACGAGCCCTATGCCTCTGTGCTACCTCGACAACGTGTTCCCGCCCTTCTGACCATCTCCTTCGCGCGCTAATCGCGTCGCCACACTCAGGGGAACCTCGGGAAGCTCGACATGATCTCCATCGGGCCTTAAACGGCCGGCAACCCAAACCTCACCGGCGACCCCCTCCTCCGCCACACTGTTCTATGGTGAACTTAGGGTTCCGGCGGTGATTTCCTTCCGGTTTTCGATCGAGAGGGGTCGCCAGAACCTCTAGATGCTCTCTCACAGCTCCGTTCGACCTCCCACCCACCAAGCTTCCCGAATTTCTCCTAAACCTAATCGGGTCCCGAAATGAGCTCCCCGCCCTAAACTGGAAAATTCTCCGCGCACAAAGGTCGAACCTTGGAGCGGTTTGCGCAGTGGTCTTAAGGACGAGCTAGCGCTTCACTTTCCTATGGAGGTCAAGGCCGTAAGATGATCACAGCTTGGGTGGCACACGATCGGAGCTCGGGCGACTAGGCTGCTGGTTGCGGGACTCGCGAAAAACAGCAACTCGCCGGCGGTCTCGGGCCTTTTATAGGCCCCTGAGGCCAGTGGAGAGTGCGACACCTGCTGTGCCACCTCCTACGCCGAAGCAGGAGCTGGCCAGCCAAGGTGGTCGGGCGCCGACGCTGGCCACAGCTAGCGAGCGCGCTTGGTAGAGGAAGTCGGCTGAGGAGACTTTTGGGCTAAGTCTACTGACCAGTGGGCCTCCCCTCTAATTCCATTTTTAATTTTCTCAATTCTGTTGTGCCAAAATATCCTCAGCTACACACAATTTAATGTGATACTTAGTCACCAAGTCTTAGTTTGAATTTGAATTCTCAAATTTGAACTGTGTTTGGCTAAATTTGCTGCATATTTAAACTGAAATTCAAATTCAGTTTTGAATTCTTGCAAATTTAGCTCTTGACAAGATGAACTCTAATGAGGATGAAAATTGGTGGGCCTACTCAGGAAAATGTGTTGAGTTTGAATATGAAGCTAACTTTTAAATTTGAGTAGTGGAAGTTGCTGCAATTTGAATTTACATTCAAATAGGCCTCTTATTCAAATACCTCCAAAAGTGCCTCAAAAAGTGTTGGATTTACATGAAACTTGGACTGAACTTTCCCAAGACTTTTTAAGTTCTAGGGGTGAGCTCAACCTCTCATGTTCATGTGTAAAAATCCCACTTTGTGAAAGTGAAGGCTTTCCCCTCTAATCACTCTTTTGATGGAGGTTACTTGCTCTTCACAATATTTCCTAAGATATCCACAACAAAAACTGTGGTGTTGTGAGGTGAAGAAAAGTTTTTGTAAGTCTCTTTTCTTGGGCTTTTACACATTTAAATTACGTATTAATTTTTATGACCGCACTTCCTCTGTATGCTCACCATGCACTCGGCTTCCTTTTCCCATTCTCACCCCTAGTCGGCATTTGTTATCCTACCGAAGACGGTCGCTTTTTGAGGTACCTGCCGATGGCCAGGGGGCCTCGAGCCCCCGGCACTTCGCGCACTGAAGTTCCCAAGCCCCGTATACCGGATCAGGATTGTAAGCCAAATAAGACTATGAGATAGGGAAGGGGCAGCCCCAAGGAGAATTACGTTTCCCTTACTTGTGTGCAGGACCTCCCGGCCTTAGCTCCCCGCAGGAGTATGGTAGGAGCGCCCAAACAATTGGCCACACCTACCAGGGGGCCACTACGGGACCGCGCAAGATCGAAGCTCCAACGCAAGACCGAAGGATCCGAACCTCGCCCCCTCCGTAGGGGCGGGCTCCGGAAGCCCCACGTGTCCGGCGGGGCCGGAGCCCCCCTCTCCTCAGAAGGTAGCTCCGGGCCCGCCACGTGGCCGGCAGAGCCGGGCCTCGCCCCTTCCGCAGTGGTGAGCTCCGAAGGCCCCACGTGTCCCGCGGGGTCGGACCTCCATCTTCTCAGAGGAGAGCTCCGGGCGCGCCACGTTGCCGGCGGATATGGTCCTCCCCGTTCTCACGGGGCGAGCTTCGAAGATCCCTTGGGCCCTTAATACAATAAGGACCCGAGGAAGGTGTCTGTACAAGACTTCAAGGTTGGTGAAGACCTCTGAGTACCTTGCGGAGCTAAGGACTCGGCCAGGCCAAGCCAAGGAGAAGATAAAAATATAAAGACACGGAAAATAACAAGAGTCTATTCATTCAAAGCTCCATGAGCTGGACTACAGACTCAACAACAAAAAAGAAGAGATACAGGGCCTTTTGGCCGCGGGGGCGGCTGCCTAAGAGTCCCCGGACTCCCGCTGGAACCTAGAGGCCACAAGGGCGGCCATGTCCCCGACCTCGGCCCTGACAGCTTCCTCCCGCTCGACGGCGGGTCCTAATCGCATTGGCTCCAGAGAGAAGGAAGGGTCTTGGCTCCGGAAGCACGCCAGCACATGCGTGGCGACCTCCTTCGCCAGGCCTCGTCCCTCCACCTCAAGCTCGTCGGCGATCACCGCTTCGGGCCTGCCCAGCTTGGCACCGATGGACTCAAGCGCCGGGATTGCCCCAGACACCTCCTGCGCTGGAGCCTCCGTCCGCACCGGGCTAAAACCGAGGGGAACCAAGGCGGACCCCGCCTCAGTAACAAAGCTCCAGACCGCCCGGGCCTTGACAGACCGCGAAGCCTGGAGCTTCTCCACCTCTTGGCGGGCCGCCAGCTCGCGATCCAGCGCCGCCTGGCGCTCCCGGGAGGATCGCTCCTCCCTCGCGGCAGCAGCCGACTCGCGGAGCTCCAGCTCCTCGGCCGGAGCCCTCAGCTCGTCCTCTCTGGCCTCCAGACGTGCGGCGATCTTCTCCTCCTCGGCCGCCACGGCACGCTCCCGATCTGCGATGGCGCACTCTCGGTGAGCTACCTGCAGCCGCAACTCCTCCACGACAGTGGAACGCGCTTCGGCCCTGGCCTAAGCTTCGCAGAAAGTAGCGCGGAGTCGCCGGGTCTCTGAGCCCGGGCGGTCGACGGCCCTCTTCTGAGCGTCGAGTAGCACCCCCATGGCATCGAGCCTCGACTGCCTCGAGACGAGCTCTGCCTTAGCCTCCTGGGTCCGCTGCTTCAGGAGATGCTCCCAACTAAGGAGACGCTCCCTCTCTCCAGCCAGCACCTCCCGCTCCCGCTCAAAGGCGGCCTGGACCTGTCGAACGCCAACCTGGGCATGCCCCAAGGCATCCCATATGGGTAGCGGGGCGGCGGGGGCAGGAGCCGCGCCCCTGACCTCCCCCGTCGCGTCCACGACCGGTGAAGGTGCTGGTGCATCGGCAGCTGAGGCGAGGCGCTGACCCGGGGGAGCCAGGGGGCCAGCAGCTGCGCCCACAGCAGCCCCTCCAGCCTCAGCACCGGACTTTCGGGCTGGCGAAGGAGGACGAGCAGGTGCTGCCGCCGCCACCGCGGGGGGTGAACCCGCCGGCACAGAAGAAGTCCCCGCCGACTTGGGGGCCGTCGGAACCACCGCAGTTCCTGGATGTTGCGGCATAGAGCCTCCGCTGGCTGGAGATGGTCGGGGAATAGGCTCGCCCCCGGCAGCCAGTGAGTCCCTGCTGACAAAAGAAGCTCTCAGGCTAAGAAAGGAGAAAGGAACGCTACTTCTACAAGCCAGAAGGAGCAACACTTATTGGGCGGCGTGGGCGCTCCAACAGGCTTGGAGCCCTGGCCTCTGGGCTGGGGCAAAACCGCCAGGACCTGCAGCCAGAACGCTCGCTGGCTGTGGCCTCTGAGCCCCCGGCACACTCCCGGGCGTCGGCCCACCGGCGTCCTTCCTAGAAGCCCCCCCCCCCCCCCCCCCCCCCGCCTGAGGAAGGGTGGCGGGACGCCTGGGGCTCCTCGGACCGCTGCTGTCTGAGAAGAGACCCGCCGGAGTGGGAGACCTGGGGCCTCTTTGGGTCGCCACCCGACAAACCAGCGCCTCCGGGAGATGGGCGCAAGGGTACCCCTGCCCCCTGGCTCAGCGCAAGCGACGCCCTCGGAGGAGACCGGGCACGTTTCTTCTCTGGCTGCCCGGGGGCCGACTCCTTTCCCTTCCCCTTATCGACGGTCTGAGCCCTGTCGGCCCTCAGTGCGGGTTGGACAGCGACAGACGCCTCGCGCTCCATCCCGGAGCGCTCGATCCCGGGAATCGAGATCCCCCGGAGGGCATCCCCAACCTGACGAACGACGATCCCAATGTCGTTAAGATTCAACATCTTCCGCAGCAACTCCACCCTCCTCTGCGGCTCCAAGAAGAGGAGAGTGTCAGAGGCCGGGAAGGTGAGGTTGCCGCCGGTGACATAGTCGCTGCTCACCTTGCCCACCATCTCGTACAGCTCTTCATCAGAAGCATCGAAGCCGAGACTCCTCTCCAGCCTAGTGCAGTCGAGCTCGCCGGTGTAGTACCACGCCGGGCGGTTGCGTTGCTGCAGGGGCGCAATACGGCGCGACAAGAAATCCACCAGCACCATCAGGGACGTCAAACCCTTGTTGTCCAGGAACCGGATCCGCTCCAAGACCGGTGCGTACTCCTGCTCCAGCTCCAGGATCTCCTCCCAGAAGCGAAGATCGGTGGTCGGGCCGGCAGTTGGGAGCTGCAGGCGATCATGCTCGTCGGTCTGCACGATCACCCAGTTCTCCCTCCAGTTTTCCCACCTCGACGCACCGAAAGGTAGAAGGTACCCAGAGGCCTTCGGATCCTTGCAGCGATGCTGGAAGTAGTACGCCTCCAGCTGGGTTATTGAACTGCGCCCGGTCGTCCACAACACGAAGAAGTAGCGGAAGAATGTCACTGAAGCGCGCACCCCCACGAACATCTCGCAGAAATGGACGAAGACGGCGGCCATCGCGAAGGAGTTGGGGGAAAGGTGGTGGAGCTGGAGACCGTACGTCTCCAGCAGCGTGACGAAGAAGGAAGAAATTGGCGGGACAAACCCCGCCATGGCGTAGGCAGTGAAGAAGACCATTTCCCCCTTCTCCAGGAGCAATCGGAGAGATCCCTGGCGGAGCCGGCACTTCTGCTCCTCCGCGTGCCAGCCCAGCAGCCTGCGCACTGACCCGAGCTCGGCCGACCGAGCGAGACGCGACGGAGGCAGGTTGGAAGCCATGGCAGGAGGAAGCTCAAGGACAGAGAAAACAAGGGCGCAAGAACTCAAGGAAGATGCAAGCGCTGGGAAGTGCGAAGGGAAGCCGCGATGCGGGTAAGATCCCCTTTTAAATTTCCCAGGCGCGATTCAAAACTCTTCGAATACGCCGCTTGGACAACCGCTTCAGCTCCAAGACCAAGCGTCGATGACAAGTTGACCCAACCCGTCCAACTGAAGCGGTGGGCCAAGAAGTCAGTCTCCCAAGGAGACGAGCTAGCAAGACGCTTCGGCGGTTCCCGAAAAGGCGCTACGACGTGCAGAAGTGGCAGCCTTAGGAACCGCCGCAGTAAAAGCAGCCATCAAGTGGGGCACACGCTCCCACGATCCCGTGACTGTTCGTGCTCCGGCAACGGTCAATGCGGGTCTTAGAGAAGGTGCGCGGAGTGGAAGAGACGGGGGCCCCACCTCGAGCTCGCTATCTCCCCCGAGATGGGCCCGGGGGCCACTGTCGGTACCCTCAATACGGGGTACCCCCGCGCACAGGGGAAAATGCCTTAGGACCTCGCCCTTCTCCGCAGGGAGAGCTCCGAGGGCGCCATGTGTCCAGCGGGGCCGGGCCTCCCTCTCCTCAGAGGGGGGCTTCGGACCCGCCACGTGGCCAACTGAGCCGGACCTCCCCCCTCCGCGGGGAGAGCTCCGGAGGCTCCACGTGTCCCATGGGCCGGACCTCCCTCTCCTCAGAGGAGAGCTCCGGGCCCGCCACGTGGCTAGTAGAAGCCAGACCTCCCCCCTCCGCGGGGAGAGCTCCGAAGGCTCCACGTGTCCCGCGGGGCCGGACCTCCCTCTCCTCAGAGGTGAGCTCCGGGCCCGCAACGTGGCCAGCAGAGCGGCGCTGCCTGCCCCCGCGCGGTAGGCAGCAAGAGTAAAGACGTGCCATGCCTTGCCCGTACAAGGTATTCAAGACCCGCGCCTTCCCAAGGCGCGGAGACGCAGAGCACGCCTCTGTCAGGTGCCGTTGCGCCCAGTCACATCACAGACTGGCGCGCCGCATCAGAGCCTGCCCGCCAATAAACACAGCGACAAGACATCCCCTGCCGCCCCTGCCATCATCAACCACTATGACTAGCTTGTGGCATGGGCAGGACGGCAGAACGAAGACTCGGAAGCCCTCGCCAGAGACAACTACCGGCGTAACTGCAGATACGGTAGATGGCAGGCAATCTCCCCGGGACCACCTGTCGGGTCTCGGGCCCACCTTGTAAACCACTCGAGCCTTGCACTATAAAAGGCTCGGGTAGGCAACATTAGCAAGGGTTCGCCTCTTACACTCTCACACCCTAGCCGTTGGCACTTCAGCCATCGGACATCTTACGCCCTCAAGCTCAGGACTCCGGTTCTGGACAGCAAGCAATACAGCGAGCAACTCTGCTCACCGTGGACGTAGGGTTTTACGCTCCGGCGGCCTGAACCACGTAAAATCCCCGTGTCAAGCTTCTCACTCAATTGTCCCTAACGCCGAAGCTCTCCGTGAGTGACTAGCCCCACCGAAAAAGAACCTCCACGGGCTGCCCAGAGCAGGCCCGGGGGAAGTGTCGGCTACACACTTCGACAGTGGGGATGCAAAGACTCATGAACTTTTAAAGATGTTTGCTGTCCATTTTTCCAAATGGACTTAAATGTACAATGAATTCAAATACACATTTGAATTTGGATGAAATTTGCCCACTTATCCAAATGCAGCTCAGTTTTCAACTCCACACAATTGAATTCAACATTTGCAAATTTTGAAGATATTTTGGGGCAGGATAAGGGGTTGAAATAGAGTGGGGCCCATTGGTCATTGGAACAAATTGCCTTACACTCTTAAGTCTTGCTTCTCTGTTTTGCTTCTCCACTTGATAGCCACCGAGACAGAGTCGAGTAGCACCCGGGCGACACCGAGACATGGCGCGCGCCACCTCCTCGCGGTCTCCTTTGCGCTGGCGAGCTACTCGTGCGCTGCTTTGACTCCAAGTCGTGCGCAGCTTCGCCACAGAACCGAGAACCCTCTCTGTTTTCTTTCTCCCTCGCGCAACAACCGAACAGAGGTCGCCGCCATTGCTTCGGTCACTCGGGCAACCACAAGCTCACGTGCAAAGCCTCACAAAAGTAGCAAAATGGCACTGAGGACTCACCTTCTACCTCCTCGACGCGCCACCGAGGGTGCTAGGCCTCCCCACACCGAGAACCAAGTGTTCCCGCGGCGCCCGAGAGCAACAACCGAACGGAGTCTCACGTGGACAGCTCGACTTGGAGCTTCTCAGGGCTAAGCAAGGGCATCTTTGGACGCGCCAAGGTTCCACGCTGCTCACTTACGAAGCTCAAGTCTAACTGTGGATCGTTGCCGGCGGAATTTCAGTTTTTGTCTCAATCGGTGCAAAACGACCCGCACGTAAGAAACTTCAAAATTCCCAATTGATTCTTGTTTAGAGCCCACCAAATTGCACTCATAGAGCTAGACTTTCTAGGCAACAATTTCTCTTTGGAACCCTAGCATGAAACCCACTGTTGACGTCATATTTCCAACTTTTCCGACGGCGACTATGGCAGGAAGCCGCAGGCGCACGGTGAGACCCACCTTAGAGCCAATCCCGGTCTGTTTGGAATTCATGTCGAGCTCATCCGTGTTCCACTGGTGTTGTAGAGCCACTCCACCGAGGTTTTGGCGGGCTAGAAGGTTGAGCGACGTCGCCGAAGGTCGGTTTGAGCCGCCGCTCGGTGTGAGCTAGGGTTGAGCCATCGCCGGCTAGGGGAAGTTCTCCCAACGTGTTCAGCACGTGATTTTAGACACTAACGGCGAAAAGGAGCTCGAGAGGTGGCCGAACGGCCAAGTTCCGGCGAGCTCGGGCGGCGCGGGCGCGTGGGAGTCGAGAGGTTGAAGAAGACGTTGTCGAGCCCGCTGTCAGTGCGAGAAAATCTAACCGGGATTCTCTATTGCACCGGATCAGACTATGGCTGTGCGGGAATAACCCTGTGGCCCCGTGTGTTTTGCCCGAGAGAGTTACACAAAGCCCCTGTACCCACAATCAGGATTTGAATTTTTCCCGGTTTAGTTCAAATTTCAGATTTCCTCCAAACTTTGGAAGTGCATAACTTTTGCTAGGAAACTCCAAAATTAGTGATTCAAATTGGGTTAGATTCAGGTTGAAAAAACTCTATCCAAATATGCAACCCAATTTGTATGAAGTAAATAAATAGATATGGAAAATTCTTCAAATCTCTTCAGCAAAAGAATTTTAGAGGAGTGGTTTATCCAAAAATCCTCAAATTTTGCCAGAATAATATTTAAGATATTATTTAACTCCTGTAAAAATTTCAGCTCATTTGGAGTTGATTTGATTAGGCAGATAATTCAGATTTAAAATTGTTGTATTCAAATGAATACAGAAACTTTTTTAGAGAATTCCCAAAACTTGAAAATTCAGTTTTGGACAATTCATGCAGGCTCTATGAGCTATAATTGAAATTTTAGTTCACCAAGTTTGACATGAACATTTGAGTTACTTCATAATTAATCCCTTTTTGCTTTATTAATTAGAGAATTGTTCTGAATAAACCACTCAATGAAAAGTGTTAATTTTTGGTCCAAAACATTTTCTTGTGGCAAGGAACTCACATGAAAATTTTCAGCTCCATTGGAGCTCTGGATCACCACTGTCCAAGTTAACCTCTTTAGGTGATCAAAACACAAGTGATGAAAAGCACTTAGCACTTGATCATTTTGCTTAACCCTAAACCAACCACTAGCACCAGCACCAGTGTCATTTTAAATTCTTAAACAGAGTTCCGGTTTCTAACTTGTCCTTAGATCTTGTTAGCAAAATCTTTACAATTAAATACTTGTGCATATTCATAACATGTAGCATCGACGTGGGAGATTGTGAAGCAAAAGAGAGTTGGATAAAGGAGCAAAGTGATCAAGCCTCAAGTGGTCTTCACTAACTGATTATATATTAGTCACCTGCAAAACAGACAAGCTCCGGTTTGCATACAAACAATTTTATAAAGTCTTTTCATTTCTAGAGATAATAGCTTTGAATTGATGATTGCATTAGGTCTAGATGATAATGGAAACCCAATTGCATGGCCAGAATTACCTAAGAGAGAAAGGGTAGATTAGCACCTCCTTGAGTGGATTTGGGCTACGCTAAAGTTAATTTTGGAAGGACCCGTAGAAGTCGAGTAGTTGAAATCTACTCGCGAGTTTAGGGCTTGGTTTCATTCGAACAGGTCAAGAATAGAAACGTTGAGTGAAATTCACAAGTAAGAAATGGAGACAGGGCAGGGAGATTGAGATGCAGCAGGCTCCGGATCGTGCGTGCATAGCCAAGCATGTGTCGGTTAAGGCCCGTCCGTACTTGGCCCTGTTGGACAAGTTTGCGTTGTGTACCTGCCGCATACTGGATATATGGGACCCAGGAAACCGATGTACCTTGTGAGATCCAGATTGGAACTTTTCTAATTGGCTTAGGCTTTCGTCGTCAGTACAGCAGGAGATAACTCGCTCAAGAACATATCACTGCGGGTATGTACCTTGAGGGAGCTTACTGTTCGGGGCGATTGGACCACGTCTTGTGTGGAAGAACATAGGAAAGGTGGTCGCGTACAACATCAGTCGAGGTTGCTGTCGGCAACTCGAAGTATGGGTGTACGTGTCGTGTACTCCGGGCGTATACTGATTTAAATCATCGTCGCTCGCGGTCATATGAGCATACTTGCCCACTGCGTCTTGACGTATTAAGAACTGAAGTGATTTCCTTTGAACTTGATAAGGCTTATGAATTAACTTGTATTGTAACCATGCTTAACTTAGAGATAGTGCTAATTAAAGTTTACTTCACTTTGTACAAGAAGCATCGCAGCAAAGCGTTTCTTGTTTGATTGTGGAGTTGTGATCCTGTTCAGCTCAAGGTCTTCATAATGAGGCTTAAAACCTGAAAGTTAAGGATCCACTTTAGGCGAGTCCTTCATGCAAATTCAGGTACCCTTTTCAATCCATCGAGCATGTACAGTTTCTTGTTTAGAGGAGACGGATCAGTCTTGTTGAGCCTATGTGCTCACGTTTGCTATATGAGTGGTTTTGCAGGTTAACATCGATGCTAAGAAGAGGTTGTCCTAAGAGACTTCCAAGTCGTTTAACACACGGAGAACCCAGTCCCTGTTGTTGTCTTCGTGTTCCTAGCGAGAAGAGTCTACGGGCTGGACATCTTCTCGAGTGCTTAGTAGTTATTTAACGTGAGATGATTATAGTCTTCTGCTGTAGTTATTTGATGTAAATTATTTACAAAGAACATTTGTAAGCTTCCGCTTTTGAGTTATGTAATACATTTTTCTTACATGTGTGTTGTTGGGTACCACATATCATGGCACCACCCAATGCGATTCCCGGGCGAGCGGCACGGCCCCGTGAACGGGTGTCGGGCCCTCAGCGTGGTATCAAATCCGCATTGATAATAGCGCACGGAATAAGGATCGTATTACGACAAAAACTTAGGATACGATGAGAAAATGGTACTAGGTCCATATAAGGACTACTATATTAGCCTAATATAAATATGGCAACCTAACTTATGTGTTATGTTGGAAAATCATGATTTTCGGGACGTTTTATGTCTTGGGGGGTGCATGTAAACGTTGTCCACCAGTTCGCACAAGCTGAAGGGTGGAGCCTCACGTGTGGCAGGTAACCCGGCCAGCTTTAGTATCCACTACGACTCTTCATGTCGTTTGGGGTATTTGAGTAACGCCCTTCCCTAGCGTGCTACGGGCAAGTATGGGAGACCCCGTCACGTGGTTAGTAACGTGAACACGTAGCTCAAGGCGTGTTTGGCTCGAGAACACCCATGTGAGTGATGACGATGGGTGTATGAAACTATATTGGGACCCGGTTCGGTGTGCAGCCGAACCTGACAATTGTGTGTGATTTATGCAGGTTTAACCACGAAAACCGTAGTACGAGTAGCACACGTTTACGAGTGACCGTTTTAGTGCCACCTATGATATGGATATACTGCTATAATCCGGTTAGGATTTTCTTTTTGTGAGGCTACGTAGTACCGACATGATTCTTGCGGTGCATCGACACCGTACTAAACTTAATAACCTCTTCTGTTTCAGGCAGGAATTCTTGCTGGACTTTGACAGAGCCTAACTCTGAGTAGCTTTAACCAATTAAGGTGTATGGTACAGTTCCGGAAAGATGTTTAAGTGCTCTACAACTTATCTGTAGACCTCCAGAGCAAAATCACATGCCAAAAAGGTGAAAAGTCCAGTCGAATGCAAACTGTCCAAAACTAGGACAGCAGCAAAACCTCTCTGGATATTTCTGTATTTTACCCATAACTCTCTGTAGAAAAATCACTAAGAATCCTATGATTTACCGTTGGTGCAACATTGTTGTAGTTCAAAGCTTGTTCAGATTCTTACTGTATTTGCATATACAGCTGTGATAAAAACAACCACATACAAAGGAGATGGTGACAAATTTTATCTAGAAATTTTGTCAACTTTGAAAAATCATAAGTTTTGATCAAGAGATGATCTGAGGGCATATGAATACTCGTTGGAAATATATTCAAGTTAACTTTAACTGTGGTATTCAACTTGAGTTATGAAAATGCTGTTAACTGAATCAAAATCTGGATTAGGTGCATAAAGGTCTGTTCTGTACAGATAGGCTGGTTAGCTATGCCTACTCTAAGGAGTTATGTAAATATGGATTTTGTTACTGCTTTCATAAAGTTTCGACATATTCATATTTTTATTAGTTTCACATACTGCTGAGTTCATGTTTAACTCATCTCGAAATGTATTTTGCATTATGGTTCGTACGCGCTTCCTCGAGTAAGGCTGGAAGTTCTCGCCAAGGCAGTGATGAATCTATTCCACCGTCAAAACCTCCATCTACGGGATGGATGGATCTTATGACTCGTGTTGTCGAGTCTAACCAAGAGAACACCAGGCTACTCCAATAAGCAACTCAGGAGAACACACGCTTACTCCAAGCCTTGGTACAGCAAGACATACTCCAAAAAACGCAACAAGTCGTTCCACCTCGGAATGCTTATCTGGATTTCTTGAGGACTCAACCGCCAATCTTTACTGAAGCTACCGAACCTGTGGAAGCAAATCAGTGCCTTCATGTCATGGAGTCCAAATTCGAAGTATTCGAGTATGATGAAGTTCGTAAGACAATGTTTGTCGCTCAACAACTCCATGGAGCCGCCGGAAACTGGTGGGTTGAACATCTCGCCACCATTCCGGAAGGCCATCAAGTAACATGGAGTGAGTTCTGTGAAGCCTTTCGTACTCGTCACATACCGATAGGTATTATCAAGACAAAGCGGGAGGAATTTATGATGTTGAAGCAAGGGGACATGAGTGTCCTTGAGTATGTCAAAAGGTTTAACCATTTGACGCAATATGCTCCCGAATATGTGGCGATAGAAGAGGCACGGTGTGATTTATTTTTCCATGGCCTGAGTGTCATATTACAGGAGAAGTTGGCCGTGTACAACAAAGGCAATTACACCAACATGGTCGATGCAGCTCTCATACAACAAAGGTCGACACTCGAGTAACAAGCAGAGAAAAGAAAAATGAGTGGGGTCGAGCAGGCCAGCACAAGTTGTGCCTGAAAAGTACCGTTTGGTATACCGAATGCCATCCGGTGAAATATGGAGGTCACCTGTGCGATCAAATCCTCAGAGGTTGATTGCTTGCCAAGTACCACAACTTGCACCACCTCCACAGCAGCAGCATTAGACGGTGGTTTGTGCTCCATCGCTGCAGCCATTTATACCTAGCATCCAACCACAATTCAGCTAAGAACCGGAGAGATATCTGTGTTTCACTTGTCAGTGTATGGGCCATTATGCTAGGTATTGTCCGGAGTGAATTCAAGGCTACGGGTCATCATATTTGCAATATCTAGACCCGTACCAATATCTGCATAAAAGAGAGCAGAGAAGGGGCAGTATTCACTATACAGTGATTCATGATGTTCCGGAAGGAGAAGCCGCATTAGCAGGGATGTTTTCTCTAAATCAGCTACGGTATTGATTCTCTTTGATTCTGGTGCCACACACAACTTCATTAGCCAATCTTTTGTGGCTCAACATCATCTCCAAACAATTTTTACAAAGACCCAATACCTCATCTTCGCCCGGGGGCGGCAGTACCACAAGTGAGATTGTCTCCCGAGCACCTCTTTGTTTGGGGGTAGAATATACCCCACAACTCTCATCATCCTTGAAGGTCTGAAGATCGACATTATTTTGGGAATGTCGTAGTTAAATTAGCACAATGTGGTTCTTAACATCAGCTCTAGGACCGTTGAACTCAACTCCCCACAGCAAGGTCTTCATGTATTATTTCTAAACGCCAGTCGGCAACAGATTGCAACATTGAACCACACAGAAACTGTGAAGATAGAGGACATTCTGTTGGTACATGAATATCCGGATGTGTTTCCTGATGATTTACCGGGCATGCCGCCCGAGCGGGACATAGAGTTCAAGATCGAACTTGCGTCGGGAACAACGCTGATATCACGAAGGCCGTACAAGATGGCACCCGATGAATTGGCAGAATTGAAGACACGGCTGAATGACCTAATGAGCAAGAGTTTTATACGATCGAGTTCATCACTTTGGAGTTATTCAGCGTTGTTTGTCTAGAAGAAGGATGAAACAATACGACTTTGTGTTGATTATCGTCCTCTTAACATCGTAACCATCAAGAACAAGTATCCACTACCTCGCATTGATATGCTCTTCGATCAATTAGTGGGTGCTAAAGTATTCTGAAGATGGATCTTCGGTTCGGATATCATCAGATAAAAATCCGGACGGGAGATATTCCAAAGACGACATTCTCGACGAGATACGGTCTATACGAGTATCTCGTTATGTCTTTTGGGTTGACCAACGCCGCGACACACTTTATGTACCTAATGAATTCGGTGTTTATGCCGGAGTTGGATAAATTCGTCGTGGTTTTCATCAACGATATCTTGGTGTACTCCAAGTCAGAGGAAGAACATGCTGAGCATCTGCATATTGTGCTACCAAAATTGTGAGATCACCATCTCTATGCAAAATTCAGCAAGTGTGAATTCTGGATTAATCAAGTACCTTTTTCTCGGATACATTATTTCAGCGGAGGGCATCGCTGTTGATCCTAGTAAGATTATCCAAGTGCAGAAATTGGAGTTAACAAAGTCTGTGCATTAAATCCGAAGCTTCCTCGGTTTAGCGGGTTATTACCGGAGGTTCATTTCGGGCTTCTCCAAGATCGCTAAACCGATGACGGAATTATTAAAAAAGAGTACCATATTTGTGTGGGGTGTTGCGTGTGAACAAGCTTTCAAGACTCTAGTGAAGCATCTCACGACAGCCCCAGTTCTTGCTCAGCCGGATACGACGAAGTCATTCGACGTTTATTGCGATGCATCTGGCACCGGTCTTGGCTGCGTGCTGATGCAAGAAGGACGAGTGGTCGCTTATGGATCTCGTCAACTCTGAAACCATGAGCAGCATTATCCAACTCATGATCTTGAGTTAGCTGTCGTGGTCCTTGCTTTGAAGATGTGAAGGCATTACTTGCTCGGAAATCTTGTACACCTCTACACCGACCACAAGAGCTTGAAATACATCTTCACTCAGAAAGAACTGAATATGATACAACGAAAATCGCTAGAGCTCATTAAAGATTACGAACTTGAGATTCATTATCATCCGAGAAAGGGGAATGTGGTCGCCGATGCGCTCAGTCGTAAGGCGCATGTCCACCACTTGCCTGTTGCTGAAATAGATGATGAAGAACCAAGCCTCCATGTCATTCCGTATGGAGCACTCTACAATCTTGCTCTTATTCCTACAATCCGCGAGGAGATCATTGAGCCGCAACGAAAAGACAAGGGTATGTTTCACATACGGCGAAGAATAGACAACAGAGAAATGAAATGCTTCCGGAACGACGAAGAAGGTACGTTGTGGTTCAACGACCAGATAGTATTACCCCCGGGATATGGGACTACGGAAGAAAATTTTGGATGAAGCTCATTTGTCCAAATTTTCCATTCATCCGGGCAGCAATAAAATGTACCAAGATCTTCGGAAGAAGTTTTGGTGGACACGTATGAAACGTGAAGTTGCAAAGTACGTTTCAGAATGTGATACGTGTTGAAGAGACAAGGCCGACCATGTGAACAAGTTGAGCCTGTTGCAACCACTTCAAATACCGGCATGGAAGTGGGAAGACTTGAGTATGGATTTCATCGTCGGGTTGCCAATGACCTCCCACAACCATGATTCAATTTGGGTAATCGTTGACCGGTTAACCAAATCAACACATTTCATCCCTATGCATACAATATACAATGCAAAGCAGTATGCGGAGTTGTACATAGCACGAATCTTGTGCTTACATGGAGTTCCCCATACCATTGTGTCCGACGGAGAATCACTGTTCGTAACTCGTTTCTGGGAGCAGCTACACGCATCCTTGGGAACTAAATTGATTCTAAACTCCGTGTATGACCCTCAAACCGATGGGCAAACTGAGAGGTGAATCAAATACTTGAAGATATGATAAGAGTGTGTGCCATCCACCACGGTAAGAGCTGATATGATCACTTACCATTGGCGAAGTTCTCGTACAACAACGGTTATCAGACGAGCATCAAAATGGCACAATATGAAGCTCTCTACGGGCGGAAGTGTCGTACACCATTGAATTGGTGCGAGCCCGGTGAACGAGTAACGTTCGGGGTTTATCTTGTCCACGAAGCCGAAGAGAGAGTTCTATGATACAACAGAACCTCAAAGCTACCCAATCTCGTCAGAAAAGCTACACGGACCAGAGGCGTCAACCGCTGTATTTCGACATCGGAGAGCACGTGTATCTTCGTGTATCTCCGATAAAAGGGATTCATCGGTTCGGTGTCAAGGAGAAACTTGATCCCCGATTCATCGGTCTGTTTGTCATCACAAAGAAGTGCGGGACCGTAGCCTACCGGCTAGAACTACCGGCAAACCTTGTCGGTATTCACGACATATTTCACATGTCACAGCTGCGGAAATGTCTCAAGTTTACCGTTGTTGTCCGCACCAAAGACATCGACGAGGTAAAGCCGAATCTCGCATACACCGAGCAGCCCATATAGATTATCGACGAAAAGACCCGAAGCACCCGGAATCGGACTTTGAAATTTTACAAAGTCCTGTGGAGTAATCATACACCGGAAGAGGCGACGTGAGAAAGTGAAGATTACATCCACAAGAATTATCATGAACTTTTGTCATACACTTTGTAATTACCCTCCCGTCTCGCTCTTCTTTTGTAATCTCGGGACGATATTCCTTTTAAGGGGGGAAGGATGTAAAGGTACCAAAAATGTGAATACAAATGAACAAAGTTTGATCAAGCATTTGGTTTCATGTGTATGAAAAATAGGACTTGTTTAAACTTTCACATCTGATTATGCACACGAGAGCTCTATTCACACAAGTACAATTATTTATTTGAATGCTTGGAACTCAGAGGAGATTTGAGCCCAAGGTGGGAAGTTCTCATGTGTGACAAAATTAAATTCAGATTTTGGAACTAAATTGTTCAATTCAAATTTCAAATGAGGGCTACACAGTGGAAATGCAAACTGATGTGTTCAAACTCTTATTTGCAGCAGCTAAATTAAAAATCGGGTTTCATATTTGAATTCCTTCGGTCCAAATTAGTGAGAATGCAAAGTCTCATGAATTTTTGAAGATGTTTCCTATCCATTTTTCCAAATGGACTTAAATGTACAATGAATTCAAATACACATTTGAATTTGGATGAAATTTACCCAATTATCCAAATGCAGCCTAGTTTTCAACTCCACACAATTGAATTTCATCATTTGCAAATTTTGAAGATATTTTGGGGGAGGATAAGGGGGTGAAACGGAGTGGGGCCCATTTGTCATTGGAACAAATTGTCTTACACTCTTAAGTCTTGCTTCTCTGTTTTGCTTCTCCACTCGATAGCTACCGAGACAGAGTCGAGCAGCACCCGGGCGACACCGAGACACAGCGCGCGCCACCTCCACGCGGTCTCCTTTGCGCTGGCGTGCTACTCGTGCGCTGCTTTGACTCCAAGCCGTGCTCAGCTTCGCCACAGAAGTGTAACACCCTCAAATTCACTACCATGCATTGCATACATTTTTCATGTAGAGAAGCATTGTAAAAGAAATAGAAATGGAGAAAGAAACATAGAAATGGGGAATGAATCATAGAAATAGAAAAAGAACCATAAAATGGAAGAAGAACCATAGAAATGGAGGAAGAACTATAGAAATGGAGAAGGAAATATAGAAATGGAGAATGGGACATAGAAATAGAGAGGAGAGGAGAATATAGAAATGGAGAATGCGACATAGAAATGGTGAGAAATGAAAAAGATAGCTGAAATGAGCCATTCCCAAATTTCCCCCAAATTTTCCAAATTCCCCAACTCCCCCAAAAAGGAGAATTTTCCACACATTTGGGGGGAATTAATCCCCAATGCTGCCGCAGCCAAAAAGGGGAAAAGTCCCTAGGACTCTTTGGTTGAGTTTCAAATTGACTAGGACTCTTGGTTGAGTTCCAATTGGAGTAGTACTCCTCTTTTCTCCCCTTATAAATACAACCGCCAGCCCCCCTTGGCCGTAGCCCTCCCCCTCCCCAAGTCGCCGAGTTGGAGCCCCCCTCCAAGTCGCCGAGTTGTCCCCCCTGCTGGAGTTTGATCGCCGGTGAGCCCCGTCGGCGAGCCCCGCCGTCGAGCCCCGCCATCGAGTCCCGTCATCGAGACCCGCCAACGAGCTCCGTCATGCCTCGCCGTCGCTGGAAAAGAAGCCTGATGATCTGTCCTACCCTAATCTTCCATAGAAAAATCCCCTGCTGCTGCCGTTGCTAGGAGAAAGGCACTGCCACAAGAAGGAAGTGAAGTAGGTCTTCATTACTCATCCTACGACGTTGCCGCTGTTTCTACGCATCTGTTTTCTTCGCCCCCTTCGAGCAGAAACTTTTTCATGTGAACAGATCATGTTTTGATCGATTTTTTACTGTGGAATTGATCTAGATCTTGAGTCAAGATCATTACCACGTCCACACTTGATACCTACACCTACACCCTTATTCATCATAAAATCCCATAAAAGCCCATTAAAACATGCAAGAACACGTACAAACTGGTTTAATAAAACTGCACTATAGGATTTGCATTCATCTAACCCATTGCATCTTGAGTAAGTTTGTGCATGATGATTTATTAATGTGAATTTGTATGTGCGTGGTCGTGAGTAGAAGGACAAGCTTAAGAGGCCGTCTACGAGGAACTACAGCACCAAGATTTCGAGACGCTTGAGCAACACGAACCACGGGAGCAAGGCAAGTGCCCCTTGACCATATTGATCCTATGTTTTGATTGCGAAAACGTGTATGCTTGAATCAACTTGATGGGACACCCTTTTATAGGAGTTTACTAGTTTTGTTAACCCTCCTTGTCGCCGAGAAAGTTGACGAGTCAGGTATGGTCATTTTTTCTTTTTGCTTCGCTTAATTTACAGGACACGGGAAGTTGAAATAAAACATGGTTAGCTACTTCACTCATATGAATAATGTTGATGAGAACTTGATGATGTTAATGGGCATGAAATCAGAGAGATCTAGGCAAGCTTGGTTCATGGATGTTGCTGAATGAGATGGTGGTTTGTTTATTGTAGATCTAAGGACCGGTTCATGCGAGAATATACCAGAAAAACAGTGCCACCACAAGGCCAAGTATGGGTGCGGCTTAGCTGATTAATTAGGTGTGTTTCTAGCTTGTTATGGACCGTTGGACGGGGCGGAGAATGGGAGTCGAGAGTAACTGCCCTAGTAACTGCATGGCACAAGAGGGGGGCCGTGGGTGGGAGAATGGAGATTCGAGCCTGCCGGTGAAACCTCAGTGGGTTCGTACATCTAGCAACCCCTTTGTAAAGGCTATTTTGTGATCTCTTGACCATACATCGACGGTTGTGTACTGGTATAATGGAGGTTTTGTCTAGTCACCGACGGGTGATGAAATCACGGACTTGTAAGTAAAGTGGTGTCACCTCTACAGAGTGTAAAACTATCATGATAGCCAGTCACAGCACCTGGCCATTTCCATGATTAGAGGCAAAATGGATATGGATATTTGGGTATGGTCATTGGGGCTGGTTTTGGGACTGTTTTGAGTTATGAAAATGAGTTTGGTTTCGGTTATATGAATATGAGATGGTTATGAATATTTATGAGTATGAGAGGAACTTGAGAAAGATTAATGCCTGGTTGAGACTTAATATATGGTGAAATATGATGAAAGAATGTTGATGATTTAACTTGGTTATGATGAGATTTTAACTCACTTAGACTTACTTGTTGTTTTTACCATATTTGTGAAATAAAATTTGCTTGTTGCAATAATCTTTTTATTGCCTACCTTGTTGTAAGCTACATGTCATACTTTTCTCGCACTTGCGGAGTACGACATGTACTCACCCTTACATTACCACATATACATCAGCTACAGGACACGAGTACTTCAAGAACCATGTGGAGTACTAGGCGTGCGAACTACCATCAACATGCCTGTGGAGTTGAGGATTGGAGTCTGCTGTCTTTAGTTATTTCCGCTGTCGTTTAGAAACTTCCGCTGCAAGAATAAGTTAGATATTCATGATACATTGAGTCATTGTAATAAAGTACTTAAACTCTATTTATTCGTGGTTATATTCTGAATTCATTTTGTGGATTACATGTGCATGTGTGATGAACATCCTGGGCACGCATATGCATTCAATTGGTTCTATTTTTCAAAACCGGGTGTCACGTGACGTTGGTGGAGGTGCTGGTCTCCTTTGCACTGGCGAGCTACTCGTGCGCTGCTTTGACTCCAAGCCGTGCTCAGCTTTGCCACAGAACCGAGAACCCTCTCTGTTTTCCTTCTCCCTCGCGCAAGAACCGAACAAAGGTCGCATCCACTGCTTCGATCACTCGGGCAACCACGAGCTCGCGTGCAAAGCCTCAGCAAAGTAGCAAAACAGCATCGAGGACTCACCATCTACCTCCTCGACGCGCCACCGAGGGTGCTAGGCCTCCCCACACCGAGAACCAAGTGTTCCCACAACGACCGAGAGCAACAACCGAAGGGAGGCTCAAACAACCGAAGGGAGGCTCACGTGGACAGCTCGACTGGGAGCTTCTCACGGCTAAGCAAGGGCACCTTTGGACGTGCCAAGGTTCCACACTGCTCACCTCCGAAGCTCAAGTCCATCAGTAGATCGTCGCCGGCGGAATTACAGTTTTTGTCCCGATCGGTGCAAAACGACCCGCGGGTAAGGAACTTCGAAATTCCCTATTGATTCTTGTTTAGAGAAAACCAAATTGCACTCACACGAGCTAGACTTGCTAGGCAACAATTTCTCTTTGAAACCCTAGCATGAAACCCACTGTTGATGGGATATTTTCAACTTTTTCGACGGCGACCGTGGCGGGAAGCCACAAGCGCACGGTGAGACCCACCTTAGAGCTAATCCCTGTCCGTTTGGAATCCATGTCGAGCTCGTCCGTGTCTCACCGGTTCTGTAGAGCCACTCCACTGAGGTTTTGGCAGGCTAGAAGGGTCGAGCGACGTCGCCGAAGGTCGGTTTGAGCCGTCGCTCGATGCGAGCTAGGGTAGAGCCATCGCCGGCCAGGGGAAGTTCTCCCAACGTGTTCAGCAAGTGATTTTAGGCACTAGCGGTGAGTGTGAGCTTGGGAGGTGGCCGGGCGACCGAGTTCCGGCGAGCTCCGACGAGCTCGGGCGACGCGGGCGTGCGGGAGTAGAGAGGTTGAAGAAGACGTTGGTGGGCCCGTTGTTAGTGGGACAAAAACTTAACTGGGATTCTCTATTGCACCGGATCAGTCTGTGGCTGTGCAGTAATAACCCTGTGGCCCCATGTGTTTTGCCCGAGAGTGACACGTAGCCCCTGAACCCACAGTCAGGATTTGAATTTTCCCGATTTAGTTCAAATTTTAGATTTCCTCCAAAATTTGGAAGCGCATAACTTTTAATAGGAAACTCCAAATTTAGTGATTCAAATTGGGTTCGATTCAGGTTGAAAACTCTAACCAAATATACAACCCAACTTGTATGAAAGTAAATAAACAATTATGGAAAAAAAATTAAAACTTTTCAGCAAAAGAATTTATATGAAACAGTAGAAGGTAACTCACTCAAGAATATATCACTGCGGGTATGTACCTTGAGAGAGCTTGCTGTTCGGGGCGATTGGACTACGTCCTGTGTGAAAGAACTTGGGAAAGGTGGTCGCGTACAACATCAGTCGAGGTTGCTGTCGGCAACCCGGAGTATGGGTGTACGTGTCATGTAGTCTGGATATGTATTGATTTGAATCACCGTCGCTCGCGGTCATATGAGCATACTTGCTCACTGCGTCTTGAAGTAGTAAGAACTAAAGTGATTTACTTTGAACTTGATAAGGGTTATGAATTTTAACTTGTATTGTAACCATGCTTGATTTAGAGATAGTACTAATTAAAGTTTACTTCACTTTGTATAAGAAGCATCATAAAAAAATATTTTTTGTTTCATTGTGGAGTTGCAATGTTGTTCGGCTCATGGTCTTCAAAATGAGGCTTAAAACCTGAAAGTTAAGGATCCACTGTAGGTGAGTCGTTTATGCAAATTCAGCTACACTTTTCAATCAGTCATGAATGTAGAGTTTCTTGTTTAGCGAAGACGGATCAGTCTTGCTGAGACTATGTGCTCACGCTTGCTATATAAGTGATTTTGCAGGTTAACATCGATGCTAAGAAGAGGTTGTCCGGTGAGACTCGGAGACTTCCGAGTCATTTAACACACGAAGAACCCAGCTGCTTCTGTTGTCTTCATGTTGCTAGCGAAAAGAGTATGTGGGCTACACATCTTCTCGAGTACTTAGTAGTTATTCAACGTAAGATGATTATTTGATGTAAATTATTTACAAAGAACATTTGTAAGATTTTACTTTTGAGTTATGTAATGCATTTTCCTTATATGTGTCCTGTTGGATGCCACATATCATAGCACCACCTAATGCGATTCTTGAGTGAGCGGCCCCGTGAATGGGTGTCGGGCCCTCTCATTATCAAACAATGTCGAAAGCTGAGATTTAATAGATCGTGTTAGGACATCAAAAGCTTTAGAGAGAGCGATTCCAGATAAAATGCACGCAGCACGAGCAAGGACAAGCATAAGCCGTACCTTTAGTCCAGAAAAATACACTGCAGTGACCAAGTACAAGAACATGAAAGAGCCTGCATCAGACAAAGGCAAGAAGCACGAAATGATACCAGCAGGAATCAGGAAGGCCAGCACATTGATATCCATAAAATAAGATGGCCAGGTAGGCGGTTGGTGCTCACTGACGCTGGCAACGATAGAGATATACTTGCTTGCATATGTTTGGTCAAGTAGGCTCAAACTACGTCCACTCCAGCCTTTTGTTGTACTAGATGCCACCAGTGCAACAAGTATGGCTACTACCACAAAACAAACAGCTAAGCCAACAGTTCTAACAAGAGTCATAGCAACTTTGAATAGCCTGGGAGTCAGAAGTCCTTTGATGTAATGGACAAGAGCAACCACATGAAGGATTATGAACACCAGAAATGATGCAAAGTGCTCGGATGTCAAAACCGCATTGAAACTAACCACAGGTACTAGGGTTGCCAGAAGTGTTCCCAAATAACAAGGGGGGCATATGCAATGTAAAGTCGTGAAGAGTAACGACCAGTTACAATACACAAGTGCACGTGCATTGGAATAAGGTTCACAATTAATGTGTAGCCTCCCCAAGAGCAGACCATGTAGAAATATGAGAGAGCATTGAGCGTTGCATAAAAGAGTGATCAGTGTTCAGTGTCTTTACATATAGATAAAAGGTGAATATCAAGGCAAATATCGCTACAACTTCATTATCATAGCTGCCTGCAACGGATATTGAGATATATGTGGGTACCATTGCCAAAATGGCTGCTGCCATCAGTCCAGCTCCAGTGCCCTTTGCTTCCATTGTTAAGAGGTAAGTAGCCCAGGAAGCATTTGCCGAGAAAATTGGAACGGTAAACAGACAAACGGTCTGCACCGATAATGGGATGTTAAGGGAGTTTAGCAACCACCAAATAGTACTAGCTATCAGTGTCAAGCCAGGATATACAGTGCCACCAATCACACGGCCAAGGGGTACCTGAGTGACACGGAAATTGAAGTAGGGGTCAAACTCGTGGATCACGCTCTCGTACTTGATTACAGAGAAGAGGCGGATCAAGAACACGAGGACGCCGATGAGGAGCGTGAAGGCGCACAGCACGCCACCGAAGGCATCGCGCAGTCGCCCGCCACCAGTGGCCGTTGCGGAGAAGTGGCGACGTGGTTAGGTCCTCGTTGGGGTCCCATTTCCGCGCGTTCTTCAGGTTCTTGACGCGCACCAGAGCGAGGCAAAGACGTTAGCGCTGTTAGGAGGTGGAGGAACTAAGCGAAACTGATAGCTCATCGGGGAGAGGCGGAGATGCTCACCGGAACTCGTCGGGGTAGGAGTGCGAGCCGCGGTCCGTGTTGAAAGAACCTGAGGAAAACTTGCCGGCGTTCCTAAGAAGCGGAAGGGCGTGTTAGGTTGTTTGAAATGTTGTCTACGTTGTGTAATCCGAAAAGGAAAAGAAATTTGCAAACAGACACAAGCACCCACCAGCTATGGTGAAGTTGAGCAGTTCCTTCTTGCTGGTGTCCCGCGATGCAGAGCCTTCCAAGTCATCGAATCTACAATGAGCTACCGAGGACTGAGTTCAGAATGCAACGGAAATCCCAAAGGCAGCAGGAAGTAGATGAAGGAAATCAAAGGAACCGGACCTGTGCGGATGACGAAATCGACCCTGAACTTGCTCTTGGACTTGAGGTTGAAGAGCGAGAACTCTGAGGAGACCCCCACACAGCCTCAACAAACTCCTGCAGGAATCCCCCGAACTCCTCGTACTTCTCCATGTAAAGCTAGAGGTGGTTGAAGACGTAGTAGTCGACGCCGATGCGGATCCCGACGGAGTACCCGGTCCAGCGGAGGAAGTAGCCGGCCTTTCTGGTGTAGCGGGTGGCGGGGAGGCTGTCGAGGATGAGGTTGACCTGGTACATCTCGTCGATGCGCTTCCTGAGTAGCACGAAGGCGTCGGGCGCGAGCGGCGCGGAGCGGCAGAGGAAGAGGTCGGACTCGTTGATGTACATCCTGAAGCGGTAGGGCGAGTTCTCGATGCGGTCGCCCATGAGGAGCTCGCCGAGGTTCTCGGTGACATCCTTGACGCTCTCGGGCGGGTGCAGAAGGGGAGGTTGTAGTAGTTGAAGGGCATCTCGGTGTCGTTGGAGGTGAGCGAGTTGACCTTCCCGTGGAGGGTTTTTGCCGAGGTTGTACTTGTGTGGGTAGCTTCCCGGGAGGTAGAAGCCGCGGACGCTCGGCGGCGCGGAGAGGAGCGCCGCAACGACGGTGAAGGGGAGCGGCGCGTCGAGGGTTTGGGGGCAGCAGTTGCGGAGGGTGGCGGGGCTGGGGCCGTGGAGACGCGGCAGGCGAAAGGAACTCGAGGGGGCGGCAGCGCGGGGTAGAGGTGGGCGACGAGGAAGCGGGTACCGGCGAGATCATGGCGGCGACGCTGAGAAGGACGCGGGGAGGGCGGGCAACGCGAGCGGGAGAGGTGGCGCGCGGAGGAGAGGAGCGACACACAGCGGGTTCGGGAAGAGGAAGGCGCGGGCGGATGCTACGTCGAGGGGGTCCATGGCGTCAGCGCCGGCGCGGGCGGCCGTGGGGTAGGTCGGCGAGAGGAGGGGGGCGAGGCTTGGTGGGCGCGCCCATGGAGGCGTGCGGAGTGGGGTGGGAGATCGGGAGAGACGGCGGGTTGTTCGGGAGGGAGGAGAAGAAGAAAAGAAAGAAAAAGAAAAGGTTAGGGTTTTGGGGGGGGGGAAGAGAAAAAGTAGAGTATGACGTGTGGGTCCCACCGATCAGAGAGAGAAAGGGGATCCAATGCACTAGCTGGGCTGGGGTTTTGGGTGGGCTGCCAGGGTTTGATAGGTTTCGGCCCGGTTTGAGTGTGGATTCCTCGTTGGGGTTTTCTATTTTAATTTCCAGTTTGATTTCTATGCTTCTAAGTCAAATTCGAATTCTACCAAGTTTCTAGCATATTTTAGAGTATCAAAATTCTTCATTAGCACTTGTAAAGTAGGGTGTTACACTATTTATATAGTAACTTTGGTTGCGGAGTCGATATCTTTTAGATACAAAATCAATTAACCATAGTTACAACAGATTGCCATATTTTGCAACATGACAAGTAAACACTAGCTAGAGCAATCTATCCATTTCTATTACAAGAAGATAAGTGATCAGTAGCCACAACAGCATGTCATATCATTCCAACATGACACGTGTTCATATCTTGGATACACTGAACATAATATAGAGATGTGTAATTGATGGATAGTATATGCGTTTATTGATTCAATGAATTATAGTAGACACACAAATACATAGTTATTTTATTTTTACGTCCTGGTGGTATCCATGATAAATCCAACCATCATTTATTAATTGATAGGAAGGCATGCGGATTATTGATGCAAATGAAGGCCAATGGGCTTATATTTGAAAATATTTTGATGGACTAACAATTCTCTTTGAATTGGATCTGACATGAAGGCCCATGGGCTTATAGTGATTCTCTTAATATTTGATAATATTTATTTTAGTAAGGGAAAATTTTAGATACGCGTTTACATTGTAGGTGATTTTAATACACCCACCTCTAACTACTTTCGTTGTGGTCTAACACCTGCAAGTTTCATTTAGTTTTCATGTACCCTAGTTGCATGTTTTGGCCAACCAATCTAGTTCTAGGCAAGCTTTTGATGTTGCTTCAAATGGTCTATCATAATTTGTAACTAACCGAGTAACTTACTATATTCACCATAAAGAAGAAAGATATCACATTGTCTAAGCCTTTTTCTTTTGTGCTTGCTCATACGGTTAGTTTTTTCGCTTTGTTAATGATTAAAATATGAAATTAGTTGATGCACCATCTATATAGATTCTAATTACCTCATGTTGAAGTATCCAAAGCAAAGTTAGACAATAGACAAGACTCACATGCACGGGTCAAACTTGTGAAGGGGGTATATAAAAACTATAAAAAACTTATAGATGTTTGACTACAACAATAGTACTTGTGGTAGGGTATATGGCAACCCCTTAACATGCAAACAAGTATTTGCAGTTTACTCTCTTATTAATATCATAACAATATGAAATTATGTGTATAAGGATCGTGTTATCGAGAGGAGGGGTCGAATCAGATACAAAAACAACTAATTATTTTTGTGCTTGTAGATAGTTTTCTAATTACACAATTAAAGTAACTAACCTATATGCTTATGTGTGCTATATTAGAGCAATCAAGCTTATATAACCATGAACAAGATCCTACACAAGCTAGGAGCAAGATATACAAGAGTCTATGCAAGCAACTATGACATGAACATATATTAAATAAGCTTAAGGAAACCTACACATGCTAGTGTATATATAACGGTGAACAAGCAATCTAGCATTGATAAGTAACACCTCACAAGTAATGTAAGACAAACAATCATAAGAGAGCAAATAAAAGTATCATAGGCATATAATAATACAAACTTACAAAAATATAAGTGTGGAAGGTAAAGTGCAAGTATGTAAAGAGTAAGTCAAGAGAGTCTTACCATTTTTTTCTCGAGTCCTCAAAAGGTTGACGCCTTTCTCTATTCCTCGTTTGATCACTCCTGCCGGCGGCTAGGTGACTCCCATCACTCTATGGTGATGTCCCCCTAGATGATGCCCCACCCTCTAAATGGAGTAATGGACACATCTTTGCTACCTACAAGACAATGATCCATCCCAAGGACATGCTTCACTTCTCGAGTATGATAATGCTCCTCCTAGAGCATGATCCACTCTCTAAGTGGAGTCACGGTCTCACCCCGCTACACATAAGGCAACGCTCTTGCAGAAACATAAAGTGATAGAGGTGCACCTAGCCTTGGCATATAGAGGAAGCATATATCGATGCGAACAAGATGCTTATGTAGTCGTTCACAACAATGTAGTCGTGCTGCTATCTATGGTCCTTATGTGTCCAAGGATGATGTGCATAGTCTCAGTACTTTGGGATATCGTTACTCCTTAAGTGAAGTCATGGAATCTAATAATGTCCCTTTGAACGTAAGGCTCTAGATCATGTAGAAACTTGGTAAAAACTTATATAATATCCATCAAAAGATCAACATTGACACATAGCCATCTAGGCTTCATCAAATTCTAAAAGTAGTAAGTTTGAGATCCTCACTTGATCCACCTCTAGTCTAATCACCTAGGTAGAAGCAAAAATTAGCTCAAACTAGTGGCAATCCACTCCTTAGTCTTGTCCTAACTGACCTGATCTTAGATGCAATGGATCCTTATGGCTTGGAACTCTAAATATGTGTATGTCACTTGCCTTGAGATATGGTGGCCTCAAATAGTCGTTTGTATATGTATATTTAGGGTCATCCCTGAGACATAGACATTAGACTTGAGTAACTAGTTGTTATATCTTTTTCTATAGTCGCCATAACTTACATTGTTCCCCTTACATCCTTAAGTATTTAGCCATAACTCCTAGCTCCAATGCTAGTCTCAGGTGATCTAGGTATGAATAGAAAGCTTACAAAATCCAACTAACTTTTGTTTTAGGAAGATCATCCGATTTGGTATTTAAAAGAAGATATGATGGTCGTAGAATATAGTAATCACCACTGTAATATATGGTGACTATATTTTGGTACTTCTTGTTTCAACCATAACTTTTTACTCTGAACTTTGATTTCCATGATCTTGCCCTTGTTAGAAAATTTTTGAGGATTATACAAATTTCCTCTAACATCATGAGATGAACATCATTTGATCAATTCCTAAATTTATGAGACAAATCTAATGCATTCATCCTTTGTCTTGGCTTCAGTCCTTCAACAACCTAGGTCTTCCTTTGGTCTTTAAGATATAGCGAAGCCTAGTAACATCAATAACTTGGTGACTATCCCAAATACACTAGACTAAACTATTAAGCCCAAACTCTCTTTTTTAGTACAACTTTTCTTGTGGACTTAAGAACTACATCTACACTAAGTGTCCTTCAAAACCCTATGGGACAGTTTTAGTAGATCATTAGCCTTGATCAACTTCATTACCAATATTTCATAATCATCATGTAGCTAAATATACCTAATAACTCATTGTGGCCTTTAACATATATGAATAGTATTTCTTCATTAAAAAATATTAGTCATACTAATCTTTTTGCTATCAAGAACAATTCAATCCAAGCATCATATAACATGTATAAGATAAATAACTTCATCTAGCACAAGTACATAATCATAATATAGAATGTGAAAGCAAGCTACTCATAATGTTTAGGATAAACATACATGTCATGGTTTGTGATATGTAAGAAAGATCATACGACATGACATGACAACCTGGTGATAATATAACCATTAAGAAATAACCACACACATGCCACCATCACACATATAATAAGCAACCTTTATTGTATAGTATATAAGATAAGAGACTGAGCATAATGATTAAAATCATGACAAGGTACAAGAAACATGAAAGAACACAATATATGCTTACCTCTTCACTTACCTTGTCATGGTTCAAAGATAGCTTGTCATCTTAGTCATTGTAAGATGCACCGTATCGTAGGATGACACCCACCGTAACGTATTGGAACTCTATAACAAAATATACGACAATTCTAAGGTTGATCCATTTATTATTCCTTGACCTCACTGTATCCTATGGTGATTTTGCGAGGGCCTCACGACCTCGACGAGCTAGGATCACGCTAAGGGGTGCTGCGTTGCACAGCATCGGATAACACACATAAAAGGTACAAAGCAGAAGCAAAGTTTTATTACATAAAAGAGTTTATGAACATGTTTACAAAAAAATATGTTCAGTCCACACTCACGGGCGTAGACTACGCACAGAGTTCATGTTTAGCCCGTGAACGTGTCCCCTCTAGCACACACGCACAATAACACGGCGGCGTGCACGACTCCCACTCGACGAGGTTTCCCTCTTGGGGGTCCGTCTCCTCATCATGAGTCTCCTCCTCATAACACCATACAAAAGCTTCAAACACAAGCAGTGAGCAAGATGGCTCAGCAAGACTCACCCGTCTTTCATATACATGAAACTTCTACATGTTGGATTAGTGTAAATGGGAGTGTAAGTTGCAAAGGACTCGCCTACATAGTTGAACCTTACTTTTAAGTTTTATCAGCAAGTTGTGGAGAACCTCACGCTAAGGCACATAAGAGAGTCACAATCAAACAAGAAACGTATTTCTCTCATGTGCTTTGCCCAAGGTTGAAAAGAACTTTAATTAGCTCTAAACTATAGCACTTCATTAGCAATCATGGTACATCCTTGAGATCAGCAAACTTTTAACATGAAACTAGCCTATTCTTTCTACGTCACGGTACAGTGACCAAGTGGTACTCACTGACCACGAGGGACGGCGATTATAATCGAATTACACATGCAGGGTTACCCGAATAACCCGTCACGTACGCCCGTACTCGATGTTGCCTACAGCAACCATCCCGGACGTCGTATGCAACCACCTTTCATCCGTCAGCCAAATGTTGAACCGGTCCTATCGTCCCGAGAAAGAGGTCTCTATGCGCGCATCCGTAGTGCCGCCAGCCGATTTACACCTCAAGCTCTCAACCTACCCTCTGGACGACAAGCAATGGCTCAACACCCAGCTACCCGAATTACAACGGTTTCCCGGTTCCCATATATCCGGTTGGTCTTCGGTACTGTTCTAGCTTCTTCAACAGGCCGGCACACGGCTCGGTCCTCAATCGACACAAGCGGAGCTATGGCACCCAGGCCCCAAAGTCCTGCTGCCCTTACTCTCCGCTCGGTCTCATTTTTCTTGTCATGTGTTCCATTTGCTAACTTTATCCGAGTAGTGTGCCTCTAGCCTATTCTTGCGAGCAGTTCCAACTACTCGACTTGTACCGAATTCTACACTATCTTAGCATTGCAGTCGCTAATCGAGGTTTAAAAACCTAAGCCCAAAACCCCTAGTTTTCTTGGCTATACAGTTGGGTTTTCAAACAAGACTCTAATCCATAAATAAGGTGTGTGAGGACCCGATCCTGATCACGGGGCCGTGCCGCTCGCCCGGGAATCGCATTGGGTGGTGCTGTGCGATGCGGCACCCAACAACACACATAATAGAGCATCATCTTACATAAACCAAGCGGAAGCTTTCAAAGTGTAAATTTTACAAATACTTCTCAAAATATTCTACAACGGAAGACTATTACAACTCACGTCTCATACCTATGCTAAGCAACAGAGAAGGTGTCCAGCTAGCGGACCCTTCTCGCTAGCAACACTATCACAATAGCAGCGGCAGGGGTTGCCATGAGTTCACCACTCGGAGAGCTCCGAGTCATCGGACACCCGTACATATCAGCGTACAGTTATTACCTGCAAAACAACTTATGCAGTATCCGTGAGCACGAAGCTTAGCAAGACTTAACCGTCACCCTAGTCATGAAACTCTACATGCTGAAAATAGAGGGCTGAATATAGCAGTTTGCACAAAAGATGCTCTTGAGCTAAAGGAAGGTCCTTCCTTCAAGTTTTGAGCCACTTTTATAACCCTCGCGCAATTTACATGGAGACTCCACAATCAAACAAGAAACGCTTCATCTCGATGTCACTTGCCCGAGGTGAAAATAACTTTAGTGAGCTACCCTAGACTCATACAGACCTGGCGCCATCAACATCGAGACTCCACAATCAAACAAGAAACGCTTTGCCTCGACGCTACTAGCCCAAGGTGGAAAATAAATTTAGTGAAAGTGTTGATCATTCCTCATCTCCATTATGAGGATTACTCACGAAGCATTATTAACTTTTCCCAGTTTATTACTACGTCACGACTCAGTGTACAAGTATGCTCACTACCGCGAGCGACGGTGATTGCAATCAAAAACACCCGGCTGACACAACACGTACGCCCGTACTCGACGTTGCACACAACAACCATCACTAATGTCGTACGTGGCAACCTTTCACACGACACCCAAATGTCGAACCGGTCCCACCGACTGGGATTAAGTCTCTCTACGGCAAAGCCTCGTAGAGCCGACTTCTCTATCCTTTCAGCATCGGCATCAGATGGTGAGGTATGCCTCGACACCCAAGTTAACATGTTACATCGGTTTCCTGGGTCCCATATTGCCAGTATGCATCTGGTACACATCTCAAACTTGTCTCACAGGGCCGCACACGAGAACGGGCCTTAATCGACTCAGGCATAGACTAGGTTCACAGGACCACGTCCTCGAGCCTTCCATCCACTGTCCGGTCTCCATTCCCCACTATGAGGCTCAATTCCCAACTCTTCCGATTGATCCCCCTTAAATCCCGGTTCACGAGTAGGAAACTGCCTACTCGAGTTATGCCTCTTTTAACCCACTTGTGTTGAGATCAGTAGATATAATTAATTGATAACCTATTCTACATTTAAACTCCATGGTTTTCTGGGTCATGCATTTGGAGCTTCATACTATCTAGACTTAATGCAATAAACAAATTACTAGACCAAGTAAAGTGAATACAAATAAAAGCTGGTAAATTTTTTATGCAAATGGGGCTTGCCTTTGTTTTACAGGGGACTTATATATATATATGAAGTTTAGTTAGTGAAGACCACTTGAGGCTTGATCAACTGCTTTCCTCCTTCCTTGATCCTCACTCCGATGACTTCAAATCCTTCATGTAGATGCTACACATAATGAATATACATATAGGTTTAATTGTAAAGATTTTGCTAACAAGTTTTAAAACTGGAACTCTGTTTAAGAATTTAAAATGACACTGGTGCTAGTGGTTTGGGTCTGTGTCTAAGCAACATGATCAAGTGCTAAGTGCTTTCCTCCTCTTCTACATTGATCACTTTAAAGGTTAAACAGAACAGGGGTGATCCAGAGCTCCAATAGAGCTGATAATTTTTATGTGAGTTCCTTGTCACAAGAAAATCCTCTGGACCAAAAATTAGCACTTTTCATTGAGTGGTTTGTTCAGATCAATTTTCTAAGCACTTAAGCAAAGAAGAATTAATTCTGAGGTAACACCCATGTTCATGCCAAAATTAGTGAACTACAATTTCAATTATAGTTCATATGACTTGCATTAATTTTCCTAAGATTTTTGGAGCTAAGAATTACCCAGAAATGAATTTCCAAGTTTTGGAAATTCTCTGAAATTGTTTCTGTATTTAAGTGAACACAGGAACTTCAAATCTGAATTGCCCTGATCAAATCACCTACAAATGAGCTGAAAGTTTTACAGGAGCTCACTAACATCCTAAGGAACATTCTGGCAAAATTTGAGGATTTTTGGATGAACTAAACTCCCTCAAGAATTCTCTTGCTGAAAAGCTTTAAAGAATTTTCCAGAATTAAATAATGGGTTTCATACAAATTGGGTTGCATATTTGGATAGAGTTTCCCAACGTTTATTGTATAATAAGCAACGTTTATTGTATAGTATATAAGATAAGAGACTGAGCATAATGATTAAAATCATGACAAGGTACAAGAAACATGAAAGAACACAATACATGCTTACCTCTTCACTTACCTTGTCATGGTTCAAAGATAGCTTGTCATCTTAGTCACTGTAAGATGCACCGTATCATAGTATGACACCCACCGTAACGTATTAGAACTCTATAACAAAATATACGACAATTCTAAGGTTGATCCATTGATTATTCCTTGACCTCACTGTATCCTATGGTGATTTTGCGAGGGCCTCACGACCTCGACGAGCTAGGATCACGCTGAGGGGTGTTGCGTTGCACAGCACCGGATAATACACATAAAAGGTACAAAGCGGAAGCAAAGTTTTATTACATAAAAGAGTTTATGAACATGTTTACAAAAAAATATGTTCAGTCCACAGTCACGGGCGTAGACTACGCACAGAGTTCATGTTTAGCCCGTGAACGTGTCCCCTCTAGCACACACGCACAATAACACGGCGGCGTGCACGACTCCCACTCGACGAGGTTTCCCTCTTGGGGGTCTGTCTCCTCATCACGAGTCTCCTCCTCATAACACCATACAAAAGCTTCAAACACAAGCAGTGAGCAAGAGGGCTCAGCAAGACTCACCCGTCTTCCATATACATGAAACTTCTACATGCTGGATTAGTGTAAATGGGAGTGTAAGTTGCAAAGGACTCGCCTACATAGTTGAACCTTACTTTCAAGTTTTATCAGCAAGTTGTGGAGAACCTCACGCTAAGGCACATAAGAGAGTCACAATCAGACAAGAAACGTATTTCTCTCATGTGCTTTGCCCAAGGTTGAAAAGAACTTTAATTAGCTCTAAACTATAGCACTTCATTAGCAATCATGGCACATCTTTGAAATCAGCAAACTTTTAACATGAAACTAGCCTATTCTTTCTACGTCACGGTACAGTGACCAAGTGGTACTCACTGACCACGAGGGACGGCGATTATAATCGGATTACACATGCAGGGTTACCCGAATAACCCGTCACGTATGCCCGTACTCGATGTTGCCTACAGCAACCATCCCGGACGTCGTATGCAACCACCTTTCATCCGTCAGCCAAATGTTGAACCGGTCCTATCGTCCCGAGCAAGAGGTCTCTATGCGCGCATCCGTAGTGCCGCCAGCCGATTTACACCTCAAGCTCTCAACCTACCCTCTGGACGACAACAATTTCTCAACACCCAGCTACCCGAATTACAAAGGTTTCCCGGTTCCCATATATCCGGTAGGTCTTCGGTACTGTTCTAGCTTCTTCAACAGGCTCGCACACGGCTCGGTCCTCAATCGACACAAGCGGAGCTATGGCACCCAGGCCCCAAAGTCCTGCTGTCCTTACTCTCCGCTCGGTCTCATTTTTCTTGTCATGTGTTCCATTTGCTAACTTTATCCGAGTAGTGTGCCTCTAGCCTATTCTTGCAAGCAGTTCAAACTACTCGACTTGTACCGAATTTAACTATCTTAGCATTGCGGTCGCTAATCGAGGTTTAAAAACCTAAGCCCAAAACCCCTAGTTTTCTTGGCTATAAAGTTGGGTTTTCAAACAAGACTCTAATCCATAAATAAGGTGTGTGAGGACCCGATCCTGATCATGGGGCCGTGCCGCTCGCCCGGGAATCGCATTGGGTGGTGCCGTGCGATGCGGCACCCAACAGCACACATAATAAAGCTTCATATTACATAAACCAAGCGGAAGCTTTCAAAGTGTAATTTTTACAAATACTTCTCAAAATATTCTACAACAGAAGACTATTACAACTCATGTCTCATACCTATGCTAAGCAACAGAGAAGGTGTCCAGCTAGCGGACCCTTCTCGCTAGCAACACTATCACAATAGCAGCGGCAGGGGTTGCCATGAGTTCACCACTCGGAGAGCTCCGAGTCATCGTACACCCATACATATCAGCGTACAGTTATTACCTGCAAAACAACTTATGCAGTATCCGTGAGCACGAAGCTCAGCAAGACTTAACCGTCACCCTAGTCATGATACTCTACATGCTGAAAATAGAGGACTGAATATAGCAGTTTGCACAAAAGATGCTCTTGAGCTAAAGGAAGGTCCTTACTTCAAGTTTTGAGCCACTTTTATAACCCTCGCGCAATTTACATCGAGACTCCACAATCAAACAAGAAACGCTTCATCTCGATGTCACTTGCCCGAGGTGAAAAGAACTTTAGTGAGCTACCCTAGACTCATACAGACCTGGCGCCATCAACGTCGAGACTCCACAATCAAACAAGAAACGCTTTGCCTCCACGCTACTAGCCCAAGGTGGAAAATAAATTTAGTGAAAGTGTTGATCATTCCTCATCTCCATTATGAGGATTACTCACGAAGCATTATTAACTTTTCCCAGTTTATTACTACGTCACGACTCAGTGTACAAGTATGCTCACTACCGCGAGCGACGGTGATTGCAATCAAAAACACCCGGCTGACACAACATGTACGCCCGTACTCGACGTTGCACACAGCAACCATCACTAACGTCATACGTGGCAACCTTTCACACGACACCCAAATGTCGAATCGGTCCCACCGACTAGGATTAAGTCTCTCTACGGCAAAGCCTCGTAGAGCCGACTTCTCTATCCTTTCAGCATCGGCATCAGACGGTGAGGTATGCCTCGACACCCAAGTTAACATGTTACATCGGTTTCCTGGGTCCCATATTGTCAGTCTGCATCCGGTACACATCTCAAACTTGTCTCACAGGGCCGCACACCAGAACGGGCCTTAGTCGACTCAGGCATAGACTAGGTTCACAGGACCACGTCCTCGAGCCTTCCATCCACTGTTCGGTCTCCATTCCCCACTATGAGGCTCAATTCCCAACTCTTCCGATTGATCCCCCTTAAATCCCGGTTCACGAGTAGGAAACTGCCTACTCGAGTTATGCCTCTTTTAATCCACTTGTGTTGAGATCAGTAGATATAATTAAGTGATAACCTATTCTACATTTAAACTCCATGGTTTTCTGGGTCATGCATTTGGAGCTTCATACTATCTAGACTTAATGCAATAAACAAATTACTAGACCAAGTAAAGTGAATACAAATAAAAGCTGGTAAATTTTTTATGCAAACAGGGCTTGCCTTTGTTTTACAGAGGATTTATATATATGTATATATGAAGTTTAGTTAGTGAAGACCACTTGAGGCTTGATCAACTGCTTTCCTCCTTCCTTGATCCTCACTCCGATGACTTCAAATCCTTCATGTAGATGCTACACATAATGAATATGCATATAGGTTTAATTGTAAAGATTTTGCTAACAAGTTTTAAAACTGGAACTCTGTTTAAGAATTTAAAATGACACTGGTGCTAGTGGTTTGGGTCTGTGTCTAAGCAACATGATCAAGTGCTAAGTGCTTTCCTCCTCTTCTACATTGCTCACTTTAAAGGTTAAACAGAACAGGGGTGATCCAGAGCTCCAATGGAGCTGACAATTTTCATGTGAGTTCCTTGTCACAAGAAAACCCTCTGGACCAAAAATTAGCACTTTTCATTGAGTGGTTTGTTCAGATCAATTTTCTAAGCACTTAAGCAAAGAAGAATTAATTCTGAGGTAACACCCATGTTCATGCCAAAATTAGTGAACTACAATTTCAATTATAGTTCATATGACTTGCATGAATTTTCCTAAGATTTTTGGAGCTAAGAATTACCCAGAAATGAATTTCCAAGTTTTGGAAATTCTCTGAAATTGTTTCTGTATTTAAGTGAACACAGGAACTTCAAATCTGAATTGCCCTGATCAAATCACCTACAAATGAGCTGAAAATTTTACAGGAGCTCACTAACATCCTAAGGAACATTCTGGCAAAATTTGAGGATTTTTGGATGAACTAAACTCCCTCAAGAATTCTCTTGCTGAAAAGCTTTAAAGAATTTTCCAGAATTAAATAATGGGTTTCATACAAATTGGGTTGCATATTTGGATAGAGTTTCCTAACGTGAATCCAACCTAATTTGAATCACTAAATTTAGATCTTCCTAGCAAAAGTTATGAGGTTCTAAAATTTGGGGAAATTCTGGAATTTGAATTAACTGGGAAAAGTTCAAATCTATGACAGCGGGTCTGGCCCACACGTGTCAACCCCTCGGCTGCACCACACGGGGCCACAGGACTGTTTCCCGCACTGTCACAGATGATCCGTGCAACAGAAGACCCCCCACTATTTACTGAGTGACTGACGAGCGGGCCTGGCCAACTCGTCTTCTACCTCTCGCTCCCGCGCCCGCGCGCCGCCGGCCTCGCCGGAGCCACGCTGATCTTCGCCGTCCGGCCAGCTCCTGAGTCCTCCCTCGCGCTAGGGCCTAAATTTGTGTGCTGAACACGATGGGATCCTTTTCCCCAACCGGCAGTGGCTCTAACCTGGTCGGCGACGGTGTGGCGGCTCGGGATTATTTCGGCGATGTCACCCACTCTCCTAGCCCGTCAAAGCCTCGGTGGGAGGGCTCTACAGCACCGGGGGATCCCAGGGGAGGTCGACATGGCCATGCAAAGGCTCAGGGAAGGCTCTAACCTAGGTTTCACCGTAAGCCCGATCCTCCCCGCCATAACTGTCATTGGAAAAATGGGAAACATTGTGCACAGTGGTTTTCATGCGTCGGTTGCAAAAAGGCAAATGATCGTCGGCTAGTCCAGCCCGTGTGTGCAAAATTTGATAAGCTACAGAGGATTAGAGAGCGAGAATTTTGGCGGCAAGTACGGGATGCTCCGTTTGAAGTCGCCGGGACAAAATCTCCAAATTAGCCGCCGATCCTTCACGGGTTGCTCCAAGATTTGGAGGAGAGCAGCACCACGGTGGCGCGCTCTTGTGGCCGGCTTGCTCGGACGTGACACCCTCTGTGGAAGGCTGTCCACGTGCGGCTGGTCGCCGGTTACCTTTAGATTTTCACGGACAAAGGAGTTTAGGGCTCAGACACTGCCGGTGCTTGCTAGCTCTCGCGCTGGGGATGTGAAGAACGAGGGTGCCACGTTGTTGTGCAGCTCAGGGACGCTGTGGAACCAGTATATCCGGTTCCCGATGGTTTCGTCGAGGCGGCGGCGAGCTCGGTTTTTGTTTCGGCTTTCACGTGCGTGAGGAGGAAAAACACCGGTGGTCGCCTCGGCTATGCGGGAAAGATCACGTAGAGAGGGCACCGCCAACCCCCGTGCTGCCAGCGACCAGTGCGAAGAGCAGGAGGTGGCTCAGAGCTGCTCCTGTGGTGGCACCCGATGAGGACCCCGTTCGGTCGAGTGGAAACTTAAGACTGAAGAATTGAAGATCTTTTGCAATTTTTAACCTCCCCAATGACAGGTGGGGTCCATTCAACTTTCCTGCAAAAAGATCACAGTTTGACAAATATTCAACCCAAATGTTTGAAAGTTGGAAACTGAGCTGCATTTGGGTTGTTGGACAAATTCCCTCCAAATTCAAATGTATATTTGAATTCTTAGCATATTTGAATCCTTTTTGAAAAAATGGATAGCAAACCATTTCAAAAATTAATGAAACTTTGCCTACCCACTAATTTGGACCTAAGGAATCCAAATATGCAATTTGATTCGGGTGTTAGCTGCTGCAAACTAGATTTTGAACATAACAGTTTGAATTACCATTGTGTCCTACCTCATTTGAAATTTGAGTTGGACATTTAGTTCAAACTCTGATTTTTAAACCTTCCCATTGCACCTGAGTACTTCGACTCTGTGGTCTTAATCCACCTAGAGTCCAAGCATGTAAATAACCCTAAGATGGTTTTAGAAAAATCTCTCATGTGTTATCATATGTGTAAAAAGTTGAAACTAGCCCCCTTTTCATACACATGACACCAACATTTGTGCAAACTCATGTTTCTTTGTATTCATACTTTTGGGACCTTTACAAGGTGGATACTCAATGTAAGTTATCAAAACAATAAAGTTTATAAAAGGTAAATACAAACCGGAGCTTGCCTTACTGCTGTTGGTCGTAGGCTAGCTGTTCCTCCGGAGTTATGAAGTCTAAGATTTTGAGTTTCCTAGCCAAAGTTATGTGGGTTTGAAGTTAGAACTAGAAACTGAAATTTGGGAAATGTTTAAATCCCTGCCGATGGGTCCCACGTGCTCGGCTTCTTCTTCCTCGTGCCAAACGCCCTACGGTGGTGGTCTCTGACGAGACTCGCCGAAACCGAGTTCCCGGCCACCTCTCGGCCCGAAACTCGCCGCCTCCCCATTTTCGACCTCGTGAACTCATCTGCAGGCTCACCGACCGCCGGCGATCACCGGAAACACGTGAGCACCGGTGACAGCGGAACCTAGGGTTCCGGTGAGGTCGGTCTCACGCTACACGATACTGAACCGGTCGGAAATTGCTCGGAGAGCATCAGTGGAGCACGAGGAACATGAAACGAGACTTTTTGGAAGCTAGAAACGCCGGCAACCATACTCTCAACGGTGAGCCGAGGTGTTTTGTATCGGCGGCGAGGAAAATGGCCATATCATGGCCGATTCTCCACGGTTTTCCTTGCTTCTTCCGCGAGCGTGTGCGCTAGCATGTGTAGAACCTACTGGCCAACAAGCTCGACTAACAAGAAAACGTGGAATCCGAATTTCAGTTTAAGGTGAGCTCGGGCCACAAGAACTAGCTTTCAGTATATTTGGAAATTCCAGTTCTATGCTTGATCATTTGCCAAATGGCTTTCGGCTACACCTTCTACACACGGTGACACACCTTTCTTGTGTAGGAAAGTGGAGACGAGGATGGTTGTGCCGAGCTGTCCAAGGGAGCACCGAATGGCGGCAACGCTCCGGTCGCCGGAAAAATGCTCGGTTAGCTCGAGGGAGTTCGGTCACGGGACAACAAGGCATCGAGGATGTTGCTCACAAACTCACGACACCGTTTTGCTACTGGGAAGCCTCTGTTCGTGAGCGATCGGCCTGCTCGCGAGCGGGACCGAGAGGGCGGCGCGCTTTTGGTTGAGCTTGGCGTGAGAGAGGAGGAGCTCGCTGTGGATTCAGGTTCTGAGCAAACCGAGCATGTCAAAGAGGGATAAGACGTCGGCCAGCCGGTCTCCAACGCGGGGAAATGAAACATGAGCTGGTGCCGTCCTCCGCTCGGTGGTGCGCTCAGTTGCAGCCCGAGAAACCGAGTGTCGTTTCCTTCAGTCGGTTGATCAAAGGAGAGGCTGACAGGAGGGTCCCACTCCCAATTTTTAACCTCTAAAATTCAATTTTTCCACTGCTCAAAACAGTAGAGACCCTAGTACACCTTTTGAGTTGATCAAACTTTAAAATGGCCATTTGACTTTGAATAATTCAAAGTGTGATTTAGTTTGATCAAATTTGCAGCAAATGTGAACTGAAATTCAGCTTTGGTTTGAATTTCACCAAATTATCTCATGTCAGGATCAACTCCAAATGGAGTGGAAATTGGTGTGTGAGCTCAAAAAAATGTGTTGAGTGTGAATATGAATCCCACTTTTGAATTCATGGGATGAAAGGAGTTTGAATTTGAATTTAAGTTCAAACTAGTCTCTTTCTAATTATACCCAAAAATACCCCAAAAGGTTTTGGATTTGGGTGAAATTTGGCATGAGCATCCCTAGCAAGGTGTAGAAGTTTTTCATATGCTCATCCCCTATATGATGCATGTGGGAAGTACAACTTTGCATTTTGCGAGTTTATCCTCTAATGACCATGTTGATGGTGTTTACTTGCTCTTCAAATGTGTTCATAAGTTTTCTTCAAATGAGGTGTGTGTGGTGTGATGAACACTTTGAATGTGTGAAAAAACTTAGGCCCTTACATTCCCCCCCCCCACTTAAAAGAATCTCGTCCCGAGATTATAAGGTGAAAAATGAGAGAGAGGACGGTGGGAAATTACCATATGTGCGACGTGAAAAAGTCGGGGTAGTTAGCGCGAAGAAAACCTTCACTCTCCCATGTCGCTTCATCAACAGATTGATTACTCCATAGAACTTTGTAGAACCACAACGTACGGTTGCGTGTGGTTCGAGCCTTTTCACTAATTATCTGAACCGGTTCCTCCCGATAAGTGAGATCCGGTTTTAGTTCTTCAATATCCCCCAGCCGAACGGTAGTTGATAGCTTAAGACACTTCCTCAGCTGAGAATTGTGAAAGGCGTCGTGCACACCAGAGAGTGTTTATGGTAATTCCAGCCGGTATGCAACAGATCCACATCTTTCCACAATCTGGAAATGGACTGATGAATCCGGGTGTCAAATCTCACCCCGAATCTGTTCACACCCATTATTGGAGACACACGTAGATACATGTGATCCCCGACTTCGAATTGTAAAGGACGTCTTCTCCGGTCCGCATACTGTTTTTGTCGGGATTGGGCGGCTTTTATATTCGCTTGAATCAGCTGAACCTTTTCCTTTGCATTGTTGACAAGATCAATCCCGAAGGTGACTCTTTCGCCAGTCTCACACCAATTCAGCGGTGTGTGGCATTTTCTCCCGTATAGCGCCTATAGGGCGCCATCTTGATGCTGACTTGGTACCCATTGTTGTAGGAGAACTCGGCCAACGGTAAGTGATCATCCCAATTTTTACCGTGGTTGATAGCGCAAGCTTGTAGCATATCTTCTAAAATCTGATTTACCCGCTCGGTTTATCCATCCGTCTGCAGGTGGTATACTGAACTACGGATCAGCTTCGTCCCCAAAGAAGCATGCAACTGCTCCAAAAAATGAGACACAAATAAAGTGCCCCGATCTGATATGATGGTACGGGGTACGCCGTATAAGCATAGGATCCGTGAGCTGTACAATTCAGCATACTTCTTTGCGTTGTGGTTGGTGTTGACCGGGATAAAATAGGCAACTTTAGTGAGCCGGTCGACGATCACCCACAGTGAATCATGCTTCTGAAATGTGGTGGGTAAACCGACGATGAAGTCCATGCTCACATCTTCCCACTTCCAGGCAGGAACGCCCAAGGGTTGTAGCAGTTCCGGTTTCTTCATATGATCTGCCTTCACCCTACGGCATGTATCAAACTCGGACACGTACTTTACGATCTCCCGCTTCATCCATGTCCACCAAAACTTGCTTTTGAGTTCCTGATACATCTTTTTGCTGCCGGGGTGAATTGAAAACTTTGACAAGTGAGCCTCATCAAAGATTTTATTCCACAACTCCAGGTTACGGGGTACGACGATCCGGTCCTTGAACCATAGGATGCCGTCTCTGTCTTTCCGGAAACATTTTAGCTCCCCACTGTCTACACGTCTCTGCAAATGCAACATGCCCTTGTCATGTTACTGAGCTGCCGCTATATCGTCACGGATGGTGGGGATCAAAGCTAAGTTGTAGAGAGCTCCATGTGGAATCACATGCAATGGTGGTTCGCTCTCTTCCAACTGTGTGATGGTCAGATTGTTGACGTGTGACTTGCGACTCAGCGCATCCGCAACTAGTTTGCCTTGCCGGGATGATAATGTATCACTATTTCGTAATCCTTTATCAACTCCAACCATCTTCACTGCCTCATGTTCAGCTCCTTCTGAGTGAATATGTACTTGAGGCTTTTGTGGTCGATATATAAATGTACGAGGATTTACGAGTAGGTAATGTCTCCATATTTTGAGTGCGAGTACCACGGCAGCGAGCTCTAAGTCATGAGTTGGATAATTTTGCTCATGGTTCCTGAGCTGTCATGATCCATACGCGACCACCCTTCGGTCTTGCATCAGCACACATCCGAGCCCAATGCCGGATGCATCGCAATACATATCGAACGGTTTTGTTGTGTCTGGCTGCGCCAAAACTGGTGCTGATGTTAGGTGCTTCACTAATGCCTTGAACGCTGCTTCACATGTTGGACTCCAAACATATTTGGTAACCTTCTTTAGCAGCTCGGTCATAGGCTTGGCAATCTTCAAGAAGTTCGGAATGAACCTACGATAATACTCCGCGAGTCCGAGGAAACTCCGTACCTCGTGAACAGTTCTCGGGGACTTCCAATTCAGAACTTGTGTGATCTTACTCGGGTCTACAGCGATGCCCTCCTCTGAGATAATATGCCTGAGAAAAGGCACTTGCGATATCCAGAATTCGCACTTGTTGAATTTCGCGTATAGTTTGTGATCACGCAGCCATTGCAAGACTATACACAGATTCTTCGTGTGTTCTTCCTCCGACTTGAAATATACCAAGATGTCGTCGATGATGACCACGACAAACATGTCCAGCTCCGGCATGAATACCGAGTTCATCAAGTACATGAAGTGAGCTGGAGCGTTGGTGAGGCCGAAGGACATGACCAGGTACTCATAAAGTCCGTACCTCGTCGAGAAAGCCGTCTTCGGAATATCCTCAGCCCGTATCTTAATCCGATGGTACCCGGATCTTAAGTCCATTTTGGAAAAGATCTTTGCTTCGGTCAATTGATCAAACAACATGTCGGTCTGTGGCAACGGGTACTTGTTCTTGATAGTTACGGCGTTTAGTGGACGATAGTCCACGCAAAGCCGCATCGTCTCATCCTTCTTCTTCATAAATAATGTCGAACAACCCCATGGCGAGGAGCTCAGCCTAATAAAACCCTTCTCCAGCAGGTCCGTTAACTGCGTCTTCAGTTCTGCCAATTCCTTTGGCGACATCTTTTACGCCCTTCGGGATATTGGCATAGTTCACTGTGCAAGTTCAATCTTGAACTCCACCTCGGTCGGGCAGCATCCCCAGTAAATCATCCGGGAACACGTCAGGGAACTCACGGAATACTAGAATGTCTTCCAATCTTATGGTGGTGGATTGACATACACTTGGAAGATTTATTTATGGACTGTCTAGAAATAGAGTGAGACTCGTGCATTTTTGGGTGTAGATGCACGACTCGGAGGACGGTGACTAATACAACACCGTGGCGGGTTAACCACGACATCCCTAGGATGACATCGACCTTTTGTCCCTCTAAAGCTATGAGAGACGTATGGTATACTCTATCTACTAAGCATAATGGCGCTTTAGAAACCATCATGCTTGCTGAAATTCTCCCACCCGGTGAACAAATCAAGTAAGGACTTTCGGTGGGTAGTATTTGCAAGCTGTGTTTAGTAATAAAAGTTTGGCTAATGAAATTATGCGTGGCGCCTGAATCAAATAAAACTATAGCGGAATGCTGGTGGAGCTGGAACATACCCGCAAGGATTGGCTCCCCCTCCAGCACGTCCTCTATGGCAAGTTGGTGGACGGTGCCAGGCTTAGGATTTGCCCGTCGCGCATTAATGGGGTTCTAGGGCTGATTCCTCCCCGGAAGTTGTGGTGCCACTCTGCTACCTTGCCTCTCGGGGCAGTTGTTGGCGAAGTGCCCTGGGCGACCGCATTTGAATTATGTGGTTGATGATTGGCCCGTGCTTGGGGGACGAAAGCCTGGCATGCGCTGCTGAGGTGCAAACGCACGCGGCATCGCCCGCTGCTGCTGTTGTTGCTGCAGAGGTGGTGCTGGTAATGCTGGCCGAAACGCAGGTGGAGAATATGGCTGACTGCGGAATGGCAACGGCCTTTGTGGTGGCTGCCAGCGTTGACCCAATGGTGAGCGATACACCATCCGATATTTCTGGGAAGGGCCACCTCCCTCTCCACTGCTCTGCGGCGCGCTTCTCTTCTTGTCCGCCGACGCTAACGCCTTACCGGAGTCCTCCTGAACACTCGCAGCATCAATAATGTCATTGAGGCTGCCGCGATTGATTATCGCCAACTTGTCCTTCAGGAGCAGATTAAGCCCCTGGTAAAAGTGATCCCGCCGCTTCTCGTCGGTATCGGCGTGATACGAAGCGTAGAGTGCGAGATCGCTGAACGCCCTGGAGTACTCCAGTGCGTTCCTGTTTCCTTGCTGCAGACGAAGGAACTCCTGCGTCTTCATCTTCATTAGACCCGACGGTATGTAATAGGCCCTGAAGGCCATCCGGAACTCCGCCCAGGTCATTACTTGCTCAGTGGGTTGCGAGGCACAGAAATTTGCCCACCAAGTTCTCGCGGACCCTTGAAGCTGCTGAGCCGCAAACTGAGTCTTGCGCTGCTCACTCACTTGGAGCAACCTGAATTTCATCTCCATCGTGCGGAGCGAGTTGTCCGCATCGAGGGGTTCATCTGGCCCTGAAAATACCGGGGGATGAATAGCCAGAAAGTCGGAGTAGGACTTTGTTGGCGCTCCTCGCGGTCTTGACGCCTCACTGGTCGAGATGTATTTGTAATAAGAGTTTGCAGCAACTCCGTGTGCTACTGATGAGAACCCGCCATGGCCGCAACGATGTAGGCCAATGTAACCGTTGGTGGTGGCGGTTGTTGCTGTTGCTGTCCCGAGGAATCCTCGAGAGGCTGTTGGAAGGCATCCCTCTGACTAGAACCCCCAATTTACGGGTTAGCACGAGTGCGAGTCATTCTGAAATTCAAAACAGCAGCGATCAGCACATGTCATTCTTAAAATTCCATATAAAATAGTAGGTATTGAAGTGACGCATGAATAAACTTGCACAACATTCACATATATTGGTAAAGCATAAACTTTATACAAGATACATTATTATCGGGTCTCTGAGAAGTCGTGCTCATGTCGTCACTACCTATACATGTACTATTGTCTACACGACATGTCCCCGATTAAAAAAGTTTTTATACCCCACCCTCGCTGCCCTACTGGGCAACGGTAACTCACTACTCAGAGTAGAACTCGACCTTCTGTGGATCGTCCTCCTCCGCTACCTCTGCTAGTGGCTCCAGGTACATGACCTCCTCTTCTAGTTCAGGTTCCCACATCGTAGGGATACCTAAAACCACGGGTACGGCACCTACCATCGGTAGGCCCACTACCGGAGGTACGAGGTCTTGCAATGCATGCACCTCGTCCATGGCTTGGTTGTAGTCCTCTTCCCAGCCCTGGCTCTCCTCAATGGCGTCATCACGCTGTTAAGTGAGGACCTCATTTTGCTGGGTCAAGGCCTGCACTTGCTGCTGTAAAGTCGTGATGTCGATGAGGTTTTTCTTCTTCACCTTCTTCAAACGACACAACTGATTGTGTTGTTCGTTCAGTCGCTTTATCGTTAAAAGGAGAACTGTCGGTACCCGCGATATGGGGTACCCCCGCGCACAGGGGAAAATGCCTAAGGAACTCGCCCTTCTCTGCAGGAAGAGCTCCGAAGGCGCCACGCGTCCGGCGGGGCCGGACCTCCCTCTCCTCAGAGGAGAGCTCCGGGCCTGCCACGTGGCATACAGAAGCCGGACCTCCCCCTCCGCGGGAGAGAGGTCCGAAGGCGCCACGTGTCCAGCGGGGCAGGACCTCCCACTCCTCAGAGAGGAGCTCCGGGCTCGCCATGTGGCCGACAGAAGCCGGACCTCCCCCTCCGCGGGGAGAGGTCCGAAGGCTCCACGTGTCCTGCGGAGCCGGACCCCCCTCTCCTCTAAGGAGGGCTCCGGGCCCGCCACGTGGCCAGCAGAACGACGTTGCCTGCCCCCGAGCGATAGGCAGCGGGCGTAAAGACGCCCCATACCTTGCCCGTACAAGGTATTCAAGGCCCGCGTCTTCCCAAGATGCAGAGACGCGGAGCACGCCTCTGTCAGGTGCCGTTGCGCCAAGTCGCATCACAGACTGGCGCGCAGTGTCAGAGCCTGCCAGCCAATAAACGCAGCGACAAGACATCCCATGCCGCCCGGGCCGTCATCATCCACTACGACTAGCATGCGGCATGGGCAGGGCTGCAGGACGAAGACTCAGAAGCCTTCGCCAGAGACAACTACCGGCATAACTGCAGATACGGTAGATCACAGTCAATAAAAGACTCGGGTAGGAGACGTTAGCAAGGGTTCTCACTCCCGCAACTCATACGCTAGCCATTCACCCCCAAGCTGTAACTCATCCTCAAGCTCAGGACTCCGGTTCTGAGCAGCAAGCAATACAGCGAGCTCCATAGCTCGCCGTGGACGTAGGGTTTTACGCTCCGGCGGCCTGAACCACGTAAAACTCGCCGTGTCAAGCTCTTACTAACTCGTCCGTACGCTCAAGCTCTCCGCAAGGGACTAGCCCCACCGAAAAAAGAACCTCCGCGGGCTGCCCAGTGCAGGCCCGGGGGAAGTGTCGACCGAACACTTCGACATTTGGCGCGCCAGGTAGGGGGCTTTTTCCCTTGCGCGACGAGTTTCCGCCGATGAAGATGACCAAGCTTCCTTCGGCGGCAAACTCTCCTCCTCCGCGTTCACGGCGAACCGTGACCAGCGGGGAGTACATGTCGACACACTCAGGACGGAGTGTGTCGGCACAAGCTGGTAGCCAGCAGCCGACTCCGGCAACGCCGACTCCGGCAATGCAGGCTTCGACCAGTGTGAGATCTTCTGCAGCGCTGAGCGTACACCATGGGGGTGCGCTAGCTGCAGTAAGAGCACTACTGCGCAACCCACCTGCTGGGGATGCGCCCCATTCAGCGACCCAACAGTGGGTCCGCGAGGTGGACCGCCTCGTCATCGCCGCCACGAACCCTCGGTTTCGGCGAGGGCGACGCCCTGGTCAATCGGCTGTGTCGCTGACGCGCACGCCAACGGTTGACGGGCAGACGGCGGATTCCAGCTCCTCCAGGCTCCCGTCGACGGACCTGAGAAGGGATCTGGAACGGTGCCACTTGGGCCAGGATGCCCGGGTGTACCTCAAGCGACGTCGAGAAAGGTGTCGCAACCATGAGGACGGAGACAGCATGACGTCGGCCTCGACACAGCCTGGAGGGCAGATCTTCGCCGCGCGAGTCCTGCCTCAGGCATACGCCGCGCAGCATATACCACAACCATATGCGCCGCAAGCAGCGCCCCCGGTCTATGGTGCAGCCTTGCCCATGCCGGGGTACACGGTGCCAAGTGCGAACCAAGCGTTCGCAGCGCCAATGCCTGCGGCAGCAGGAGCAGGATGCGCGGCCCTTGCACCCCACCTTCGCTTCGCGAGGTGGCCGCACAAGTTTCGGCCGCACCTGCCCGAGAAGTACGACGGTAGCGTCAACCCAGCGGAGTTCCTCCAGATCTACTCCACCGCCGTACTTGCCGCAGGAGGGGATGAGGCTGTCATGGCCAACTACTTCTCCGTCAACTTGACCGGCCCAGCTCGGTCTTGGCTCATGAATCTCCCTCAGGGGTCCATAACTTCCTGGGGAGAGCTCTGCCGGCAGTTTGTCGCCAACTTCGGCAGCTCCTACACCCGTCCCGGCACGGAGCTTGACCTCCACGCCGTCAAGCAACAACCTGGGGAGTCGCTGCGCTCTTTCATCCAGCGGTTCTCCCAGGTATGCAACACCATCCCGCATATTCAAAGTGCTTCTGTGGTGGTGGCGTTCCGGCAGGGTGTCCGGGACGAGAAAATGCTTGAGAAGCTCGCGACCAGAGAGGTCCGCGACGTCTCTGAGCTCTTCAGCCTGGCGGACAAATGCGCCAGAGCAGCTGAAGGGCGGAACTGGCACTCTCTGCCGACCTCCGAGTCAGGAGGACAGCCCGGCTCCGGCGCTGCTGCCTATGGGGGTGGTAAGAAGGCCAAGAACCGGGGGAATGGCAAGATGAAGTCATCGTTCACGGCTCCCGTCGCCGCAGCAGCGACGACTAGTGGAGCTCGGGGGCCACGCCCCGACAAAAGGCAGCGGTAGTCACCGGCCCCAGATAGTGACCAGGGCGGGCTATGCCCCGTGCATGGCGCCGGCAACCATACTGCCGCCGAGTGCTGGGATATCCAGAGGCTCGCAGAGCGCTTCCGCAAAGGAAGACAGCAGAGAGCTGAAGCACCGCCCTACCCTTAGAGGGATGGCAAACAGAAGGTCGATGCTCCAGTCAGCGCCGCCCACCAGGTGGGGTTTTAGGAGCCTCAGCGTGTCATAAAGACAGTGCATAACGGTGAGGACTCCAGCTCCGATGGTGATGGGCCGGGGCGGTAGCCGGCTATGGCTGCCGTCCCAGGTCAGTGGAGGCTGCACTGCTGCAGCGTCAACCTTGGAGAAGCCCCAAGTAGTCGCAGCAGCCCAAGCACCGATCACAATGGTGCAAGGTCGGGCCAGCCTCACCCGAGAGCATGCCTCCGTGCCTTGGACATACCTCCCGGGGGCCGCCCAAGGTCTGTCAACCCCATGAAGGCCTTGCCAGAAGGGGAAGACGCCATAGGTCATCCAAGACGAGCCCGGGTCCACCTACCCCTTGAAGGCCTTAGCCAGAAGGGGAGAACTCCCCAGGGGCCCCCAGGAGAAGCCACGCAGGACCTGATCCAGCGTGAAGATGACAACCTCATCGACGAGACTCGGCTTCAGGTAACACCCCACAACGCACGGTCTCGGCTGATGCTCCAAGCACTACCGCCAAAGAACCAAACGTGTCAGGGACTTGCAGAAGGGCTACCTGGTCTCGCGGCACACTCTTTCCCGATAAGGACCTATAAACTCTCCCCCAGCAGGGAAGGTCCCTTCCGAATCAAGGAGACATTCCGCCCCAGGTACACATGCCTTTCAACCGAGTGTGGGATCCGTTCCCAAAACCCTTGGCATGGAGCAACACTGTAAGTCCTACTCCCCGAGCATTAGTAGAACAGGGCCATTCCCTTCTGTAAAGAATCCCATAGAAATTAGGAGCAGTGCTTGGGGCAGCTAAGTCTCAAGGGACGGTACAGGACTACGTCCAGTTTAGCCTGGTTCCGACCCTAAGCGCGTAGAGTCTTGCTTCCCTTGTAGACGAGGCGGATCATTGCCTCCATGTACAGCCAGAATTCCGCCTATGGGCATGAACACAGAAACTTGTTCTACTTAGCTCTCTCTCATGCGCTCATTTAAATTATGCATTAATTTTTATGATCGCACTATCTATGTATGTTCATCGTACATCTAGCTCCCTCTCTCCCGCGCTCATCCATAGTCAGCATTCGCTATCCTACCGAGGGCGGTCGCGCTTGAGGCACCTGCCGATGGCCGAGTGAGTCTCTCGAGCCTCCCCCAGTCAGGTGTTGCAGTGCCAGTTGGTCACCTCCAAGAAAGGCCTGCGTTGTGCATGGGGGGTCCAGGGTGTGTATCCCGCTTAGCAGGCTCCGAGCCCAAAGCGTGTGCATCCTACCCTCCGGAGGTACAGGGGAGTACAACCGCTTTGCCTGGTCATGAACCCAAAGCACGTGCACTCTGCTTCCCCAGCGCACGGCCCGGTACTAGGGATTGGACGACCGTACCCGGACCTCGGAGGGAGCCGGAGCTCCGGCGCCTCGAGCACAGAATTGCCCAAGCCCCGTGTAACGGATCAGGATCGTAAGCCAAATAAGACTAGGAGACGAGAGGGGAGACCCCCCGAGGAGAATTACGTTTCCTCTGCCTGTCTGCAGGACCTCCAGGTTACGGCAACGGGTACTGCATGAAGCGGGGGGAAAGAAGCTACCAACTACTCCGGCCTAGGACTGGAAGGACCGGGTCCCGCCCCTTCAGCAGGGCGAGGCCCGAAGGCCCCACGTGTCCAGCGGGCCCTGGGCTCCCGCCTCCCCTGAGGGGGGCTCCGGACTCGCCACGTGGCAGGCGGAAACCGGACCTCCCCCTCGGTGGGAGGGCTCCGAAAGCCCTACGTGTCTAGCAGAGCCAGAGCTCCCGCCTCTCGAGGAGGGGCTCCGGACCCGCCACGTGGCAGGCAGATCTGGAGCTCCCCATAGGGCGAGATCCGGAGACCCCCGAGGCACCTAACACAGTTAGGACCCGGGGAAGGTGTCTGTGCAGAGCTCCGAGATTGGAGAAGGCCTCTGAGTACCTTGCGGAGCTAAGGACTCAGTCAGGCAAAGCCAAGAAGGAGAGAAAAGGCATCACAGACACAAATATCTAAAAGAGTCAATATGTGAGGCTCCATGAGCTGGACTACAGACTCGATAAAAAGGGAGAAACAAGTCCTAAGGACTTCCCGGCTCACGCCGGAACCTAGCGGCTACAAGGGCGGCCACATCCTCGACTTCAGCCCTGGCAGCTTCCTCCCGCTCCGCGGCTGGGCCCTCTCTCGCTGGTTCCAGGGAGAAAGAGGGGTCGCGTCTCTTGAAGCATGCCAGCACATGTGAGGCGACCTCTAAGGCTAGGCCGCGTCCCTCGGCCTCAAGCTCGCTGGCGACCACCGAGTCTAGCCTGTCCAGCTTAGCGCCGATCGACTCCAACGCGGGGGTCACCTCCGCCACCTTCAACGCAGGAGCCGCTGCCCTCACCGGACTGAAGCCAAGAGGGATCAGGGCGGACCCTGCTCGATCAACGAAGCTTGAGACCGCATGAGCCTCGGAGGACCGCAAGGCCGAGAGCTCCTACACCTCGCGGCGGGCTGCCTGCAGGGCCTCTAGGTTTCTCTCGGAGAATTCCTTCTCCTTGGCCGCCAGGGAGCTCTCCCGAAGGTGGAGAGTCTTGGCGAGCCGCTCCAACTCAGAAGCCTTAAAGTCGGCGGCCAACTCCCGTTCCAAGACCGCCCGGCGTTCGCGGGAGACCTGTTCCTCCCTCAAGTCGAGGTCTGCCTTCAGAATCTCTTGCTCCTCGATCTGAGCTCGAAGGTCATCCTCACCCGCCGCCAGCTGTGCGGTGACCCTCTCCGCCTCGGCTGCCGTGGAACGCTCCTGTTTCTCAATGATGAGTTTACAGCACTCCAACCGCTGCCGTATCTCCTCAGCGGAAGAGAGGCTCTCCTCGGCCCGGGCGTGTGCCTCCAGGGCCTCCCTGTTGATCCGCCGCGATTCGGCGTCCATGCGGTCGACAGCCCGCTTCAGCCGGTCGAGGAGCACTTCCCTGAAGTCGAGCAACTCCTGCCTGGAGTCGAGCTCGCTCTTGACCTTCGCGGTCCGCTCCCGCAAAAGGTTCCCCCAGGTGAGGAGGCGATCCCGTTCAACTGTATACTCCTCCCGCTCGCGACCTAGTGCAGCCAAGACCTGCCGGACGCTCGTCTCGGCAAGCGCGAAGGTATCTGCCAGGGGCAGTGGAGCAGCAGAGGCCGGGGCAGTTCCCCCGACCTCCTCCATCACCTCGTCCTCAAAAGGAGTTGGTGCACCAGCGACCGAGACGAGACGCTGGTCAGGAGAAGCTGGCGCCGGGGCTCTGGCAGCTGGACCTGCCGGACTCTCTTTAGCTTTTGGCTTCTTGACCTGTGAAGAGGGACGAGCCAGGGAAGGTGGCGCTGGAATAAAGGCCGGGCCGCCTGGTGCAGGGTCGACCTGCGCTGGCCTGGGGGCCGCGGTGGCCGTCTCGGCAGGAAGAGATGACGCCGCCGCGGAGTCCGGGCACACCGGAACAGGAGAAGCTCGCGCTGGCTTGGGGGCCGCGGCAGCTGTCCCGGTTTCCGAGCGCAACGGCACAGACTCCCCGCCAGTCGGGGATGGCCGAGAAGCGCGGACACTCCAGCAGGCTCTGAACCCTGACTTCCGAGCCGAGGTAGGACTCCCAGAGCCCGCTGCCGTCACTGACGGCCGCTCCGCAGTCGCTTGAACTGGCGGAGCAGGGGATGCCCCAGAAGCTCCCCTCAACGCATCAGCCCGGGGCCTCTTTGAGTCGCCACCGGAAGGAGTGCCAGGCACCCCAGGTTCTCGACTTGGCACAGACGCCGCCGCTGGAGGAGATCGAGCGTGCTTCTTCTCTGGTGGCGGGTTGGAGGCCATGACGAGGGAGGACTCAAGGGCAAGAGGGCAAAGGCACAAGAGTCCAAGAAGAAGCACTGGAAAGTGCGAAGGGAAGCCGCAATGCAGGTAAGATCCCCTCTAAAACCTTCCCAGGTGCAATTCCAAGCGATTCGGAACTCTTCGAATACGCCGCATCGGCAACCGCTTCGGCTCCAAGACCGAGCGCCGATGACAGGTGGACCCAAGCCGCCCGACTGAAACGGTGGGTCAAGGAGTCAGTCTCCTAAGAAGACAAGCCGGCAAGGCACTTCGGCGGTTCCCGAAGAAAGCGCCGCAATGTGCAGAAGTGGCAGTCTTTGGAACCGCCGCAGTAAAAGCAACCATCAACTGGGCGCACGCTCCCACGATCCCGCGGCCGTTTGTGCTCCGGAAGCGGTCAATGCGGGACTTAGAGAAAGTGCGCGGATCAAAAGAGACGGAGGTCCCACCTCGGGCTCGCTATCTCCCCCGAGATGGGCCCGGGGGCCACTGTCGGTACCCGCGATATGGGGTACCCCTGCGCACAGGGGAAAATTCCTAAGGAACTCACCCTTCTCCGCAGGGAGAGCTCCGAAGGCGCCACGCGTCCGGCAGGGCCAGACCTCCCTCTCCTCAGAGGAGAGCTCCGGGCCTGCCATGTGGCATACAGAAGCCGGACCTCCCCCTCCGCGGGAGAGAGGTCCGAAGGCGCCACGTGTCCAGCGGGGCAGGACCTCCCACTCCTCAGAGAGGAGCTCCGGGCTCACCACGTGGCCAACAGAAGCCGGACCTCCCCCTCCGCGGGGAGAGGTCCGAAGGCTCACGTGTCCTGCGGAGCCGGATCCCCCTCTCCTCTGAGGAGGGCTCCGGACTTGCCACATGGCCAGCAGAATGACGCTGCCTACCCCCGAGCGATAGGCAGCGGGCGTAAAGACGCCCCATACCTTGACCGTACAAGGTATTCAAGGCCCGCGTCTTCCCAAGACGCGGAGCACGCCTCTGTCAGGTGCCGTTGCACCCAGTCGCATCACAGACTGGCGCGCAGTGTCAGAGCCTGCCAGCCAATAAATGCAGCAACAAGACATCCCATGCCGCCCGCGCCGTCATCATCCACTACGACTAGCATGCATCATGGGCAGGGCTGCAAGACGAAGACTCAGAAGCCTTCGCCAGAGACAACTACCGGCATAACTGCAGATACGGTAGATCACAGTCAATCTCCTCGGGACCACCTGTCGGGTCCCGGGCCCCCCTTGTAAGCCACCCGAGTCTTGGACTATAAAAGACTCGGGTAGGCGACGTTAGCAAGGGTTCGCACTCCCGCAACTCATACGCTAGCCATTCACCCCCAAGCTGTAACTCATCCTCAAGCTCAGGACTCCGATTCTGAGCAGCAAGCAATACAGCGAGCTCCATAGCTCGCCGTGGACGTAGGGTTTTACGCTCCGACGGCCTGAACCATGTAAAACTCGCCGTGTCAAGCTCTTACTAACTCGTCCGTACGCTCAAGCTCTCCGCAAGGGACTAGCCCCACCGAAAAAAGAACCTCCGCGGGCTGCCCAGTGCAGGCCCGGGGGAAGTGTCGACCGAACACTTCGACAAGAACATTACGGAGTGCACTGTGAGCGTTCTCGAAATGGTCTCGGCGGCTGGTGCTCTCCTTGAGTTCCACAGCAAGACAATCCTTATGGACAGCTTGGCTGTCCATCACAATTTTTCCTGCTCTCAACTTGAGGCTGAGGTTTGCCTCTGCGGGGTTGTACCTTGGGCAACCGGATCTGTTGCCTCCAAGTACATTTCCCTCCACACGTGATTAGCTCGCCCCTCCACCGGGACCAGCGCGTATGGAGTGACCTCCATAGCTCTCATGTTTAGTTGGCAGAAACGCGACATGGTGTCGCAGGCTGCCACTTGCCACATTTCCTCCAGTTGTCTACCTCTCACCGTGATGGTGAACGGTGCCCAACCGGGTGGCGTAGGTCCTGCGGGAACTTCGACATGGATGGTCCACGTCTTGTTCCCCTCCTCGTCTTCTTCATTAGCGAGGTACTGTGGCGTCTCCACGTACCCTAAATATTGAAGCATTTACTTCAACACTTCCGGGTATCCGCTGCATTGAGAACAGTGGGATACCACCCACCCGTTCTCCAATTGTCTATCCGCTGTCATCTATAGAAACATATTTGAAAAAGGTAAAATATTCATTTCAACAGTAAATCATTGAGTTATAACATTAAAACATGTCATTGAACTCGTAAAACTTGGAAACACAATTCAAACTTAGACCAATTTGATTGCTGGTCTGCTGCCCAAACTGACACCCTGACCAGTTTCCATTTCAACCTGATTTAGACCATGCTAAAGGCAAAACCCATTCTGAAGATCAACATCAAAGTCAAAGCTAACTTCAATAGATTTCCAGAAAGTATTTGCTTTGCCTAAGATCTGTCCTGGTTCCAAATTTATGAGATTTCAAAGTTGACATAATATTTGGAGAAACTTGGACAGCACCTCCCTGCTTGAAGTACTAATTTGATCCAAGAATTCCAGTTAATTCTTCATTGAATTTGACAAAACTTTCTACTACAAAGTTGTAACTTATCTCATTAAATTTTCATAACTACCTCATTTTCTATTTTTGGATTTTTATGCAGGAAGTTATGCTCAATTTACAGAGAGTTTTTGCTCTGCCCTATTTTCTGGACAGTTTCAACTCTACTGCATTTTTTGACTGGTTAAGGGATGAAGCCTTATTTCAGCTGAAAACAGGGGACTTTGTCCTTAATAACCTATAAGTTGAAAACTTGTTAACTTTGAACATCCTGACTAAGGGAAGAAGTTATATCAAAGTTTTAGTGCTCTGGATCAAAACTTTAAGGTTTTTCAATGATGTTAATCATTTAGTGGGGTGTGACGTCGAAGCGTCACCAGTTCATGTGGGTACTACGTTCCTCACAAAGAAAAACTATACCGGACTTAGCCGGCTTCGTTAGTTCAGTGGCACTAAACATCTCCTGCACGCATGTGCTACTCGTCTACCGATTCGTGGTCAGACTACCTGCAAATAACTCACACAATTATCAGGCCCGGCTGCACACCGAACCCGGTCCCAAATGCAGTTTGTCCAACCATCCGTCATCACTCGCAAGGTCGTTCTCAAGCCAATCACGCCTTGAGCTACGTGTTCACGTTACTAACCACGTGACGGGGTCTCCCAAACTTGCCCGTAGCACGCCAGGGAAGGGTGTTGCTCGAATACCCCAAACGACATGAAGAGTCGTAGAGGATACTACAGCTGGCCGGGTTACCTGCCACCCGTGAGGTTCCACCCTTTAGCTTGTGCACACTGGTGGACAGTGCTTACATGCACCCTCCAAGACATATGACACCCCAAGATGTATGATTTTCCGATATAAGCAAATAGGTTAGTATTGCCACTTTCTATACACTAATAACATCCTTATATGGTCTACTAAGTCGTTTCTCACCGAGTTTTTGAAAAAGAGGACCTTTTTAGTGCGTTAAACCTCAAGCGAGCTCTGATACCACGCTTCGAGGGCCTCACGGTCTCAACGAGCCAGGATCACGCTGAGGGGTGCTGCGTTGCATAGCACCGGATAACACACATAAAAGGTACAAAGCGGAAGCAAAGTTTTATTACATAAAAGAGTCTATGTACATGTTTACAACAAAACATGTTCAGTCCACACTCACGGGCATAGACTACACACAGAGTTCATGTTCAGCCCGTAAACGTGTCCTCTCTAGCACACACGCACACTAACATGGCGGCGTGCACGACCCCCACTTAACGGGGTTTCCCTCTTGGGGGTCCGTCTCCTTCTCCGGAGTCTCCTCTACATAACACCCTGCAAAATTTTCAAACACAAGCAGTGAGCACGATTGCCCAGCAAGACTCACCCGTCTTTCCTATACAGGAAACTTGTACATGCTGGATTACGTGTAAATGGGAATGTAAGTTGCAAAGGACTCGCCCACAAAGTTGAACCTTACTTTCAAGTTTTAGTAGCAAGTTGTGGAGAACCTCACGCTAAGGCACATAAGAGAGCCGCAATCAAACAAGAAACTTATTTCTCTCATGTGCTTTGTCCAACGTTGAAAAGAACTTTAATTAGCTCTAAACTATAGCACTTCATTAGCAATCATAGTACATCCTCGAAATCAACAAACTTTTTAACATGAATCTAGCCTATTCTTTCTACGTCACGGTATAGTGAACAAGTGGTACTCACTGACCACGAGGGACAGCGATTATAATTGATTTACACCTGCAGGGTTACCCGAATAACCCGTCACGTACGCCCGTACTCGATGTTGCCTACAGCAACCATCCCGAACGTCGTACGCAACCACCTTTCATCCATCAACTAAATGTTGAACCGGTCCTATCGTCCCGAGCAAGAGGTCTCTGCGCGCGCATCCGCAGTGCCGCCAACCGATTTACACATCAAGCTCTTAACCTACCCTCTAGACGACAAGTAATGCCTCAACACCCAGCTACCCGAATTACATCAGTTTCCCGGTTCCCATATATCCGCTAGGTCTTCGGTACTGTTCTAGCTTGTTCAACAGACCCGCACACTGCTCGGTCCTCAATCGACACAAGCGGAGCTGTGGCACCTAGACCCCAAAGTCCTGCTGCCCTTACTCTCCGCTCGGTCTCATTTTTCTTGCCATGTGTTCCATTTGCTATCTTTACCCAAGTAGTGTGCCTTAGCCTATTCTCGCGAGCAGTTCTAACTACTCGACTTGTACCGAATCCTACACTATCTCAGCATTGCAGTAGCTAATCCAGGTTTAAAAACCTAAGCCCAAAACTCCTGGTTTTCTTGGCTATGCAGTTGGGTTTTCAAACAAGACTCTAAAGCATAAATAAGGTGAATACTCAATTTAAGTTCTCAAAACAATAAAGTTTATAAAAGGTTAATGCAAAGCGGAGTTTGCCTTGCTGCTATTGGTCGTAGGCTAGATGTTCCTCTGGAGTTATGAAGTCTAAGACTTCTGGCTCCTCAACCTTAGCGACTACAGAAGATAATTATATGTACATGTCAATTTGAATGCATTTGAATTTGAAGTTGAATTTGTTAGGACCATACGTACTGCTAGACAGGCCCAATGACTGAAATTTTTATTATGGTTTGGATACAACCTAAATAGAGATTTGGCCAAGTTTCTTTTGCAGCAGAGCTCATTTGAGCCTTCCACAAATAAATGTGTATTTGGCCTTAATTGGAGCTCATAGGATTCTATGGATTTTTATGGACAAAACCATGACTTTCTGAAAACTAGATTTTCAAAGGGTTCTAATGGAGTTGGTTTCACTTAATTTAAAGATTTCTAGCCAAAGATATAAGCTAAACAATTTCAGAGAAAAAACCGAAAATATTTCTGGGCATTTTCCATTTTCTCTAGAACAGCTTTATTAATCACACCATTAGGTGTATCAAATGAGCTCAAATGGATCTGACATTTTTATGGTAGCCCAGGGATATTTTGGTGAACATCCTAGATAAATTTCAGAATTTTCCACTAAAGGGTTCTCTAGTTAAAATTCTAAACAGTTTAAATTTTGAAGAATTAATTATGGATAAATAAAGGTTTTCATGAAGTGAAACTTGACTTGTTGTAAAGTACTCAGATATCTGATCCAACAAAATTTGGTTCACTCGGTTTGGAGTTTCCTATCCAAAGTTATGTGGGTTTGAAGTTTGAACTAGAAACTGAAATTCAGGAAATGTTTAAATCCCTGTTGGTGGGTCCCACGTGCTCGGCTTCTTCTTATTCCTCGTGTTAAACGCCAGACAGCGGTGGTCTCCGATGAGACTCACCGAAACCGAGTTCCCGGCCACCTCTCGGGCCGAAACTCGCCGCCTCCCCGTTTTCGAACCTTGTGAACTCATCTGCGGGCCCGCCGATCGCCCGCGATCATCGGAAACACGTGTGCACCGGTGACAGCAGAACCTAGGGTTCCGGTGAGGTCGATCTCGCGCTACACGATACCAACCGGTCGGAAATTGCTCGGAGAGCATCAGCAGAGCACGAGGAATATGAAACGAGACCTTTTGGAAGCCAGAAACGCCTGCAACCATACTCTCGACGGTGAGCCGAGGTGTTTTGCATAGGCGGCGAGGAAAACGGCCATATCACGGCCGATTCTCCACGGCTTCTCTTGCTTCTTCCTTGAGCGTGTGCGCTAGCATGTGTAGAACCTACTGGCCAACAAGCTCGACTAACAAGAGTGCGTGGAATCCGAATTTCGGTTTAAGGTGAGCTCAGGCCACAAGAACTAGCTTTCGATATATTTGGAAATTCCAGTTCTATGCTTGATTATTGCCAAACAGCTTTCGGCTACACCTTCTACACACGATGACGCACCTTTCTTGTGTAGGGAAGTGGAGACGAGGATGGCTGTGCCGAGCTGTCCGCGGGAGCACCGAATGGCGGCGCTCGGATCGCCGGAAAAACGCTCGGTTAGCTCGAGGGAGTTCGGTCACGGGACATCAAGGCGTCGAGGATGTTGCTCACAAACTCAAGACGCCGTTTTGCTACTGGGAAGCCTCTGTTTGTGAGTGATCGGCCTGCTCGCGAGCGGGACCGATAGGGCGGTGCGCTTTTTGTTGAGCTCGGCGTGAGAGAGGAGGAGCTCGCTATGGATTCGGGTTGTGAGCAAACGGAGCACGTAGAAGAGGGATAAGACGTCGGCCAGCCGGTCTCCAGCGCGGGGAAAGGAAGCAGGAGCTGGCGCCATCCTCCGCTCGTGGCGCGCTCAGCTGCAGCCCAAGAAACTGAGTGCCGTTTCCTTCAGTCGGTTGATCAAAGGAGAGGCTGACAGGAGGGTCCCACTCCCAATTTTTAACCTCTAAAATTCAATTTTTCCACTGCTCAAAACAGTAGAGACCCTAGTACCCCTTGTGAGTTGATCAAACTTCAAAATGGCCAATTGACTTTGAATAATTCAAAGTGCGATTTGGTTTGATCAAATTTGCAGCAAATGCTAACTGAAATTCAACTTTGGTTTGAATTTCACCAAATTAGCTCATGTCAAGATCAACTCCAAATGGAGTGTAAATTGGTGTGTGAGCTCACAAAAATGTGTTGAGTGTGAATATGAATCCCACTTTTGAATTCATGGGATGAAAAGAGTTTGAATTTAAGTTTAAACTAGCCTCTTTCTAATTATACCCAAAAATAGCTCAAAAGATTTTGGATTTGGGTGAAATTTGGCATGAGCATCCCTAGCAAGGTGTAGAAGTTTTTCATATGCTCATCCTATATATGATGCATGTGGGAAGTATCACTTTTGCATTTTGTAATTTTATCCTCTAATGACCATGTTGATGGTGTTTATTTGCTCTTCAAATGTTTTCATAAGTTTTCCTCAAATGAGGTGTGTGTGGTGTGATGAATACTTTGAATGTGTGCAAAAACTTAGTCCCTTACAGATTTCACTTAAGATTTTGTCCCAAAACATCTCCTCTTTGTAAACCCATTGGAGACTCACCGTACCTTAAGGTGACACCCATCATATATTATAGTGACTCCATCGATCTATTCACAAAGAATACCTTATTTATGTGAATTCATTAATCACTCACTATATCTTATGACATCCTCACTGTATCCAACAGTGACTTCTTTGATCCTATCTAAAGAATGCCTCACTTCTAGACTCCATATCGTGAACTCACCGTAACTTACGATGACCTGCACCGTATCCAAAGGTGGTACCTGATAAAATGCAGAGATGATTATTGCAACCAGCGCACCTGATCCCAATGGGATCGGTTCTATTTATGCTGAATGTTTTACACTGAGTTACAGTTAAGATCCACTATATTAGGATCAACGCAACGCACACGTTTTCATACACCACGATCGCCTGAGCTCCCAACGACTCGGTGATTTTCAGTTACAGACAACACATGCATGCATGGCACATTCCTAACACAGAGGCACGACTTAGATATTTTCTTAACACTCTCCCTAAATCTGAACTTGTAGAGATCATGTTCAGATTTTGACTAATAGCTATAAACGGTGATCGAGGTAAAGCTTTGGTGAAAATATCTGCTACCTGATCAGCCGATGAGATGAACTTGACTTGTAATGCATTTCGAGCTACTTGCTCTCTGACAAAATGGTAGTCGACCTCTATGTGCTTTGTTCGTCCATGAAAGACATGATTAGTTGTGATATATGTCGCACTGAGATTATCGCACCAAAGTGTTGGTGGCTTTCATTGACTGATACCCAATTCCTTCAGTAGAGACTGAATCCAGACAATTTCAGCCACAACATTTGCAATGGCCTTGTACTCTGCCTCGGTGCTCGATCTTGACACAGTTGCTTGTTTCCTGGAGCTCCAAGATATGAGGTTTGGTCCAAGGAATACCGCAAACCCACTTGTTGATCGTCGATCGTCTGGACACCCGGCCCAATCAGCGTCTGAAAATGCACTTAGCACTAGGTTCTTCGAGTTGCAAACTTTCAGAGATAGGCTGACTGTGTCTCTTATATAACAAAGTATTCTTTTAGCTGCAGCCCAATGCAAATCTGTAGGCTCATGAATGTACTGGCATACTCTATTAACCACAAATGAAAGATCAGGTCGAGTTATGGTTAAGTATTGTAAACCACCAACTATGCTCCTGTATTTGAATTGTTCTTTGTCAGTTAACTTCTTCCAAGCTGCCATAGGAGTTGATATTGGTTTACACTTGTCCATATTAGCCCTTCTGAGCAAGTCTAGAGCATATTGCTTTTGACACAAAGCCACTCCACCACCTTGCCCTTTAATCTGTATTCCAAGAAAATACTTTAACTCACCAAGGTCCTTGACTGCAAATTCATTTTTCAGTTCCTGTATCAGTCTGTCTGAAACAGCTGCAGTGGAGCTCACTATGATAATGTCATCAACATAAAATTAGCATATACACAGTGACTCCTTTGTGATTAAATATAAACAGTGAATTATCTGCCTTGGATGATTTGAACCCCAACTCTTGCAGTTTTCCAGTGAGTCTTGAGTGCCAAGCTCTTGGAGCTTGCTTTAATCCATACAAGGATCTTTTCAGTTTGCACACATAGTTTGAGGGCTTTGTTTGGTAAGTGTAACCAGCTGACTGCTTCATGTATACTGTTTCTTGCAGAAAACCATGAAGGAATGCATTTTGAATGTCAACTTGATGCATATGCTATCCCCTGGAAACTGCCGCTGTTAATATAGTTCTTACAGTTGTAGGCTTGACCACAGGTGAGAATGTCTCAAAATAATCAACACCATGTTGTTGTTTAAATCCCTTAGCTACCAGGCGTGCCTTGAACTTATCAACTGAACCATCAGGTTTCCTCTTGATCTTAAACACCCACTTGTTATCAATTAGGTTCATACCTTTGTGAGGAGGCACTAGATCCCATGTTTGGTTCTTAACCAGTGCAGAATATTCCTCATCCATGGCAGTTTTCCACTTTGGATGCTTCAAAGCTGCTGTCCAGGTCTCTGGTTCAGAGTCAACCTGTTTTTGAACACTAACACTGAAACCTCTAGTTCCATAGTATCTGACAGTGCCATCTGTAAATTCTTTGGGTTCCAAGATGTTATTCTTGAGTCTGGTACGCATTTGGTGATGTTGGCTTCCTTCACCCTCAGGTTGCTCAACAACAATGTGGTTGTTCTCTTCTTGATCTTGTGAAAAATTCAGACCTGCATTCTCATTGTCATTCAGACTCGCAGTTTCAGTCTGAGTTGGGCCTTGAAGTCCTGCAGATAACATGTCACTGGCAGAAATATTTTTGTCAGGGTTCAGTTCAGACTGTTTATCACTCATTTGCAACCCATGATTTACTGGCTCAAAGGCATTTTCATTTTGTTCAGGTCTGATAAGATTTTGTTCAGTGTAAAGGGATGGTCTTGGAGCTGTTGGAAGTATTGTTGGATGATTGATGTTTTTTCACTGAAGCAACTTCAGTTTTGTGTGCAAAGGGAAAAAGATGTTCATCAAAGACTACATCTCGAGATATGTAGACCCTACCACTGTAGAGATCAAAACATTTGTAGCCTTTATGTGAGGAGCTATAACCAATGAAAATGCACTGTTTGCTTCTAAACTGAAGTTTTCTGCTGTTATATGGTCTTAGATTTGGGTAGCATGCACACCCAAAAACTCTAAGCATGGAGTAGTCTGGTTTAGCACCAAATAACTTGTGTATAGGAGTAGAATAGTTTATTGTTGGACTTGACATCCTATTAATCAGATAGCAAGCGGTTTGGAGGGCTTCATCCGAGAACCTAAGGGGCATGTTAGCCTGTGCAAGAAGTGTGAGGCCAGTTTCAACTAAATGTCTGTGCTTCCTCTCAATGACTCCATTTTGTTGATGAGTATGGGGACAAGAAATTCTATGATTAATGCCTGTTTTCTTAAAATACTGATGGAGTTTGTGGTATTCTCCTCCCCAGTCAGAATGAACATTCTGAATTTTGGCCTTTAACAGGTTTTCAGCATGTTTCTGAAACATAAGGAAGACAGATTCTACCTCTGACTTACACTTAAGAAAATACACCCATACAAATTTGCTATAATCATCAAGGAAGGAAATATAATATTTTGATCTGTCCACTGAAGGTATAGCTGGTCCCCATACATCAGTGTGGATTATTTGCAAAGGACTAGATGATTCAGAACTGGAAGTGCTAAAGGGAAGCTGATGTGCTTTGCCATACTGACAAGCACTGCAGACCTGAGAAGTAGACAACTTTGGAGATACAACAATGGCATTATTTTATAAAATCCTACGAGTAACAGACATGGAGGGATGTCCAAGTCTCTGGTGCCATTGCTCTTGAGATATTCTGGTGGTGAGGCAAGCTTGGGCAGGTTGTCTGACTGGAAGAGTATAGAGTCCATTCTTACATCTTCCTTTTAGTAGAGTGATCTTCGTGGCTCGGTCCTTCAGGAGAAAATGGTTAGGATGAAACTCAGCAAAGGCATCATGATCAAGGGTCAGTTTTCTAACAGAGATCAAGTTTTTATTAATGTTGGGCACATGCAACACTTGGTTTAAGGTCAGAGGATAATGTGAGCCAGTAATGCATGAATTACCAATGTGAGATATAGTCATACCTGAACCACTTGCAGTTTGGACTTGATCTGAACCTCCATAGCGTTCTTTTGTTGTCAGCCTCTCAAGATCACTCGTAATATGGTCTGTGGCACCTGAATCTACATACCAGTCAGGATCAACTACATACCCATGTGATGCTGCAGCTGCAATTTTTGTCGTTTCTTCAGACTGAAAATTCTGATCAAACTGGTGCCAGCAGTTTAGAGCACTATGATTTGGCTTGTGGCAAATCTGACAGTACTCCTTGTTGTTTCCTGAGGTGCCTTGGTTGTTCTGACTCTTTCTGCCTCCTGTTGGCCTTCCTCCACTGAAACGAGCACGGCCACCACGACCTCCACGACCTCCTCTGTTAGTTGGTCCTCTGTTGACAGCATTTGCTGAAACCTGAAAATCTTCACCATTGTTCTCGAGACGCATTTCATAGTTTAACATGTGGGCATACACATCACTGAGCGTATATGCATCACCTCGCGTAGTAATACTTGTTACCAGGAATCATACTCGGCACTGAGGCCTCGCATGACATAGGTGATCAACTCTTCATCATCAAGTGGTTTGCCAACAGCTGCAAGAGTGTCAGCGAGAGACTTCATTTTGCGATAGTAATTGGTGATCGACATATCACCTTTCTTCGTGGTGGCAAGTTGCATTCGGATCTGTATGATCCTTGCATGAGAGCTTGCCGCAAAAATGTTCTCCAACATGCGCCAGGCACTGAAGCTGTCGGTGACATTAACTAACAACGACAGAACTTCTTCAGAGATAGATGAGGTAATGATGCTCAGCACCATTTGATCTTGATACCATTGAACGAAGGCAGGGTTTGGCGCACTTCTTCTTCTTCTTTCTCCGGTCTCTGGATTCGCCGGAACAACCACTGTCTGTGGTGGTCGCGGGATGGAACCATCTACATACCCGAGAAGTGCATGGCTATTGAGGTAAGGAAGAATTTGTGTCTTCCACAGCAGAAAATTTTCCTGCGCCAGCTTGATGCTGAGGGCATGTCCTATGTACGGAGATGGTGCTGGTAAAGATGGTGCAGTGATGGAGGTGCCAGAGCTAGCGGAAGGATCGAAGGCTCCTGATGCCATGATAAAATGCAGAGATGATTACTGCAACCAGCGCACCTGATCCCAATGGGATCGGTTCTATTTATGCTGAATGTTTTGCACTGAGTTACAGTTAAGATCCACTATATTAGGATCAACGCAACGCACACGTTTTTATACACCACGATCGCCCGAGCTCCCAAGGACTCGGTGATATTCAGTTACAGACAACACATGCATGCATGACACATTCCTAACACAGAGGCACGACTTAGCTATTTTCTTAACAGTACCAAGAAAATCATCTTTCTTCATTAACATCCTTATAACTACATCCATAAGACTAGCACTTTGCACGTTAGCATATCTTATTAGTCTTGACCTGCACCTTATCCAAAGTTGGTACCAAGAAAATCATCTTTCTTCATTAACTTCCTTATAACTACATCCATAAGACTAGCTTTGCACGTTAGCAAATCTTATTAGTCTCATTGATTATACCGACAACAATCGTTAAAACCTATAAAACCTATTCTAGGGTCACTGATCTTATAATATGCTAAGATTAAAAAAACTTGGCATAAATGAAAAGTTTATTCCATCCTGTCAAAACTGTTTGTGATTCATGATACTTGGTATTGTCCCAGCTTATAAATGTGAGCACGTAACAACAACCATGCATAGCAAAGGATTCGATATGGCCTAGAGAGTTATCAGTTCTTTGATACTGTTGACAAATAGGATGAATTTCGTCTTCATGTCAGGAGGCATACATAGTTTAATTTGCCTCTTCCTCATCATGAGAAGAAAGACAGCTGGGCTTTTTGTGTATGGTGGCTGCTGTCTATGAAAGCTATCTGGGCGTAAGGGATATGGCATTCTCCTCGTCTCGTTTTGAGCTTGGGCGTAAGGGAAGAGTAGATCGTAACATGATGGATGGTCCTTCTGATCAATTAACACAACTTAATATTTTGGTCTAATTGTATGAACAGTGATGCAAACCCATACCAGTGTATCACCTCCTAGATTGGTGTCATCTGTCCCTGCACGAATATTAAAATAACACGAAAGAAAATAAACTGATCCTCTCGGCAATGAGCAGGCGCCAGGAAAAACCAATGATTTAAAAATTGTGGTGGCAACGCGAAAGCTGATGCACTATGATAAGTTTACATCACTATCGCAGCTTGAAAACAGCCTCACATCTCTTCTTGGAATGTCCCACAGTTCGACATGTTTGGGCAGTCATCAGTGATTGGACTAAAGAGCAGCGACTGCGACCCGAAGCATGGACTCTCTACGGCTCTATCGTGGAATGGTTTGAGCAGCTAATAGAAGAGTCACATATGGTCTAAGGGCCTCAGATCGGTAGCCATTGCAGTACTTTGGACAATATGGAAAGAGGAAAATGCAAGAGTTTTCGCGACGGATGCGGTTCCACTCAAGACATTGTTTTTGACATTCAGTGCTTGATAAATCTGTCGCGTATGGTAGGTGCTAGTCACCTCGCCCTTGTTGTATCTTTCGGGCTAACTGACTTGTGTACATGATTTTCTACCTCTACTTATATTTAAGCACCTCCACCGTTTTTTTTTAAAAAAATTATATCTCTATTTCATAGATTTTTTTCCCAATTGAACAGTGTTCTCAGTACAAGCAGCTGGACCTCCAGGTTCCCACCATCAACATCGTCGGCTCGCTCGTGAAGTCCGGCGTCCCCGTGCTGGTTTACAGGTGAGAGGTGACCCCAGCTGCTGTTGAACAGCAGACTTCTCATAATCATGGATACACTGAAATATCATTTCAGGCGACCTGAAGCTTTGCACACACTGATGTTTCTTGTCTGCATTGCGTTGCAGCAGCGACCAGGACTTGGTGATCCCGCTGACGGGCAACCAGACGCTGGTACGCCGGCTCGCTGGCACTCTCCGGCTCAACACGACGGCGCCGTACCGGGCGTGGTTCCAGGGGAAGCAGGTCGGCGGTTGGACGAAGGTCTTCAGCGGCGGCGAGCTGTCCCTCGCCACCGTGCGCGGCGCGTCCACGAGGCGCCCTTCTCGCAGCCGGAGCGGTCGCTCAGGTTCTTCAGGGCGTTCTCCGCTGGACGCCCGCTGCCGGAGTCGTTCGAGTGATGGAGCTAGCAGCGCGGCTTGGCATGGATATCTCTTCGTGTCATCGTGTGTGATCGATGTGACGATGTACACTCGCATCGTCGTGCGTGTGCGGCAAGCGAGGGTTGCATATGCCTCGAGACTGTCAACGCAGTCGGGTTCTCCAAATGTAATCAGATTTTCTTACCAAGGGTTGGAGATTGTGTTGTTAGATGTGGAGAAACTTCAGAACTTGATCATATTAGCAGACTAATCGGTGTTCTACGAAAGTATTTCTTACACATGTTACAGCGATGTGATGTACAGGGCTCGATCATATCCTCTGTTTTATTTCTTTGGCGTGTCTGGATCCGGAACTGTCGTCTCTTTGGAACAAGTATCTTTTACTGATTCGGAAACGGAACGTCACTCCAATCCCAGCCACTTCACTTTTTCACTGCATGTCACAACTTAATAGGCAAACACAATATATCCAAATTTACGATCGTTGCATAGCGCTGCAAACCACCAGAATGGTGCAGCATTAGCCACCATTTTATCTGAAACTGGTGGCAGTTGTATTCATACACGGTATCTGTATTTCGCGGCAAGCATGCCCTAAAATACAACTAACTGCAGAAAACTGAACGTTCCAACTTTCTTTCAGAAACAAGGCAACACAAGTATGCGTTGTCTCGGTCTACTCATTTCCACTGCTGAAACAAAATCAATCAAGAAAAGAGAAACCACCTAACAGAAGGCAGAGCCATGTATATCTAGTTTTATCATCATGATTCATGAGGAAAAACTCCAGAACCCAGACAGATGATTTTCATCTCACCTAGATGCTGAGAGCAGGTTCCAGGGGCTCAGCAACACCACTCCCACCATTCAGGACTATTACCTTGCCTTCTGAATCCACATCAACAATACAAGAGTCACCTTCCTTGACGTCACCAGCCAGCATCTTCTCCGCCAAGCTATCTTCCAAGAGTCTCATAATAGCACGACGCAGGGGCCTGGCACCATAGCTTGGGTTGTAACCTTCATCAACTACCCTGTCACGGAACCTCTCAGTAACCTGAAGGTCAATGTCTTTTGCCTTGAGCCTGTCGAACACTTCTTTCAGCATAATATCGGCAATCTCCTTCACCTCCAACTTTGTCAGCTGCCTGAACACAATCATCTCATCCAATCTGTTCAAGAACTCTGGTCGGAAGTACTGCTTCAACTCCTCAGTCACCAGGCTCTTGATCCTGTTGTAGCTGGTGTCCTTCTCGTCGTAGTCGAGGTCAAACCCAATCTTGCGGCCTCCCTTCTCAATGACACTGCTTCCAACATTTGAAGTCATGATCAGCAGCGTATTCTTGAAATCAACTGTCCGGCCCTTGCTGTCAGTTAGCCTACCATCTTCTAAGATCTGAAGCATCATGTTGAAAACATCTGGATGCGCCTTTTCAATCTCATCAAAGAGAACAACCGTGTAGGGACGGCGACGAACCGCTTCTGTCAGTTGGCCACCCTCAGTGTAGCCCACATAACCTGGTGGTGATCCAATGAGCTTGGAGACAGTATGTCTCTCCATGAACTCACTCATGTCAAGCCTGATCATGGCCTCCTCTGAGCCAAAGTAGTATGCTGCCAGAGCCTTTGCTAATTCTGATTTGCCAACACCAGTTGGTCCAGAGAATATGAAGCTAGCAATTGGTCGATTAGGATTCTTGAGACCCACGCGAGCACGACGGATAGCACGGCTAATAGCTTTGACAGCCTCATCCTGGCCAATGATGCGTGTATGTAGTGTCTCCTCCATCTTAAGGAGGCGGTCTGACTCATCAGATGAAACTTTCTCTACAGGTATTCCAGTCCACGAGGAGACAATATGTTGAATGTCAGCCTCATTGACAAGAGGACCAACTTCACCAGATTCAGTCTCTGCTTTAATCATTTCCTTGCTTTTGTCGATGATGGCCGTAATTTGGGTCTTCAGCTCCATTTCTCGGTCTCTTAATTCCCCAGCCTGTCAAGTAAATTTTTTGATAAGTTTCAGTCATCACAATTGGTCTAGGTAGACTAGGTATCCATGAATTGGAATAGAATTTTTATAAGACATTCAGAACATTGTTTTTTCAATGCAAAGTCGACATGATCAACTACAATGTTGTGCACAAAAGATCGTTGGCAAACTCTAGAATTAAGTCTGAAAATACCTTCTCAAAATCTTGGCCACGCACAGCTTCGTTCTTCTGCTTGGTTATCTGTCTGAGCTCTTTGTCAAGCTCTTTGGCTTCATCAGGAAGCTGAAACATAAGCAGGGCATAGATAAGAATGATGCAGATAAATTTGTTAGGGATTTGATGAATTCAGTAGCAGTACCTGTGCATGCCTCAGCCTAACACGTGATCCAGCTTCATCAATCAAGTCAATAGCCTTGTCAGGCAGGAAGCGATCACTGCATAATGATAACAGTAACACAAGGTAATTAAAAATATAACCAGGTTGTTGACTTGCATGCCAAAAAATGTGTGCACAACTTTTCCATGAAACAAAAAAAGAATATGCTTTTCAACAAAACAAGCTATTAACCACATAGCTTTTGCCGAGCCAAAAGATCAGAAGCAGAACAATAAGGTTGTAGAATAACCCTTCCCCAGACCCTACAATGCGTGGGAGCCTTCAGCACTGGGTACACCCTTTAGAGAAGTTGCACAAATCAGAACGGGAATTGGAGTTCATCACATAAAAAGAACCAAGATATACCGACACCACGATCGTTCTCATGACTTCTTAAATAGGTGTAGCCAATTATCGTGTCAAAATTTATGAAAGAAATACTACCCACAGTGATGCAAATTGCTATGGACAGGGCATACAACCAAAAAAATCATAAAGATCGAATATGTAAATTAAAAGCAAAACACAAACCTGATGTACTGATACGATAGCTGTGCCGCAGCAACTAAAGCATCATCTGTGTATCGCAGCTTATGATGGAGTTCATATCTCTCACGAAGCCCTCTTAAGATCTGTATTGTTTCATCCACAGTTGGCTCCGGAACTTTAACTGGCTGAAATCTTCTCTCTAGCGCAGGATCCTTCTCGATATGCTTCCTATACTCATCCAGTGTGGTGGCACCAATGCACTGAAAGAGAGAATAGAATTAGAAATGTGGTAAATTACGAGTAATTGTGCAATGTTGATATGTTAATTCAGGATATGGCATGGGAAGTAGGAGACACTAAACTCTGAATTCAGTTAAAGGCTTTAGGACCTTATGCATACTGAACAAACAAATGAGCTTATTAGGGCAAACATAGTTCAATCGAGCACTTATACCTGCAGTTCACCTCTCGCAAGAGCTGGTTTCAGGATGTTAGCCGCATCAATAGCACCTTCAGCTGCACCTGCTCCAATCAATGTGTGCACTTCATCAATAAAGAGGATGATATCTTCATTTTGCTTAATTTCCTCCATAAGCTTCTTCAGCCTTTCTTCGAATTCTCCACGGTACTTGGTACCAGCCACAAGGAGCCCCATATCAAGAGTAATAACCTATCCGAGAAATACTGATCAGTTTATTTAAACAACATGAAAATAATAAGTTAAAAACATGATTTTGTCCCAATTAAAATTTACAAATAATTTTATTCTCCTTTCACCTATATCTGACAAAGTAACCAATCTTCATCCCACTACTTAAACTAGTGGCATCAGTATATAGAACAAAACATATAATAAACCTGGGCATACTATGTGCCGAAGTTACCAGGCAAAGGCAGTAGGTTTGTCACTATAAACTATATTATTTGCACAAGAAATAATTTACCAACAATGACAACATCTTAGGAAGAATAAGCATAGTGATGCTACCCAAAAAATGTCAAAAACAATTGTAGTGCACGTGAAAGTTCAGTCTAAACTACCTTCTTTCCTTCAATTGTTTCTGGAACATCCCCATTGGAAATACGCTGTGCAAGCCCCTCTGCAATAGCAGTCTTACCAACACCAGGCTCTCCAATTAGGCAAGGGTTGTTCTTGGTTCGCCTGCCCAAAATCTGGGTTACACGCTCAATCTGATCCTGTCTGCCAACAACTGGATCCAATTTACCCTGCAGAAAAGGTGGTTAAACATTCTTTGTGTGTGTTTACTAGTTCACCTATGCGATCAAGCAAAGCACTAAGGAGAAGGTGGACATACCTCTTCTGCTAGTTTTGTCAAATTAGTACCATATTCTTCAAGTGTAGGCATCTTCTGGCCACTGCTTCCCCCACCAACTCCAGCACCAACAGCTTCTGTGCTCTCACCAACCATTCTTATGACCTTCAGATCAAGTCCGGAATCAATCCCTGTACTATTTTTTATTAAGAGAGAACCAAATAAATCCAAGTGTAGAAGAGTGTTACCTGAGTACGGATATTGTTTGGATCAGCACCAAGGCTTTCAAGCACACGGGCCGCAACACCTTCGCCCTCACGAAGCAGCCCCAGGAGTAAGTGCTCAGATCCTATATAATTGTGCCCTGTATAGCCAAAACAGAATTAACAGCAGGACTATGTGTATTTTAAATGCAGGCAACTAAGCACACAAAGCAACACAACTTCCAACCAAGAAATGAAGAAAGGTAAAGAGATAGCTAAGTGACAAGCCCTGTTTTTGGTCTCGAAATACAAAATTTCTGCAGCTTCTTCATGTATTTGCAATATTCATCATTTCACACTTTTCCCACCCTTATAGTGGGATGTGTACAAACACACACAAGCATTCCGCAAGTTTAATATGGACAAGGAAATCAGGTCAGGATTGTTGTTAAAAACAACTAAAATGCTGATCATATTGAAATTTACAGTTCCTGTTGACAAAGTCCACAATAATACCAAGCTTACATAAAATCAAGGGTCAGGGTACAGTTACAATAATAGAATGAATAACCAAACTGAATGACACTAGATTTCAAACCAAGCTGAATTTATGGGTAGCTGAAGGTAATACCTAGCTGACGAGCTTCTTCAAGTGACAGTTCCAATACGCGCTTTGCACGAGGCGTGAATGGGATCTCCACAGCCACAAACCCACTACCTCGTCCAATAATCTTCTCCACCTCCACCCGAGCATCCTTAAGATTGATTCCCATAGACTTGAGCACCTTCGCAGCAATCCCAGTGCCCTCACCAATAAGGCCCAGTAAAATCTGCTCCGTCCCAACAAAGTTGTGACCTAGACGTCTGGCCTCCTCCTGTGCAAGCATGACCACCTTGATTGCCTTTTCAGTGAAGCGTTCAAACATGGCCCGAACCACCGCTCTCGACCCCCTCCCTCGTGGTCGTGCAACCTGGCTTGCCACAATAGATCCAAAGTCACGCTTGATCACAGACTTCGTATCCAGAAAATTTGTCTGCCGCAGCCCTTGGAAGCCACCAAGGGTCAGGGTCCGTGTTGGCATGCTGCGCAGCATCGTGGCCCTCGCCCGAACACGGTACCGGCAGGAGATGGTCCTGTATATGGTCGGGACGATTGCAGACTGAACTAGAGTTCCCTCCATATTGAGTTATCCAATGGATCCTGAGCCACCTATCTACGAAGCCTGCAAAAAGCACAAGACAATATCAAAGAGTGCTGAATGCCACAACATGCAGCTATGCCAGTACCAAAGTTTGGGAGTAAGTGAACATCAACAATGATCCACAAACCACCACATATCACAGCGATTGAGCAGCAGCACCTAAAACTCCCACATCTAATACGTGAATGGGCCTCGCATCAGGTGCCAGTTCCCCTCGCGCTACCCTCTTCAACGACACAGAATCCATCGCGTGAGCTTGTTGCTACAACTGGACAGGGGCATCCTGTCAATACCTGGAACACACAATACCCAGTCTACTCGGCGTGCATCGATGTGAGTATGCGAGTACCCTACATGAGTTTAGTGGTAGACTTCAAATCTTATGTGAGAGACCTGTTTGCCGGCTGAACCCAGAAGGAGCGACCCCAAATCTTATCCACAGAGCGGCCCCTCAAACAGGGCAACAGCTAGCCTACACGACACGCAACAAAAGGCACCCCGCAGAAGTTAGCAGCGGTCGAACCTCCTCAGATGCGCCGGGCGGAAATCTGCCGACGCACCACCGGAGCCAATTCCAGGAATCCCCAACCCACCAACCCGCCCGAAGATGGACCGCGAGACATACGAGGTTGATACGGACGGGGAAAACGAGAACGAAAGAGGTTACCCTGGAGACTCGCCGTCAGGCGAGCGGCGGGTGCGGAGGAGTCTAGCCGGCGCGACGACCGAGCCCTAGGGGGGAGAGGAAGACGGGACGGGCAGCTGCTCTCGCGGTCCGGAGGAGGCAGGGGTGAGAAGATAAGGAGGAGAGGAGGCGGCTGGAAACAGACGAGTGTTCGCGTCGTCTGTTACGTCATTCACAACACGGGCTTTCCTTCTTTACTTACTGGGCCGCCTTCTGTTCCGTTACCAACTCTAAGTTGCAGGCCCGGCCCAAATGCGAAATCGACAACCCTCTCCCTCCTCCGGTCCCCATCGCTACATGCCAAGCGCCTTCCGCCGTCGCGCGCACATCGCCGCTCCCAAACCCTCTCCGACCCAGAATCGCACCCACAGCGCAGCGCGAGCCGAGCCTTCGAGAAGCTTCGGAACGACGTCCATGGCGACCGAGGGCGGGGGCGATAGCCAGGAGACGTTCTAGGCGCGGGTGAAGCGCCTCTTCGGGTCGGGCCTGCTCGACGCCGTCTCAGGCTCGTCGTTCGCCGCCGCGTCCTGGTCCGTCGCCTCGGGGGAAGTCGAGCGCCACCGCTGGGCGCGCCCGTCCGAAGCCCGCTACGCGGAGGAGGAGGAGGCGGCGGCGGCCGCCGCGGACCGCGGGGATACGCCCTGTGCCTCCGCGTTCTACGACGCCAACGGGTGCCTCCGCGCCCGGAGGCGCCGGGCCAGGCAGGACTTCAAGGACGACCTTGGCGAGCTGGGCGAGGACGATGACGACGAGGAGGAGGAGAGGATGGGGAGGACGGCAGAGGAGGATGAGGAGGAGGGGGTTAGGGTTTTCATCGGCCTCGACCCAACTCTGGATCGGGAGGTGAGGAAAATCAGCTTCGGCATTTGATTTGATTTCTTTACTGCGCCTTTAAGTTACTCCTGCTATTACCGTACGGTTCCTGCTACTAGGCTGCATCAAATTAGGCGAATCGAGATAGGACCAAATGAACTATCATCATTCAATCCATTTCCCATTGAAATAAACATTTTTAATTAGGATTTGTTGCCTATCTAGCTAAGTTTTCACATGATTTGGATAACGTATTGTTGGAAAAGATGACCATCTTCTCTGCTGTTTGTGCCATAGTTCCATATTGTGGTATCACTGCTGCTATTGTAGTCTTGGATGCATATCACCTACTGCTGCTATTGTAGTCTTGGATGCATATCACCTACTGCTGCTATTGTAGTCTTGGATGCATATCCAGGTGACACAGCATTGATAAATGCACAATTAATGACTTCTACAAGATCCATTAGTCAGTTTATTTTTATGGCCTCTTGGGCCAACTCATGGAACAGTTTTTGTACAAAAGTTAGCAGGGGTGTGCCAAACAGCAGTCTTCTGCAGCAGCTTATTAGTTCAGCTGTTTCTCAGAATGAACTAAAAGCAGGATTTAAGTACAAGCTGTTTTTCACCAGCTTTTCAAATAAGCGGCTTTTAAAACAAGTTTGAACTAAACAAGAGTTGCGTTTTTTTTCAGAAAGAGGAAGACAAGTACGATAGAGCAGCATTTGGTAGAGAGGATGCTGCAGACCGAATGTACATGAAGGATATAATAGATGATGGCATAAACATGAGCATCAACAGTATAGTCCCTGACCTCCTTGATGATTCCATTGAAGAGGTTTACCGTTTCTCAAAGGACCCTCGGGCAGATACCAGGGCAGCATCTGCAAGACTCAGAGAAGATGATGGTTCTGCTCCAGATCGTGACTCTCACTATCGCACTATTGGGATGGTGTCAAAGATATCTGAGGAGCATATCAATGTAAAGCCTATACTGAAGAGAAAGGATGAAGAAATTGATTCAAAGCCAAGGAAACGTGTCAGGTTTGATGCTAGTGTTAAGGATCCAGAGCCAGAGATTTCTGAACATGATGGAGATTCTCCTATGGTTCCCCAGTCAATGGATGTAGTCACAGAAAAGGAGAGCACTTCCACTCCTGAATCTCCTGGGGTTCCTGACTATGTTAAGAACCCTTCTAAGTACACCCGCTACACCCTGGATGCAACAGACTGTAATGATGAGTCTAACAGGAGAGCTCTTGCTGACCTGCATGATCTGTTAGGGAGATCAGATCGCAACAAGACAAATCATGAGGTGCCTGTTGAGATCCCAAGTTCAGTCACATTCATTCCTCGCAACAAGTCAGTTGATGCCATGGCGGTGGATGAGGGTCCAAAAAACAGTGATTCAAATCTGTCCGCAATTGGCACAATGGCAGGAGGCTCTGATGAAACTGATCAATGCGAGATGGATGAAGATGATATTAAAGCATCAGCACCACCAATGGTTCATGCAAAGGCGAGCTCCCGTCATTACAGAGCAAGTAGGATTGATGGTGATGAGTGAAGCTGATGTTGTCAGGGTCCCTATTGGCCTTTGTTTAAGAAGTTTCAGATTTCCTTATGTAAATCGGGATATATGTATGTCCCCCTGCTTTGGTCTTATGATCTGAGCAAACCAGCTTTTTTAAGTACTGTGTTATACGTAGTCCTATGTTCTATGGTTGCTTCTACTGGTTGGTTACTCTCATTAGAAGAGAGGATGACACTAGGAGTTGGGGCAATTTTCTTGTCTATTTCTCACACAATGTCATATCAACTCAAGGGGTTGAGGCTACATATTTATAGCTGTCATGGCAGCTAAGCATATGCGACAAAGATGCTAGTCTAAGATGCTTAGATGTTGTCCTAATATGCTGTTTTTGGCTTACACTAAGATGTTGTTCTAGTCAGTGTTCAGCAAGGCGTCAAAAGGCACTCGTCTAGGCGTGCTTACGCGGTAGGCGGCGCCTCGATGCTGTGCCCCGCGGGGTAGGCTGAGGCGAGGCGGAGGCCGCGCCTAGGCGGTGCGCGGCGCTCGCCCACACGGGCGGAGGCGCGAATGGAAAAGCGCGGAGGCGGCAAGAATTTTTTGGCGTTTCGCGCGCGCGCGCTCTCGCGGATCCCCCCCCCTCGCGCGCTCCTGCGGATTCGCCCGTTCTCCCGCCCGGATGCCCCCGCCCCCCGCCGCGCGCGCTCCGGAATGCCCCCCCCCCCCCTCCCCGCGGTGGTGTGAGCTGCCTCCTCTTTGTTTTGCATCTATAGATTCTATATACTGAATTTGAGTAACCACTAAGCAACCATGAATAGGAAAGTTAAGATTTCTGCATTGAAAGGGTGTTATGCATTCATACATCTGCATTATCAAGATTTCTGCAACATGTTGTTATGAACTTTGTTGAGTTCTTCATGACCATGTTAGGCTTTATGAGGGTTTCAGAGGATATGGACTTTATGGAGTTAGCTAAAATTTGATTGTATTCATGTAGTCATTCAAAACTGTTAGCATGTTTGTAGTTATTTTTGTGCTTACATACTTGCAGCAAAAAAATAGGTATGAATATACTTTTATGTTTTTAAATTTTTTATAATATATGTAATAGTATAAAATGCCTAGGCACCGCCCTGGAACGCCTAGGCATGCCTAGGCTCTAGGCGGTAGGTCACCGCCCGCCTAGCGCCTTTTGGAACACTGGTCCTAGTGTTCTTAATATGCAGTCCTAGTGTCCTTAGATGTTGTCCTAATTGGGGTCACAAAGACCAAAGGACTAGAGTACAACAAGGACCAAGGACTAAAGTGCAACAAACTAAAGGACTAGGGTACAAGGGACTAGGGGACCAAAGACCAAAGGACTACAAGACTTATTCCAGCATTCTCCCCCTAAGTCTTGTACGTCGTCTTCTGAGAGGGTTGGACCATCCCGATCTTGGTGCGAAGTTCAATGAACTTGAGCCTCCCAAGGGGCTTCGTGAGCAGGTCCGCAAGCTGGTCATTGGTGTTGATGTAGTTTGCCTTGATGCTCCCTTCCTCCAAGCATTTTCGGATGAAGTGGTACCTCACCCGGATGTGCTTGCTCCGATCATGGAAAACGGGATTCTTTGCCAGGGCCAGTGCGGACACGTTGTCCACCCTGAGTTCGACCGCTCCAGTGTCTCTGCTGAGGAGATCACCAAGCAGTCGACTAAGCCAGAGCGCCTGAGTCGAAGTGGTGGAGGCCGCTATGTACTCGGTCTCGCAGCTGGATAGGGCCACCACCTGCTGCTTGACCGACTGCCAGCTAACGAGGCACTTGCCGAAGAAGAAGAGGATCCCGCTCGTGCTCTTGCTGGTGTCGATGTCGCCGGCGTGGTCGCTATCGCTGTACCGGACAAGGTGTGCCTCCCTAGGACACCTCGGGTAGTGGAGGCCGTGATCGAGAGTCCTCGCAACATAGCGGATGATCCTCTTCACAGCCTGCTGGTGATCCGTCGTCGGTCGTTGCAGGAACCGACTAACGTAGCCTACGGAGAATGCCAAGTCCGGCCGTGTGTGGGTGAGGTAGCGAAGGCTCCCCACGAGACGCCGGTACTGCGTAGCGTCCACCTCCTCCGTCGTGTTGTCGCGGCTCAACTTCAGCCTCTCCTCCATCGGAGTGAGAGCTGGGTTGCAGTTTGTGAGCCCAGCTAGCTCAACAATGCGCTTGGCATAGGCGGTATGTCGAAGTGTGATCCCGGAGTCGGCCTGGTGCATCTCAATCCCAAGGTAGAAGGAGAGAGATCCCAGGTCACTCATCTGGAAGGTGGCTTTCATCTCTTCCTTGAACGCTGCCACCTCCGCATACTTGGTGCCGGTGATCACCAAGTCGTTGACGTAGACACCCACCAGTAGGGTGTTTCCTCCATTGCCCCGCCGGTAGATGGCCACCGCGTGCGGGCATTGCCCGAAGCCCATCCTCTTGAGCGTGGAATCCAACTTGGCATTCCACGCCGCTGTCGCGGCTCAACTTCAGCCTCTCCTCCATCGGAGTGAGAGCTGGGTTGCAGTTTGTGAGCCCAGCTAGCTCAACAATGCGCTTGGCATAGGCGGTCTGTCGAAGTGTGATCCCGGAGTCGGCCTGGTGCATCTCAATCCCAAGGTAGAAGGAGAGAGATCCCAGGTCACTCATCTGGAAGGTGGCTTTCATCTCTTCCTTGAACGCTGCCACCTCCGCATACTTGGTGCCGGTGATCACCAAGTCGTTGACGTAGACACCCACCAGTAGGGTGTTTCCTCCATTGCCCCGCCGGTAGATGGCCACCGCGTGCGGGCATTGCCCGAAGCCCATCCTCTTGAGCGTGGAATCCAACTTGGCATTCCACGCCCTTGGTGCCTGACGCAAGCCATAGAGGGCCTTGCGCAGGCGCAACACCTTGCCCTCCTTGCCAGGGACCACAAACCCCGGCGGCTGGTGTACGTAGACCTCCTCCTTCAAGTCGCCGTTGAGGAACGCCGACTTGATGTCCATGTGCTGGACACGCTAGCCTTCTTGGGCAGCGAGTGCAAGAAGGAGTCGCACGGATTCCATCCGTGCCACGGGGGCAAAAGCATCGTCGAAGTCGATCCCCTCCTGCTGCACGAAGCCGCGTGCCACCAAGCGAGCCTTGTGCTTGACGATGGCGCCGGCTTCATCCCTCTTCAACTTGAACACCCACTTAAGGGTGATCGCACGGTGACCGCGAGGGAGATCAGCAAGCTCCCAAGTGTGGTTCGTCTCAACCGCGTCCATCTCCGACTGCATCGCAGCACGCCATGCCGCGTGTTTCTCGGCCTCCGCAAAAGACCGAGGCTCGCCGTCATTGCACGCAAGGTGCAACTGTGCCTCCAGATCTTGATCATCTAGATCGCGAGGGGCCAGTCCCGGCACTGGCTGGTTGCTGAGAATGTTCTCCATCCTGCGATACCACAATTGCTCGCCGTCGTAGCACCCGTCGAGGCGCTCCTCGTCGTGGGAGAGCGGAGTAACAAACTCCACTGGGTCATGCTCGACACGAGCTGGGGACGGAGTGGGCGTGCCCGGAGGAGTGGCCGTCGGTGCTGGAATGCGTGGGGTCGCCGGTTGAGGTGGAGGTGGACGGTCGGGGGCTGGGGTAGACACACTCGGTGGAGAAGAGTTGCCTACTCTCCCAACTCCCTTGAAGTGGACGTAGTCGACAATGAAGTCATCGTGCGTCGAGGTCGAATCGTCGTCCACCGCCTTGTCCCATGCCCATCCTCGCCCTTCGTTGAACACAACGTCGCGCGTCGTGCGCACACGCTGTGTCTCTGGGTCGAGAATGTGGTAGGCCTTCGAGCCCTCTGCATAGCCGATGAACACCCCTGGAGTGCTCCTGTCGTCGAGCTTGCTAATGTGGCCAAGCTCCTTGGCAAACGCGAGGCAGCCGAAGACCCGTAGATGACAGACCGCCGACTTGCGCCCATACCAAGCCTCGTACGTCGTCCTGCCGTTGAGAGCCTTAGTGGGCGAGCGATTGAGGATATAGACAGTCGTCATGTCACGCCCGGTTTTACAAAGGGCAAAACCGGCCGCAATCTACGTGTATGCCAGGATCGGTTTAGTTCATACACGTAGGACATATAGTGATAAACAGTTATATATCGAATGTAAATAACGTACATACCTTAAAATGAGTTTTGGATTAGCAGCGGAAGTGGAAAAACATGTAGGGCCGTCCACAGGCGAATCGACTGGCAGCAACGTGACCTTCTACACACCGTCTTCATTTGATCTTCTTTTCACTGAGCAACAATATAATAGAGGAAAAAGACAAACGCCTGAGTACATATTGTACTCAGCAAGTGTGGGAAGTTGATGACATGCAGGCATTTAACAAGAAAGGCTAGACGCGGGTTAAGCACTAAGCAACCTATCCTTAGTCTTATTAGGCGTCCTATTTATTTAGTGAAGTTCCCGCCCAACCCAAACATATCTTCAAGTGATCTCCACTATCACTGTAATCTCATTTATCTCAATCCAAACCACCATTCCCAAACCACACCAAACCAACCCACACTAATCATGAGAGAGTTACCAGCCCGCTCTTGACCGTGAGCACGGCTGTCTAGACAGTTTTGACTCTGCAGAGTTTGTACCCTTTACCCACAAGTCGTGTTTTCATCACCCGTCGGCGACTCAAGAAACTCCCTTCCGCCCTCTCACACTCCCTATGGTGTGGGGCCAGGAGTACACGACAAGGCCTTTACATTGCACTACCCAACCCGTGCACACCCGCTAAGGATTCACCGCTGCGGCACTCTGAAACCTCTGCCGCAGAAGCCCCCTCTTGCGCCACTTACACATCTCTCTGGTGTACACAAGGAAAGATAGGAACAACTTAATTGGCCACACTGCCCCATAACAGTTCTTGTGGTGGCACTGTATAAGCCAGTTGACAGGTCTCACGAACCGGTCCTTAGGATCTACGCAGGCTAACAATCCACAAACCCGAGTCTCGTGCACTCAGCACCCACCGTAACCCACCAGCCTGCTAGATCCCTACACTACCCACCTCATACACCACATACATCACCACATATATATATATATATACCATATATATATATCTGCACACAACATCTCAATGATCATGAATATATAACATTAATGTAAATTACTCCCATCCCATCTACTAAGCAGGGCTAAGCATGAAAATAATGACATAAAGGTAAACCCTATTCTACCCATCCCGGCTACAAGGCAGATATTGGAAATACTAGTAAGCAACCAACACATGGGATTCAATTTAAGAACTAAGCATGCAATTCTAACTAAAATCCTAAAAAGGTGCAAAATGGTCAAGGGCACTTGCCTTTTTCTTATGTTGTTGCTCAGTCCACGGATCGAACTCGTAATCTTCAAAGTCTTGCATGTCGAAAGTAGGCTTGGAGAATCAGGGCTATCATCAAACAATTTCGAAAGCTGAGATTTAATAGACCGTGTTAGGACATCCAAAGCTTTAGAGAGAGCAATTCCAGATAAAATGCACGCAGTGGGAGCAAGGACAAGCATAAGCCGGACCATCACTCTAGAAAAAAAAATACACTGCAGTGACCAAGTACAAGCCCATGAAGGAGCTTGCATCAGTCAAGAAGCTGTTGACCCCTGAAATCTTGAGCTGTTGGAGCGCGGTGGCTACTGCCCTTGCAGACAGGCGCCTTCGACGGTAGACAACTCAGGCGACCGAGGCACTGTAGGCGCCGCTGGCGCTACTGCGTACTCTGCAAGCCCGCTGGCGTTCTGTCAAGGTGGTAATGATGCATGGACGTATAAGTTGGGTGATGAAGCCTAGCTATAATTAACAAAGGGTTTCTAATGTTGAAATCAGAACACTGCAAGCCTGCAATGCCTATGGTGGCTGACATAGAAGTAAAATCTTACCGGGAAGCTGATGGAGATGACATTGTCTCCTTGTTTAAAGTTGGTCACGCCACTGCCCAGCTCGATGACTTCGCCAGACAGATCCCCGACTGTTTGGCCATGGCAAGGCCTTGTTCGAGCGTTAATACATGGGAAGTAGCAGACTTGCAGTATCAACTGGTAAGAATGGATCATTAGCTTGAGGGCAGAGGCAGACAAAATCCTATACAATGTTGTGTTCATCAAGTGCTATTTTCTGGAGATCAATGAAGGCTTAAGTAGCAATTCAGTTGTATCAGTTCATTCCTCCTAACGTGAGTTGTTTTGGCTTCATTTTTAATCATAAAGTAAGTTATCTGAGTGAAATTTCAGTGCCACTTTTCATTCGGGGTTATCCTAATTTTTCTTTGTAGTCCTGATTTGTTATTTTTCATCAAACACGCACTGGCATAATTTTCTTTATGAGTTTGGTTCATGTCTCTAACTAAGAATAGAATCAATAGATGCCTATCCCTATCATCAGCTTACAAACACTTTACTAGTTCATTTTTTTCTCCTTTATCTGCAGAGTGCAGCGAACATCCACAATCACAGCCTCAGTACTAGATAAATTATGCGTAGACCAACATTCGATGGGATGACCGGACTAAAATTTCAGCCTGATGGTACACAATTCCCTACGTTGTTTGTTCGCGCCACCATCAATAATAAAGCGATACCGAATCAATCTGATGCTATAGTATAATATACCCATTTGTTCAGACTTCAGACATGTGCCGCACCTGGTATCAACGGGAACTTCCTGGGCAAGAACGGCCGGAGCATGCCCTCCTGAATCTTCAGGTCCACCGGGTTGATGCTGGCCGCCTCTAACTTGAGCAGCAGCTCGCCCTTCTTCAGCGACGGGATCGGCACCTCCACATGCTGAAATCAGGCGGCAACAGAAGCAGAGCACCAAGAACAACTTCTCTGGTAAGGATGCAAGTTTCTATGGACGCATGGTAGCAGTAGCAAGGTAGTAGGTGGTAGTGTACCTTGAGGCCTTCTGCTCCTCCGCCGTACCTGTCATACTGCAAAGCTTGCTGCCATGGTAGATTTGGCACTCTCGCCTCTTCCAGGAGAGAAAGAGAGGGAGAGGTAGAGGTAGTGGTGGCTGGGATGCTTATGGGGGCGGCGGCGCGCGAGCGAGGAAGACACGGAGCAGGCGGCGACGATGGGGGAGGTATCCATGGCGGAGGGAGGTGTGGAGAGGGCGCGTGCGCGTGCCGCGGGTGCGGCGCAGCGTGGGACGACGGGAGGAGGCATGGCGGTGGAGGGGAGAGGCGGCGAGAGCTCGCGGCGCGGGCGGCGTTGAGGGCGGGCGCGCGTAGGGTTCCGAGCGGGGAGGGCGCGACGATGGAGCTCGAGGAAGGGGGCGCGGTGGAGGGTGCTCGGCGGCTGGGGGGCTCGGGCGCGGGGATGCAAGGAAAGACGGCGCGGGCGGCGCCAGCGGGTTGGGGAGAGGCGGCGCCGAGGGAGAGAAGGTCGGGCGAACTTGGCTGTGGCGAGGCGCACGAGGCGGGAGCCAGGGCGCGGGGCACTGCGTCGGCGTGGGAGATCGGTGAGGCGGCGCTTGAGAGGTCGGGGGGCGACTTGCGGTGCGAGCGACGGTGAGGAAGGAGGCACCTTGGACAGAAGAGGCGCGGGTCCGAAGCGGTGAGGGCGCCGGCCAGGGGCTCGGGCGCAGGGCGCTTGTGCGCGGAGATGGGGCGAGGCGGCTATTGCGGCGACGGCGCGCGCGGTGGGGGTCTGGAGGCGGTGCGCGAGCTGGGGGTAGGCCGGAGGGACGACGCGCGCGGTGGCACTAAGGAAGGAGGTGGCGGCTGCGCTGAGGGAGAGGAGGGAGACGCGGGCAGGTGAGGGACCTCGGGAGGAGGCGGAGCGCAGCAAGGCGCGGCAGCTGAGGAGAGAGCGCGGGCTCCAGCGGGGAAGGCGCCGGCTGTGGAGCTCGAGCGGGGGCGCGGCGAGAGGACTGGGAGGGAGGCAATGCCCTGGTGAAGGAGAAGTGGGCGGTGGGGCTAGGGCATGGGTGCAGCGGGAGGGAGAGGAGAAGGGGCAGGCGCGCATCAGGGGGATGGGGTCGAGCGCAGGTGCAGGGGATCCGAGGGAGGTTTGTTGCGTGCTTTTGACCGGGGGGGGAAAGAAGCAGCCGGTGGAGAAAAAAAAAGAAAGGAGGAAGAAGAAGGGAAAGTAGAGCATGACATGTGGGCCCCACTGGTCATATAGAGGAGAGGGAATCCAAGGGTTGCGGTTTGGGTTGGGCTGTTAAGGAGGGGGTGGGTTTTGGCCCAGGTGGGGGCTAGGAATCCACATTGTTTTTTTTTTTTTGCACAATATGTAAAATGGGTTGTTACACGTCACCACCGCCTCTCTCCAGAAGATAGCCGACATTCCCCTCTGCTTGAGGAGGGCCCAAGCCATCCCCACAACCGTCTAGTTGCGCCGCTCGACGACGCCGTTCTGCTGCGGGCTGTAGGGCGCAGAGTAGTGGCACTGAACACCCTCATCCGCGTAATACGACGCGAATTCAGCCGCCGTGAATTCGCCGCCGTTGTCTGTGCGCAGCACACGCAGCTTGCGGCCGCACTCCGCCTCCGCAATGGCCTGCGCGCGCCTGATGGCGTTCGTAGCCTCTCCCTTGCTGCCAAGGACCACAACCCACATGTAGCGGGAGAGGTCGTCGACGAGCAGCAGGAAGTAGCGTTGTCCTCCTGGTGTAGCTGGTGTCACCGGGCCACACAAGTCCCCGTGAACGAGCTCGAGCCGTTCCTTAGCTCGAAAGCTCGACTGCTGGGGAAAAGGAAGCCGCCTCTGCTTCGTCAATACGCAGACGTCGCAGAGCTTCTCCACGTGGTCAAGGCATGGCATGCCTCGCACTATCTCCTTGGCACTGAGCTGCTTTAGGGCCTCGAAGTGAAGATGCCCAAAGCGCTCGTGCCACTGCCATGCCTCGTCGTCCCGATGAGTGGCAAGGCAGACAGGTTGTGCTACCTGCACGTGAAGGACATAGAGTCGATTGGTGCCTCTAGTTACCTTGGCAAGAAGGCGACGATGGCGATCCCAAATCCTCATGCCTCCGCCCTTAATCTCCACGCGCGAACCGTTCTCATCCAGCTGTCCCAGGCTGATGATGGAGTTTCTCAACGCGGGGATGTAGTAGACTCCGACGAGCAGCCTGTGCTCACCAGACTCGGCGGTGAGGATGACGGAGCCAACACCCTTAATCTCCACGCTGGAGGCGTCACCAAACTTGACAGAGCCTCGGACATTGGAGTCAAGCTCAACGAAGAACTCCCGTCGACCGGTCATGCGATGGGTGGCGCCGGTGTCGAGGCACCACCCGTCAGTCTTGTCGTTGCTGGAGCCGTCGCCGAGGAAAGCGTGTGCTCTTGGCTCATCAAGATGAAGGAGAGCCGCTGCGGTCGATGCCACTAGAGGTGGCTTGATGCTTCCGTGTGCCAGAAGCAAAGCTGGCTCCTCCTCTACCTGTGCCACGTGGGCCTCCTCCTCCACTTGTGCCACGTGGGCCTGGCCACATCGTGGCTGTCGACACTCCGTGGCCCAATGACCAAGCTTGCCACAGTTGTGGCAGATGTCGTCTCGTGTCGACTTGTGGTTGCCGACGGTGCCGCCCTAGGTGCCTCCGCGGGCTCCACCCTCGGTACGTCCGCGTGCCCCGGCCTGGGTACCTCTGCGCCCCTTGCGCGACTTGCCGCGCTTGCGGCCGCCTGTCGAGGAAGAGGACTCCCCCTTCTTCCGGTCACCCTGGCCAGCCTCCCACTGCTCGCGAGTGAGATGAAGTTTCCTGCCAATGGTGATAGGCCCCGAGAGAGGTTGTGGTTCGTCGCCGTCGACGACCTATCGCCTCTTCGATCGACATCGTGGAGAGGTCCAGCAGAGACTCGATCGAGCGAGCGATCTGCTTGTACTTCTCGGGGATGCACCGAAGGAGCTTCTCGACAACTCTCTCTTCGTCGTAGGTGTCGTCGCTGAACTGCACCAACTTCAGCAACAAAGTGTTGAGACGGAGAGCAAAGTCATCAACGTCCTCACCTGGCTTAAAGGCCAAGTTCTCCCAGTCCTTGCGAAGCGCCTGCAGTGTGGACTTGCGGGCGCAGTCGCTGCCGATGCGTGCCGCAGCGATGGCATCCCATGCCTCCTTAGCAGTTCGCTTCTTGGAAAGCGAGAACTGCATCTCGGGCGGGACTGCAGCAATGAGGGCATCCAACGTCCGTCGATCCTCGTAGTAGTCGACGTCGCCGTACTGAACTGCTTCCCACATGTGTCGCACCTGGAGCCGTACCCTCATCACCGCGGCCCACTCGACGTAGTTGGTCTTGGTGAGGGTAGGCCACCCACCGCCGGGACCGACGTCCCTGACAATGGCTTGGACCCCGTGGTGTCCATGGTACCTGTCCGGAGAGGGAGAATCGCGCCGCATGTAATGGTCGCGTTCTCCGTCGACCCGGCCGCCGCCGCCGGGAGCGCCACTGGCGCGTGCGCGCCCGTCTGGGCTGCGGCTGTCGCGCCCATGGGGACGCGCAGCTGCTCGCTGCACCTCTCGTGCTCGCGCCGCCTCCCTCACCGGCCTGAGCTCATCGTCGACGCCGCCGTCGACAGAGCTGCTGGAGCTACTGCCGTGCAGAGCCTCCAACTCCGTTGCCGCCGCACGCGCTACAGGTGCCGCCGCCGCTGCTTCCACTTCCGCCCTCGTTGCTGCTAGTTCCGCCGCCGCCAACCTTGCCGCCATTGCCACCGTCGCCGCAGTCTCTGCCGCCGCTCGCTCGCGCTCCTCTGCCGCGGCGACCACCGTCTGTCGCGCGCTCGAGGCGACCGAGCGCTGAGACTGTTCGTTGGATATGGCGCACTAGTGGGGGAGGGCTGTTGTGTGTGGAAGACAAGCTGCTGCTCATCTGTGCAGGAGAGGAATGAGCTGGAACAGCCGGTGTTCCTGCTGCCGGTTGCGGACAGAGAGAGGTACGGGAAGGGGATGAGCAGGAGATGTTTAAGCTACATGATAGAACGGCTCTGATACCAAATATCAGTAGTTGAATTCTTACTCTCATTGGAAGAGAGGATGACACTAGGAGTTGGGGCAATTTTCTTGTCTATTTCTCACACAATGCCATACCAACCCAAGGGGTTGAGGCTACATATTTATAGCTGTCATGGCAGCCAAGCATATGCCACAAAGATGCTAGTCTAAGATGCTTAGATGCTGTCCTAATATGTTGTCCTTGGCTGACACTATGATGCTGTCCTAGTGTCCTTAATATGCTGTCTTAGTGTCCTTAGATGTTGTCCTAATTGGGGCCACAAAGATCAAAGGACTAGAGTACAACAAGGACCAAGGAACAAGGACTAAAGTGCAACAAACTAAAGGACTAGGGTACAAGAAACTAGTGGACCAAAGACCAAAGGATTACAAGACTTATTCTAGCACTGGTAGCGACAGAGGATGTCAGTGAGCCTCTACTGATAAGTTGTCTTCTGCGGAAACCATCTGTCTCTTTCGTTTCTGTCAAAAGTTGTGTCAGCCAGCATAGGTACTTTCATAGATTCATTATGCATGCAGAAGGCAAATCAGGGAAAAAAACAGTTGGTACTGGAGATGACTTGCTATTGCTGATGGCCATTCGAAATTTGAAATAGCTAGTGGCAATGGCTGTTAACTGGTTGCTTCGCCAATCGCCATTCGCTTAACAAAAACCGCATGGATATTAGCTACTGTCCTATACAGCTATACTACTCAGCTGAAAGAATGACGTGCCGACGACTAGCTCTTATTCCGCATCTTTTTTTTTCCTTTGAATTTTGGAATGGATGATGTGTCGAGTTCTTGATGATGGTAGCTACGCCTGAGGCCTACAGTTAAATACCTGTTTCTATAATGTCCTTGTGTTTCTTTTCTTGGTTGATCAGTTAAGATTACAAAGATAATACTCCCTCTGTTTCATAGATCAGTTTAAAACTAAACTAACCAATGTCATTTAAAATGAAACAGGAGTATCTTATTTTAAAAAAATCCCTACCCAGCAAGCAGCAAAGAAATTTCCACAGGGAGCAATTCTTCCTGATTCGTACCATTTTCTCCCTAGTGGCATAGGCTTTTTCCCATTTTTGTGAGTGAGCTCCAGCATGATGGGCCAGATATTTGTAGAAGCCGAAAGAGGCCTAGTACAGAGAAACTGACCGAAGGCCTGGCCCATCCTTATAAGGCCGCTCGTCCCACTCTCGTCGCTCAACAAGCAGCCCAATATCAACAAGTATTGTTCCTCCCACCGGAGGGCCGCCATTGCTGCTTGTTGGAGGCCCACCGCATGTCCGCCTGCCATGGACACGCACATGGAGAATCTCGCCGGTGACGGCAGCGAGGCCGAGCGGTACAAGGCGGAGGAGGCGGAGGCCGAGCGGTACGAGGCCGAAGAGGCGGAGGCTGACCTCCTCCGCGACCGCCTCCGTCTCGCCGTCATCAAAATTGTCACTGCCGAAGGTAGGGCGCCGTTCTCCCCTCCGCTCCTCCTACTCGCCGTGGACTACCCCAGCACCCTTTTGGCCGTTTTTGTTTCCTCATGCGTCTTGCGCTGTCATGGTTTGCGCAGGCAGGAAGGCGGGTATGGAGGTCGCCGAGCCCGTCGTCGCGTGCGTCGCCGATTTGGCATTCAAGAGCGCAGTTGTGCCTCCACGACTTCACCTTCTCTCACTCATGTTCCTCCCAAATGTTGGTGCCCGTTACTATTCCGCCTCCGGTTAATTGTAATCTAAACCGCTTGGGTGGTGTTGTGACGTTTGCTACTACAATAAAAGTTTGTTCCTGTAGGAAATGCAATGCTCGGTTTAGAGAAGAACTACTTTCGACATTTCGGGTTAGTTCTGAGAATTAAAACGTAATTACGGCGTAGAGAGGTTTGGTTACTTTGTTCACAAAGGTTGCAACGTTCATTGAAATGTGGTTGGAATTATGAAACTTTTTGTTGAGACGTGTTGTTCAGGAAAAGACTGAATGGAGAAAAGTGATGAAATAAGCATGTACGGTCTAAACTGAAAGTTGCTCTGATATGTGAAATATCGTTTTCAAGTTGTATTCGTTCCATTCAAAACTCATTATAAACTGCATGGTGTAAAGTGATAAGTTCCTCTTCTCTGACCTGGGATCTCATAAACCATAATGCTGAAGAAAGCCATTGATCTGAGGGTTCCCAAACTGGTAGATTATTACCTACTTTTGTCCATAATCTAACAAATTTCGACCTAATTGTTGGCATAAACCTGGAACACATGTAGTATATTGTTTGTCAGAGTTAACAAGTTAAGTAGTACTTAATATCACCCTTGTTTACATTTAGTCAAAATATGGACATTATGTTTGACATATCCTGTCCCTTGTCATTTTTTTCCTGCTATCTCCAGGATATATATTTTATTGTACTCAAGGAGTCAAGTTAAATAACGCTTCTCAGCTTTGAGCTTCCTGATGTACCTCACGACTTTTGCACCAGAACTGCCGGACTTGTTAAATTAAGCTATCGTCCGCAGTCCTCGCAATGTTTTATGTGCGTTTTTTATCAACATTCAGGGTACCTAGTTAATTTTGATGGAATAAGTCTTGTACTTATGGTCATTGTGACCTCTTAGTTGGACATCACCTTAGTCTTTGTTAGGACAACATCTTAGACCAACAATATCTTAGACCAAGAGGACAGCTGTCGAAGTGTTCGTTACGACACTTCCCTCAGTCTGCCTAAGCAGCCCACGGAGGTTCTTTTTTCAGAGAGGCTAGTGGATCTCGAAGGTCGGAGCGCGATGGTGAGAGGAACACGAGGATTTACGTGGTTTAGGCCACCGGAGCGTAATACCCTACGGGAGTGCTTGTTGTATTGCTTGAGTTGTGAGAGAGTGGGTTGGTTAGGTTGCCCAGTTGCGAACCCTTTGCCCGGAGGCTGTCCCGGTCCTTTTATAGCCCAAGGCCGGGGCAGTTACAACGTGGCCCGGGGCCCGACAGGTGGCTCCGAGGCTGTACCCTATACATGAGCTAGGATATTTACAACTATATGCAATGTCGCTGTCGGAGGAGTTAAGACGCACCGTCTGGCACGCCGGGCGCCTCTGACCGGGTAGCAGGTGATGATGAACACCCCGTCTTGTCACCGCGTCTCCTCCCTCTGCTGAGCGGCTCTGTGCCGTTGGGCGGCACTGTGTCGCCGTCACGTCTCGCCGCCATGTCTCGTCACCGTAATGGTGAACAGGCGGAGGATGGAGCCATGCGTCGTGTGCCATACTTTAAGGGAAGGCGCGAACCTTGAATGCGCGGCCTGACAACACACCTTCCTCTTTACTCCTTGGCTACCTGCCTGTTGCTCGTCAGCGCGGCGTCCGGGTGGCTGGCCCCTAGGACACGCGTCGCCACCAGAGCTGTCTTACGGAGCAGCGAGGGGTCCGGAGTTTTTGGACACGTGGCAGCACCGGAACCCTCCCTTGCTGGAGGTCGAGCCCAGAGCCGTAGGACACGTGGCACCTTTGGAGCTCTCCTTGGCAGGATGGTACGACTGGAGCCGTTGTCCACGTGGCAGCACCAGAGCCCTCCCATGCTGGAGGTCGGGCCCGGCACCATCGGACACGTGGCGGCTCTGGAGCCTGTAGACACGTGGCGTCCTCGGAGCCCTCCTTAGCAGGTGGTCAGGCCCGAGGCCCAGGGCAAGTGGCTTATGCTGGGACCCGCCTCAATAGGAAGGCGGGGTCCAGGTTGTCTTTTACCACTACGCGGGGGTACCCGGTATGTAGGGTATCGACAATGGCCCCCGGGCCCATCTCGGGGGAGGTATTGAGCCCGTAGGTGGGGCCCCCATCTCTTTCGCGTGGTGGCCTTGAACCTGCGATTTGGGAGTTGGGAGACAAAAAGGCTGCTTGTCTTTGGTGTAGTGGGCGCTCTCAGTTAATGTAGCAGCGCGTCGACGCGTCCACTCCGGATTTGACCGGTCACGGTGATGCAGTCGAGGGGTTGCCTCGGGGCAATTACTGCGACAACTCGTGAACCGTAGGAGTATTGCACCGCTTCCCTCGGGAACCGGCGGGAGTTCCCGAGTTTTTACTCGCCTGCCCCGTCAGTGCCTAACTGGTTGACGTGGGCCCTACCTATCATTGGTGGGCGCAAGTGCTAAGGCGGTGCACTCGAGGGGTTGCCTCGGGCCATTTACTGCGGGAACCGATGAGTCGGTCGCACCGCTCTCCTCGTAAACCGCTGAACGTTTCCGTGGGGTTATCCTCCCGACCCCCAGCAACTGACAGGTGGACCTGGATCCAGCCCATTGTTGGGGGAGGCGAATAGCCCGCGGCGTTCAATGGTGGTGACCCAATCGCCGCGCCTGTTGCCATGCCAGAGGTCGCGGTTGGGTATAAAAGGAGGCCTCGCGGTGTAGGGTGGTACTCCTCCTCACCATGTGGCCTTTGTCCTCCTCTTGCGCGCTGTAAGCCTTTGCTTTCAGGCACTCTCGCCCACCAGATGCTTCATCACATGTAGCCGTCTTCGTCCACTTCCGCGAGATATTCATGTGTGCGCGGCCTTCGGTGAGGTTCTCTGGTGCATCCCTCTCCTTGAAAGCCTTGGATAGAGGCACAAGACATCCTGATGGTGTGTCGACGGTAGGGGAGGCCGTCGTGACAGGGTCCTCAACTCGCGGTGAACCCCTACGCCAGCGTCGAGAAGGGCTGCCTGCCGGTACCGGAGCAAGGTTAGGTCTAGAGTGATCAAGCCTTCCTCCAAGTACTGTGGTAGACAACAAAATCTGCCATAGACGGCGATTTGCCCACACGACGTTGGATGTCATCGTTGCCTCGGTCCAGCATGCATTGCTGCCGTCCTTGGTCTAACAGCAGGTGACCGTCTCCCTGCGTAGAGATCAGCTCGGGGGGCAACCAAGCAGGCCATGGAGCAGAAGACTACTCGACTTGTAGCTGATGAGTTCCTTAGTTGTCTTGTATCCCCTTTTGTATGCCAGAACTCCATTATTAATGAAAGTATCCTCGTTTGAAGTCTTTCATTGTCTTGTTTTGTGTTTTTGTGTTGATGAATGAAAAATCCTTCTGTTGATCTTCCATCCATCTACCACTCGGCGCAGGGTCCGGTAGGCAGAACCAATTTTAGCTTTCACGAGGCCCCCTGGTCCTTGATGTCGCAAGGACCGGAGGCTCTGTGACTTGCTAAAGTGGTTGATGCTTCCATATTGTTTGATGTAGATGTGTACTTGCTTCCTTCTTGCCCGTCGCAGGGGTCCGGCCGATTCACTTGGCTTGGCCAGTTGTGATGACCCCGTGGCGGGTGTGCCCAAGTGTTCGGGAACGCCTATCAAAAAGGCGCAAGACACCAGCTCCGGAGCCTTCGGGAGACGCCAGCTTTGGGGGTCCGAGAGTGGCCCCCCGGCAAAGCTGGTGCCCCAGGACCAACCCCTCGGATTGGAGCTCTGTGGCCTGCACAGACATTAGAAGAAAGGGGTAACCGTGCCATGTAGTTGCATTCTCTCTGCTTGGTGGCCCCATTGTGGCTTATGGTCCTCTGCTAAGCTACGGGACCTAGGCAATTCAATGTAGTAGTGTCCGGACCTTGGTTACCATCCTTCCTAGGGCGGTGTGCCATCCGGGCCCCCAACACTTGGGTGCTGCGCTGAAGAGGCAGAGTGTGCACGCTTAGGGCGCAGGACCAGCTAAGTAAGATACACACCCTAAACCTCCCGCTGGCCAGACACTCCAAAGAGGGGAGGCGTCCTTCTGGCGCCACCGGACCCGAGCGGGAAGGTAACTAGGGGGTCCGAAGACAACACAGGTGCCTCAGGCGTTTTCGCCTTGTAGCAGGACAACATAACTCTAGCCAAGAGAAAAATAGAGAGATACAACTATGTACACATCGAGGGGTGCGCAAAAATACACGCAAGCTCGAAAGGAAAGTTGCATAAATGTAGAAGTGCATAAGGCAAGGGAGAAGAAAGGTCCAGAACGACTTAGTTGATGTGGGTAGCTCTTTGACAATGTCCCAAGCTTGTCCCTCCGGTACCTTAGCAGCGTAAGGACCCAGGGCGCTCTGGCTGTGTGGCTACCACTCCCTCCGGGTCCCCGGCCACGCAAGGACCCGTAGGTAGTTCTGCCTTTGTCTTCAACTTACCGCAGCTGATGCTCCGAGTCTTCTGCTTGTTGCTGCAGGGGTCCGATGTCTTGCCCGTGTGGTTCACCGTGGCGGCCCCCTGGTAGGTGTGGCACCTGTGTTGGGGTGCACCTACCACCGGATGAGGCAGGACGTCAGCATCGGGCCCTTTGGGAGGTCCGAGACGCCAAGGACCTTTGTGGACCTGCAGACATGACAGAAAGGAGTAGTCATGCTCCCTTGTCACTTTCCCTTTTTTGGTAGCATTACTGTGGTTTACGGTTTTCAGCCGAGCTACGAGGCTTGGGTAATTCGATGTGGATCGTCCAGGATATGGTTGAAGCCTTGCTCAGGGCTATGAGCCATCCGGTTCCCTGGTATTGAGCTATAGCACTAGAGAGGCAGGATGTGCACGCTTAGGGCACAAGACCAGCTAAGCTGGCTATACACCCTAGACCTCCCGTTAGCGTAAGCCTTTCACAGGAGGTCCATTCGGCACCATAGGGCCCCCGAGCAATGAGACAACCACCGGACCCCGGTACGTCACAGGTACCTCAAGCAGACCTGCCTACGGAAGGATAGCATAGCTCCTGCTACAACGGAATGCAAGAAAAAGTGACTGGCCACACGACCGGAGCGGGATGGAAAGAAAACGTGCAAAGAGCATCAAGGCAATGTTCGGGGTCCGGTTACTCCTCTTGTCCGTAAGCGTGCTCCTTCTGGCCTTCGAGTACTCAGTTGTCACGCTGAGGAGGCACGATGTTCACGCTATGGGTGTGGTACCAGTCATAGCAGGCTACACACCTTGGACTTCCCGCTGGCGTTAACCTTTCAGCGAGGAGACCTTCCAGTGGCACGGGTCCTAGGACAAGTGTGTAGGACGGGCTCCGGACATGCCGTTCATAGTTGATATGCATGAGCTAGCATAAACTGTAAACAAAGTGCGCAAGATAGGATATTCTTTTCTTATTGTTGTCTTCCTTCGGGCAATAGGAGGTAACAGGCCGTGTAGGAAGGTAGCGACCCACCCTGGATGACAAGAGTAGCTGGACCCTTCCGGGGCTTTAGCTGTTCTAAACGTTGTTCCTAGACACTATGACACCCTTACAAGAAAGAGAAAAAGAAAAAAAATATCCTACCACTGCGCTAAGGGTAAAAGTTACAGGGGTGTTCTATGTCCTGTGGCCTGGGTAGAGATACCCATCCCGTGCAGCCTGGCGGGCGCACTTGGATCGGCGTACTTGTACTGTTCGGGAGGGACCCTCCTAGCTGGGGGGAGGGTTTGTCACCCCTCCTCGAGAAAGCATTGGTCGAGGCACCAAGTAGCCCTACCTTGGGTTGTCTACTCCTCACGCAGAAGCTGATCCTGCGCGGCTTCGTCGTATATCTGGACATCGGGTGTGCCCATGTCGCACGACGGAGAGGGGAACACCTGGTTAGGCGTGGAGCGTCTTTTGTCACTCGCTGTGGTCGGAGTCGGAGCTCTCTCCTTGGTCATAGATGACCTTCAACGCCCGCTTGGTGTCTTGGAACTCCATCTCCTGGTAGTTGCTGACCTCGAGGTCAGCCTTTTGCTTGCCCTCACGCTGGCGGAAGGATACGCCATACTGGCGCTGCTGTCGGAGCTCTCGGAAGCACTCCGCCAGCTTCTAGATCTCCCAGCACTCGCTGGCGCTATGTCGTTTGGTGTCGTGGACCGGGCACCTCTGGTCTCCGTCGTCGCTGCCGGACGGATGTCACGGACACTTGTTGGTGTGCGGCCCCCTGTAGCTGCTACTGCTGCTGCAGTGTGTGCTGCGGCCAGCGACTAGTCCTTGCCGTCGGTCTTCTTCTTCTTGCCGCCAGAGCCCTCCCTGGCGGACTCACTCCCGTTGCCAAGCGGTGTGTGCCAGTTGCGGCCCTCCGCGGCCCTAACACACTTGTCCGCCAAGCTGAAGAGCTCAGAGACGTCTTGCACGTCATACGTGGCCAACTTCTCGAGCATCTTCTTGTCGTGGACGCTCTGCCGGAAGGCGACGACGACGGAGGCGTTAGAGATGCGGAGGACGGTGTTCCTAACTTGGGAGAAACGCTGGATGAAGGAGCGCGGCGACTCTCCCGGTTGCTGTTGCAGGGCGTGGATGAAAGTTGCCTAGAGGGGGTGAATATGCTAATAAAACCTGTAACTATTGCAAACAGCGGATTAAGCTTGAAGGAGGCCGGACTAGTCTGGTCTGAGGGCGGACTAGTCCGGTCTAAGTATAAATTATGTTTTAGGTTTTCTTTTTAAGTTTGCTTGAGCGGAAGATATATAGTAGTCAAACAATTTCACTAATTAGTTGTGAATGATTAGATTGCAAGATAGTGAAACAATTCACAAGTGTTGACAAAATAAAAGCTTAACAAGTAATTCTAGTGAGCGAGCTAGAAGGTAAAGGAACCAAGAGACACGATTTATCCCAAGGTTCGATTCCACACAGGAATCTACATCGTCGTTGAGGAGTCCACCAAGGACCGGGTCTTTTACAGCCCTTCCCTCACCGAGCGATCACCAAGATCAAGCCTGGGCTCTTTCACTATCAATCAAATGTGAATACAATGCTCTTAGGGGCTACTCACAACTTGAGGCTCCCTACAACAACCTAGCAGTTCTAGGAATCAAAGTACAACTGTTCTTGGTACCCTCAATATGGGGTACCCCCGCGCACAGGGGAAACTGCCTAAAGGACCTCGCCCTTCTCCACAGGGAGAGCTCCGAAGGCGCCACGTGTCCAGCGGGGCTGGACGTCCCTCTCCTCAGGGAAAGCTCCGGGGCCGCCACGTGGCCGACTAAGCCAGACCTCCCCCCTCCGGGGGGAGAGCTCCGAAGGATCCACGTGTCCAGCGGGGCCGGACCTCCCTCTCCTCAGAGGAGAGCTCCGGGCCCGCCACGTGGCCAGCGGAGCCGGACCTCCCCCCTCCGCGGGAAGAGCTCCGAAGGCTCCACGTGTCCAGCGGGGCCGGGCCTCCCTCTCCTCAGAGGAGAGCTCCAGGCCCGCCACGTGGCCAGCAGAGCCGGACCTCCCCCCTCTGCGGGAGAGCTCCGAAGGCATCACGTGTTCAGCGGGGCCGTACCTCCCTCTCCTCAGAGGAGAGCTCCGGGCCCGCCACGTGGCCAACAGAGCAGCGCTGCCTGCCTCTACGCGGTAGGCAGCGAGAGTAAAGACGCGCCATACCTTGCCCGTACAAGGTATTCAAGATCCGCGCCTTCCTAAGGCGCGGAGACGCGGAGCACACCTCTGTCAGGTGCCGTTGCGCCCAATCACATCAGTGAATGCTGGCACGCCGCGTCAGAGGTTGTACGCCAATAAACACAGCGACAAGACATCCCCTGCCACCCCTGCCATCATCAACCACTACGACTAGCTTGCGGCATGGGCAGGGCGGCAGAACAAAGACTCAGAAGCCCTCGCCAGAGACAACTACCGACGTAACTGCAGATACGGTAGATGGCAGACAATCTCCCCGAGACCACCTGTCGGGTCCCGGGCCCACCTTGTAAGCCACCAGAGCCTTCGACTATAAAAGGCTCGGGTAGGCAACGTTAGCAAGGGTTCGACTCTTCGCACACTTACGCTCCAGCATCCGAGCACTTAGGTCATCCTCAAGCTCAGGACTCCGGTTCTGAGCACCAGGCAATACAACGAGCATCTCTGCTCACCGTGGACGTAGGGTTTTACGCTCCGGCGGCCTGAACCACGTAAAAATCTCTGTGTCAAGCTTCTCCCTCCATCGTCCCTAACGCGTAAGCTCTCCGTGTGTGACTAGCCCCTTCGAAAAAGAACCTCCGCGGGCTGCCCAGAGCAGGCCCGGGGGAAGTGTCGGCTACAGACTTCGACATTTGGCGCGCTAGGTAGGGGGCTTTTCCCTTGCGCGACGAGCTTCCGCCGACGAAGATGACGAAACTTCCTTCAGCGGGAAGCTCTCCTCGCCCACGTTCGCGACGAACGGTGACCAGCAGGGACTACGTCTCGACACACTCAGGACGGACTGTGTCGGTGCAAGCTGGAAGCCGACTCCGACAGCGCCGACTCCGGCAGTGCAGACTCCAGCGAGCCCAAGATCCACTGCAGCGCTGAGTGTCTCCCACGGGAGCGCACTAGCTGCAGCACGAGCGCTACTGCGTAATCCACCTGCTGGGGACGCGCCTCAGTCAGCGACCCAGCAATGGATTCGCGACGTAGACTGTCTCATCGTCGCCGCCGCCAACTCTCAACTTCGGCGGGGACGACATCCCATTCAACCGGTTGTGTCGCTGACGCGCACACCAACGGTTGACGGGCAGACGGCAGACTCCCGCTCCATAGGCGGACCTGAGGTCGGAGCTGGAACGACGCCACCTGGGCAAGGATGCCCAAGTCGTCATCGAGCGACGACGAGAAAGGCGTTGCAACCAAGAGGCCGGCGACAGCATGTCAACCGCCTCGAACCAGCGTGAGCCGCAGACGTTCGCCACGCGATCTCTGCCCCAGGCATACGCCACGCAGCATATGCCCCAGCCATATGCCCTGCAAATGGTGCCCCCAGTCTATGGCGCAGCTTTGCCCATACCGAGGTATACGGTGCCGACAGCGAACCAAGCGTTCGTGGCACCAACACCTGCAGCAACAGGAGCAGGATGTGCGGCCCTAGCGCCACACCTTCGCTTCGCGAAGTGGCCACGCAAGTTCCGGCCGCACGTGCCTGAGAAGTACGATGGCAACGTCAACCCGACGGAGTTCCTCCAGATCTAATCCACCGCCATCCTTGCTGCAGGAGGGGACGAGGCCGTCATGGCCAACTACTTCCCCGTCGCCTTGACCGGCCCAACTCGGTCTTGGCTCATGAATCTCCCCCACGGTTCCATAACCTCCTGGGGAGAGCTCTGCCAGCAGTTCACCGCGAACTTCGGCAGCTCCTACACCCGGCCTGGCACGGAGCTCGACCTCCACGCCATCCAACAACAACCAGGAGAAACGCTGCGCTCCTTCATCCAACGGTTCGCCCAGGTACGGAACACCATCCCGCATATCCAAAATGCTTCTGTGGTGGTGGCGTTCCGGTAGGGTGTACGGGATACAAAGATGCTCGAGAAGCTCACGACCAGAGAGGTCCGCGACGTCTCAGAGCTTTTCAGCCTGGCGAACAAGTGTGTCAGGGCAGCTGAAGGGCGGAACTGGCACTCACAGCCAGCCTCCGAATCAGGAGGACAGCCTGGATCTGGCGCTGCTTCCCATGGAAGCAGCAAGAAGATCAAGAACCGGGGCGGTGGCAAGATGAAACCACCGACCGCAGCTGCCGTTGCCGCAGCAGCAGCACCCAGTGGAGCTCGGGGGCCACGCCTTGACAAGAGGCAGCGACAGTCACCAGCCCCAGATGGTGACCAAGGCGAGCTGTGCCCCGTGCACAACACCAGCAGCCATACTGCTGCTGAGTGCCGGGAGATTCAGAAGCTCGCGGAGCGCTTCCGCAAGGGGAAGCAACCGCGTGCTGACGCCCCTCCCTTCCGTCAAAGGGAGGGCAAGCAGAAGGTCGACACCCAAGACGACGTCGACCACCAGGTGGAGTCCCAGGAGCCTCAGGGCGCCGTAAAGGCGGTATACAACTATGAGGACTCTAGCTCCAGCGACGACGAGTCATGGCGGTAGCCCACTACGACTGCCCCAAAGATCTGTGGAGACTGCACTGCTGCGGTATCAGCCTTGGAAAAGCTCCAAGCAATTGCAGCAGCCCAAGCACCAGCCCCCGGCGGTGCAGAACCGGGCCAGCTCCACCCGAGCGCACGTCTCCGTGCCTCGGCCTCGCCTCCTGGGGGCCGCCCAGGATCCGTCAACCTCATGTCGGCCTGAGCCAATGGAAGAAGACATCCTGGGTCCCCCAAGAAGAGTTCGGGTCCGCCTACCTCTTGTCGGCCTGAGCCAATAGAGGAAGGTACCCCGGGGCTCTCGGGAGAAGCCGCGCAGGACCAGCTCCGGCGTGAAGATATCGACCTCGTCGACGAGGCACGATTACAAGCAACACTCCACAACGCACGGCCCCAGCTGGTGCTCCGGCGCTACCGCCAAAGGACCAAGTGCGTCTGGGAGCTACAAGAGGGCGACCTGGTGCCGCGGCGCACACTTTCTCGCGAAGGACCTATAAACTCTCCCCCAACCGGGAAGGTCCCTTCCGAGTCACGAAAGTTGCCGCCCCAGGTACATACGCCTCTCCACCAAGGATGGGATCCACTCCCGAACCCTTGGAGCATGGAATGTCACAGTAAGTTCTATTCCCAGAGCATTAGTAGTACATACCTTTTCCTTTCTGTAATAGATCCCATAGGCTCCAGGAACAACGCTCGGAGCAACTAAGCCTCAGGGGACGGTCCAGGACTACGTTCAGCTTGGCCTGGTTCCGACCCCAAGCGCGTAGAGTCTTGCTTCCCTTCTTAATGGGGCGGGTCATTGCCTCCATGTTCAGCCTGTCTTCCTCCTATGGGCATTTACACAGAAACCTGTTCTACTACGCTCATACTTATGTGCTCATTTAAATTACACATTAATTTCTATGACCGCACTTTCCATGTATGCTCACCGTACATTTAGCTCCCCCTTTCCGCTCTCATCCATAGTCAGCATTTGCTATCCTACCGAAGGCGGTTGCGCTTGTAGCACCTGCCGATGGCCAGGGGGCCTTTCGGGCCTCCCCTAGTCAGGTGTTGCGGTGCCAGTTGTTCACCTCTAGGAAAGGCTTGCGCTGTGCATGGGGGGTCCAGGGTGCGTAGCCTGCTTTGCCTGTTTCTGACCCAAAGCGTGCACGCCCCGTCCTTCGGAGGTCCAGGGGAGTACAGCCGCTTTGCTGGTTCCGTACCGAAAGCCTATACACTCTGCCTCCTCGGCGTTAGGTCCGGTACTAGGGGCCGGACGGTCGCGCCCTGACCTCAGAGGGAGCCGGACCCTCGGCGCCTCGCACACAGAATTTCCCAAGCCCCGTATACCGGACCGGGACCGTAAGCCAAATAAGACTAGGAGACGGGGAAGGGAAAGTCCTCGAGGAGAATTACGCTTCCTCTACCTGTGTGCAGGACCTTCAGGTTTTAGCTACGGGAACCGCACAGGGGAGGGCCAGAGCTATCGACTACTCCAGCGCAAGACCGGAGGATCCGGGTCTCGCCCCTTCCGTAGGGGCGGGCCCCGAAGGCTCCACGTGCCCGGCGGGGCCGGAGCTCCCCTCTCCTCAGAGGGTAGCTCCGGGCCCGCCACGTGGCCGGCAGAGCCGGACCTCGCCCCCTCCGCAGGGGTGAGCTCCGAAGGCTCCATGTGTCCCGCGGGGTCAGACCTCCATCTTCTCAGAAGAGAGCTCCGGGCCCGCCGCATGATCGGCAGATCTAGACCTCGCCGTTCTCACGGGGCGAGCTCCGAAGACCCCTGGGGTCCTTAACTCAATAAGGACCCGACGAAGGTGTTTGTGCAAGACTTAAAGATTGGTGAAGACCTCTGAGTATCTTGCGGAGCTAAGGACTCGGGCGGGACAAGCCAAGAAGAAGATAAAAGAACACAGACACAGAAAACAACAAGGGTCTATTCATTCAAGGCTCCATGAGCTGGACTACAGACTCAATAAAAAGAAAAATAAAAGGTACAAGCACTAGGACTCCCCTGGCTCGCGCCGGAACCTAGAAGCTACAAGGGCGGCCACATCCCCGACTTCAGCCCTGGCAGCTTCCTCCCGCTCCGCGGTGGGGCCCTGCCTCACTGGCTCTAGAGAGAGGGAGGGATCCTGGCTCCGGAAGCACGCCAGCACGTGCGTAGCAACCTCCATTGTCAGGCCCCGTCCCTCCGCCTCGAGCTCACCGGTGACCACCGCTTCAAGCCTGTCTAGCTTGGCGCCGATAGACTCCAGCGCAGGGATCACCTCGGCCACTTTCTGCGCCGGAGCCTTTGCCCTCACCGGGCTGAAGCCAAGGGGGACCAGGGCGGACCCTGCCTGCTCGACGAAGCTCCAGACCTCCCGGGCCTCGGAGGACCGCGAGGCCTGGAGCTCCTCCATCTCGCGGCGGGATACTAGCAAGGCGTCGAGGCCCTCCTCGGAGAATTCCTTCTCCTTGGCCGCCAGAGAATCTTCCCGGAGTTGGAGACTCTAGGCAAGCCGCTCCAACTCCGAAGCCCGGAAGTCGGCAGCAGCTCCCGATCCAGGACCGCCTGGCGCTCGCGGGAGACTTGCTCCTCCCTCGCGACCAGATCTGCCTTCCGGGTCTCCAGCTCCTTTGCTCGGGCCCTCAGGTCACCCTCGCTAGCCGTCAGCTGCGCGGTGACCTTCCTCGCCTCAGCCGCCACAGCCTGCTCCCGGTCAGCGACGACGCGCTCGCGGCGCGCCAGCTTCAGCCACACCTCCTCCAGAGTAGAGAAGTTCGCCTCGACCCGGGCATGTGCCTCGCGGGTATCCTGGTGGAGCCGCTGAGTCTCGGAGTCCAGGCGGGCGACGACCTTCTTCTGACGGTCAAGGAGCGCCTCCATGGCATCGAGCGACGTCCGCCTCGAGTCAAGCTCCGCCCTGACCTCCTCGGTCCGCTCCTTCAAGAGGCGCCCCGAGGTGAGGAGGCGATTCGTCTCTCCTGCCTGCTCCTCCCGTTCACGACCGAGCGCAGCCAAGACCTGCTGGACGCTCGTCTGGGCGAGCTTGAAAGCGTCCGCCAGGGGCAGCGGGGCAGCAGAGGCCGAAGCCGCGCCCCCGACCTCCTCCATCACGTCGTCATCAGGAGGAGCTGACGCTTCGTGTAAGTGCATCTAGGATATCCCTTGTGGGTTTTGGCTAATTGATGACGAACATATGAGATCCTAATGAAACTATTAAGATGATTGCAGGATAAACAAAGTGAACTGGCTCGGCACACACACAAAAAGGTGAAAAATAGAGTGGTGCCCAAAAAGGAAGAAGTTAGTGGAATTTAGAGAAGCAAAGTAGATATAAATGTATAGGTTGTGTGTGAGAGATACACATCCCAAGAGCTCATGACTTTGCGTAAGGTTAAGGGGTTTAAAAATCAACTAAAATCCACTGAAAACCGGACTAGTCCGTTCATGGACCGGACTAGTCCGTTTAACTTTCTGAAAGACGCAAACATAGTGCACCGGACTAGTCCGCCTTGTGAACCGGACTAGTCCGGTCAGCTCACTGGAACGCAACCGGACAAGTCCGGTTTTAGACCGGACTAGTCCGGTCATGTCTCTGTTGTCCTCTTTAGAGGACTACGGACTAGTCCATCCAAGCAACAGGACTAGTCCGCTAAAGTTTCTGAAAACCCATCTCACATAGCACCGGACAAGTCCAGTTTGTGGACCGGACTAGTCCGGTTAACCCACTGGAAGTAGACCGGACAAGTCCGATCATATACCGGACTAGTCCGGTAGTAGGTTTAACAATGGTAACTTTTTGGGAAAGCCTATAAATAGAGGTCCTTCGTCTTTTCCCTAAAAACACACGACTTATACTGTTAAAAACTGAAACCCTAGCGCCGCCACCTGTCCCAAGAGCCCAAATACACGTCTCCCCACACATATAAGGTGCAAAAAGGTGAAGATCAATAAAATACTTGGATTTGGGATTGGGAGATCGTCGTTCCTTCGTTGTGAGCTCTTGGGGTTTGATCTCTCTACACTCATATTCTGCATTGTAATCTTTTTGAGTGTATTTGATCAACTTCTCATTGTAATTCTTGTGGGAGCCCTCAACGTGTGAGGTTGCCCCATAAACACGGTGATTACACTTGATAGTGAAGTCAAGTCGGCCTGTGTGGTGACTTGAAGAGGGAAAGGGTTGGGAACCCGACTCTGTGTGAGCTTCCTCAACGAGGACGTAGATCTCTTGCTGAGATCGAACCTCGGTTTAAATTCGTGTCTTTTGTCTCTCATTTGTTTTACATCTTGACACATTAGATCACTAGTTTGCTAGTCATCGTTTGAGTTCCTTACAAGTTTGCACGTGCATCCATACAATAAATTTAAGTTATAAAAACTGTTGTTCTTATTCCGCTGCTATAAGATTAAATTAGTGAGACACACTTAATCAACTCAAATAATTCAGCACACCGGACTAGTCCGCCCACACAACCGGACTAGTCCGGTCAGTCAAGTTTCTGATAACTTTATTAAGTGTGCAGGAATTTTTTAAAGGCCTATTCACCCCCCTCTAGGCCACATTCAATTGGTATCAGAGCCAAGTTCTCCATCAACGAGACTCACATCTCGGAGAGATCAATGGCCTCTGAGAAGAACAACGATATCCCGAAGACGAACAACAACGATGAGGAGCAAGAAGCCAAAACCTTCGATGTGCTGAAAGAAAATCCACATGACGATGATGAAGTGAGACAGCTAAAGACATTACTGAGAAAGAAGTTAATGGCACAAAAGGGAAAAGAGGAAGAAAAGACGATGGGAAGTGGTCATCACGACTACTCCCGGTATCCTTACAACTACAACCGTCTCAATTCAAATAATCATTATCTCTCCATTCCTATGGGAAGGCCCCCACAGTTTGACGGAAGTGACTACACCATGTGGAAGTACAACATGAAGATGCATCTGATATCCCTGAACCCTAGTCTGTGGCACATTGTTTGCACAGGCATCGATATTCCGGACACGGATGATGAACTCACCCCAGAACAAGAACAAGAGATTCACAGAAACGCACAAGCCGTCGCCGTGATCACATCATCACTAAGCAGAGAGGAATTCACCAAGATCGATGGGTTAGAAAGTGCAAAAGAAATCTGGGATACCCTCAAGACAGCTCACGAAGGAAATAGATCAGTTCGTGAAGCCAAAATCGAAATGCTTGAAGGAGAGTTGGGGAGATTTTCTATTGAAGAAGGCGAATCACCTCAAGACATGTACAACCGGATGAAAGCACTCATCAACAAAATTCGTGCTTATGGAAGTAAGAAATGGACAGATCACGAAGTGGTCAAAAGAATGATTAGAGCCTTCATGCCAAGAAATGTCACACTTTGCTCAATGATTAGAGAAAGCCCCGGGTTTCACAAAATGACTCTCGATGAGTTATTGGGAAAGATCATAAATCATGAAATGATGGAGAAAGAGGCTCAATACGTCAAAGACTTAGCCGAGCTCACCTCTTCTAAAAAGAAAGAAGTTGCCCTCAAAGTAACGTGCAGACCCAAACTCAAAGAAACTCGTGAAGACCAAGATGATGGAGATACAAGCGACGAAAGCACCGATCTTGATGACGAAGAAATGGTACTCTTCATCAAAAAGTTCAAACGCATGATGAAGAGAAGACACGGCAACAATTCACATGAAGGCAAAAGCAAGGATAAAGGAAAAGCCTGACACGGCAACAATTCACATGAAGGCAAAAGCAAGGATAAAGGAAAATCCATGGCTCGACGCACTTTCTACAACTGCGGAGAGTATGGTCACTTCATGGTGGACTGTACTTATGAGGAAAACAAAAAGAAGAAGGAAACAAGATCTCAAGAAAAGAAAAATTTCAGAAAAAGAAGACAAGCCCATCAAGCTCACATTGGGAAGGAGTGGGACTCAAACGACGAGTCCTCCTCCGATGAAGAAGAAGAGATGGCCACTTTCACAGTCAAGAAACCAACTATGAGAGCCACACTCTTTACGAACATGGGAGGACGGGACATGAACAACCACACTTGTCTTATGGCTAAGGAAGGCAAGAAAAAGGTTCGACTCACTCCTCCTGTGCTAAATTCCTCCATTGATGACTTTGATAGCTCTAGTGATAATGAAGAATTGTTTAGAGGGCTAAGTAAAATTGCTTTAAAGAAAATGGAAATGTTGTCAAACGAAATCTTTGAAAAGAAGGAACTTGTCAACCGACAAGAAGATATGCTCATCCGTGAGAGGAAGAGATATCAAGAAGTCGAAAAGCTTCTTGAGCTTGAAAGAGAGAAGAATGAGTCACTTGAGTTAGAGCTAGCCTTGAGTAAGGAAACTTACTCAAAGTTAGAGGACTCACACATTGCAATCAAGGAAGAACTTGCTAACTTGTCAAAAGTTAACAAAATCCTTGAGGTGCAAGTTGAGTCGCTCAAACAAAGTGACTCCTCTTCCTCCAAGAGCTCTTCCTCCAAAGACATGAGCTCGACAACAGTAAGAACCTGCACTTGCTCTAATAAGAAGAATGTAATTTCTAATGCTTTAACCCCACATGACATGCATTCTTCTCAAAACGGCATCTTTGATAAGGAGAAGATCAAATATGCACGAAGTGCATATATGATCACTAGACCTCCCAATGTCAAAGATGGACTTGGCTTCAACAGGAATAAACACATGACTACTTCTAATCATGCTAAGAATAGGATCATTTTTGTTAAAGAAAAATCCCATGAATCTGAGCTACAAACACTGTTCCATACATTTGATGCTTCTTATGTTCTCATGAAAAACAAGTATGGAAAAGTCATTGCTAAATATACAGGGCCACGCCACAAGAACTTGAAAACTTGTGTGTGGGTGCCCAAGACTCTTGTGACTAACCTGAGAGGACCCAAGCAAGCTTGGGTACCTAAAACCCAGAAATAATTCTATTTTGCAGGCTTACTCCTCCGGTGGATCTAAGTGGGTGCTAGATAGCGGATGCACAAATCATATGACCGGAGAGAGAGGTATGTTTGTGGAATACGAGTGCAACAAGGATCCAAGTGAAGGTATATACTTTGGAGATAACAACCAAGGAAAGGTCCTTGGTAGTGGTAACATTGAAATATCCTCTCAACACACCTTATCTAATGTTTTACATGTAGACTCTCTAGATTATAATCTTTTATCAATATCTCAACTATGCGACAAAGGTTACAACTGTTTATTCACTAATGAGGGTGTGACCGTCTTTAGAAGAAGCGATGGCTCGATTGCATTCAAGGGATTGTTGAAGGGAAAGCTTTATCTTGTTGACTTCAACAAAGATAAAGCCAAACTCAACACTTGCTTGGTTGCTAAGACCAACATGGGATGGCTGTGGCATAGACGGCTAGCCCATGTTGGAATGAGAAATCTGCAGAAATTTCTAAAAGGTGGTCACATCCGTGGTCTTAAGGATGTGGTTTTTGAAAAAGACAGGCCATGCAGCGCTTGTCAAGCAGGAAAATAAGTTGGAGCACCACACCCCGCCAAGAATGTGATGACCACCGCTAGACCGCTGGAACTTCTCCACATGGATCTCTTTGGTCCAATTGCGTACATCAGCATCGGCGGAAACAAATACGGTTTAGTTATTGTTGATGATTTTTCAAGATTTACCTGGGTATTTTTCTTGTATGATAAATCAGAAACTCAGGGAACTCTCAAGAAGTTCTTGAAAAGAGCTCAAAATGAATTCTCATCAACCGTAAAGAATATCAGAAGTGACAATGGGACAGAATTCAAGAACACCCAAGTTGAAGAATATCTCAATGAAGAAGGTATAAAGCATGAATTCTCGGCACCCTATTCTCCTCAACAGAACGGGGTGGCCGAAAGGAAGAACAGAACATTGATCGAAATGGCGAGAACAATGTTGGATGAATACAAGACGTCAGACCGATTTTGGGCAGAAGCGGTGAACACCGCTTGTCATGCCACAAATCGGTTGTACCTTCATCGACTTCTGAAGAAAACTCCATATGAGCTTCTCACGGGTAAAAAGCCTAACGTTTCCTATTTCAAAGTTTTTGGTTGCAAATGTTTTATTCTGAACAAGAAACCAAGGGCCTCGAAGTTTGCTTCGAAGTCCGATGAAGGATTCTTGCTCGGATATGAATCGAACGCCTACGCCTATCGTGTCTTCAACAAGGTGTCCGGCCTTGTTGAAGTAGCGCGTGACGTAGTGTTCGATCAAACTAACGGCTCACAAGTGGAGCAAGTCGATAAGTCTATGCTAGATAAGGAGGAAGCTCCATGTGAAGCGCTGAAGAAAATGGCACTTGGTGATATCCTACCACGAGAGGAGACACAAGATGAATTTCAACAAGGAAGCAATGATCAAGGGGGAGCTCCTACACAAGATCAAGTTGAGGAGGATCAAGAAAATCAAGATGATCATGGAAGCAATGATCTAGGGGGAGACATGACACATGAAGACAATGAAGAACAAACAACTATACAAATTCCACACCCAAGAGTACATCAGTGTGTGCAAAGGGACCATCCTGTCAACAATATCATTGGAGATATTGCTAAGGGAGTAACTACTAGATCTCAAATTGCAAATTTTTGTGAACATTATTCTTTTGTGTCTTTTCTGGAGCCATACAGGGTAGAAGAAGCCATAAGGGATCCAGACTGGGTGATTGCGATGCAAGAGGAGCTGAACAACTTCAAAAGAAATGAAGTGTGGGAGCTGGTAGAAAGACCAAGGGCGAACATCGTTGGAACCAAATGGGTCTTTCGGAACAAGCAAGATGGACATGGAGTAGTGACAAGAAATAAAGCGAGGTTGGTGGCCAAAGGTTATTCTCAAGTGGAAGAGTGCCTTTCTCAATGGTCCGATAAAGGAGGAAGTCTATGTGGAGCAGCCACCGGGGTTCGAAGATCAGAAGTATCCCAACCATGTCTATAAACTGCGTAAGGCTCTCTATGGCCTCAAACAGGCTCCTCGAGCCTGGTATGAGTGCCTTAGAGATTTTCTGATTCAAAATGGATTCAAAATTGGTAAAGCTGACTATACACTCTTTACTAAACATTTTGATGATCATTTATTCGTATGTCAAATTTATGTTGATGACATTATCTTTGGATCCACTAACAAGTCCTTCTGTGAAGAATTTAGCAAAATAATGACAGACAGGTTCGAGATGTCAATGATGGGTGAATTGAAGTTCTTCTTGGGATTTCAAGTGAAGCAACTGAGAGAAGGTACATTTATAAGCCAAACTAAATATACACAAGACATTCTCAAGAAATTCAATATGGACAAAGCCAAGCCCATCAAGACACCCATGGCCATCAACGGACATCTCGACCTCAATGAATACGGTCCAAATGCGGACCAAAAGGTATATCGGTCCATGATTGGCTCTTTACTATACTTATGTGCATCTAGGCCAGATATTATGCTTAGTGTTTGCATGTGTGCAAGGTTTCAAGCCGCACCTAAATAGTGTCACTTAATTGCTGTAGAAAGAATCCTAAGGTACCTTGTGCACACACCCAACTTGGCCCTTTGGTATCCCAAAGGATCCAAGTTTAACTTGATAGGGTATTCCGACGCCGACTATGCAGGATGCAAAGTCGATAGAAATAGCACGTCAGGGACCTGTCAATTTCTTGGTAGGTCCCTAGTTTCTTGGTCATCTAAAAAGCAAAACTCCATTGCTCTTTCCACAGCGGAAGCAGAGTATGTTGCAGCCGGTAGTTGCTGTGCGCAACTGCTTTGGATGCAACAAACTCTTAGGGACTACGGCTACAATCTAAGTCATATCCCGCTTCTATGCGATAATGAAAGTGCTATAAAGATTGCACACAACCCGGTAGAGCACTCAATAACTAAGCACATAGACATCCGTCATCACTTTCTTAGAGATCATTCATTAAAAGGTGACATAGCTATTTCACATGTTAGGACTGAAAAATAACTTGCAGATATTTTTACCAAACCATTAGATGAGAAAAGGTTCTGTGAACTAAGAAATGAGCTAAACATTCTTGACTCTCGAAATGTGGCTTGAAACATTGCAGACCTGGTTGCAACTTAAATTGTTCCTCCGTATTGTCAAAAATGCTCCTCCTCTCCTTTCTACTCAGAAAACTATTTTTAATGAATAAATCTTGTGGATTATGACCATTGTTCGATTGCTGATTGCCTACTGGTCGTAATCACCAAGACTACTTGCAAAATTGTTGTCCTTGGATCACTATTAGTTATCTATATATGTATCAAGTCTGTTGGAAACGGACTAGTCCGATTTCCAGCCGGACTAGTCCGGACAGACAACAATTAGGTTAACTCAGGGGTACCGGACTAGTCCGCTACCATGACCGGACTAGTCCGGTCAGTCGCATATAGAAGTAGTTGGCCGGACCAAACGCCTCCCTCTCCACTCATAAGCACTTTGTCTCACCCTCTCTCCAAAACCCTAGCTCCCAAAGTGATTTTCGAGTTGAGCCCTCAAACTCGGAGTTTTCTTCGTGAAAAAGCCTCTTCTCGACGAGGGGATCCTACTTTCCGGACTCATATGGACTGATTTCCACTCCTTCAACACGAATCTTCAAATCTTGGTAAATCCCCCCCAAAACCAAAATCTCAATTTTTCTAGCTCTAGCTAGTTTCCTTTGATTTCAAAAGGATGTACATTGCATAAATAGATGTATTCCTACCACTTTCCTACCCTTGTGTCCTTAGATAGGAGATTTGCTTCAAATGAAACATTCAAGTTAGGGGTCTTATGCTAGGCCGGACTAGTCCGGCGTCCAGATGCGGACAAGTCCAGTCCACCGGACTAGTCCGCACTCTGAAACCGGACAAATCCGGTCTCTGACATTTGAACCCCTACATTCCCATTTGAAGTCGTTAATGCGTCCGTTTGCATCTAATCCTTAAACTCCTTATCAGGCATCATGTCTTCAGGATCAGATGAAGGCTCTTTTCACATTGACGAAGAAGTTCAACGTGAAAGAGTGAGGAGAGCTAAGGAGGGAGTGATGAAGAAGAGACATGATGTCAATGCTTACTCTCCACCCTCCGACGACAATCTACCTAAGAAGAGGAAAGTCATTATCAAAAGGCCTCAAAGGAAAGATGCTGCTGAGGGCTCGTCAGGGCCAAGAAGAGTTCTCAATAAAGGGAAGGGACTTGCTAGTGGCCCCATTGGGCCTCTAAAATTGAAAAATCCTGTTCACCGCAACAGGCAGCCTTCAAGTGAGGATTTCACTGGAAAAGGGAATGAGCTAGCTGATAACTTCAGGAAGATTGAAGTGTATAGCCAACCTAAACAATGTTCTGATCCTAGGTTCTGGAGCAACTTCCATGCAGACTACTACGAGCATGTGTACATGAAGATGAAGAATCCCGTAGTAGAAAGTCAATGGCTAAATGTTGAATACCTGAAGTCGAAGAGGTATCCTGCCTTTCGTGAGATGGTGGAGGCCTTAGAGAGGCACGGTCTGACGGACCTGCTATCCTTTGAGTATGACTGGAACAATGAAGTCATTACCCAGTTTTACTCCACTCTCTACTTTGCTCGGGATGATGGAGACAATCTTACTTGGATGACTCATGGTTCAAGGTATAGTGTCACGTATGATGAATTTGCTAGGATTCTTCACCTCCAAAACACTTTGGATCATGAACTGGTCATCCATAATTTGAAACCCCTGGAGAAGGAAGAGCTTGAGTTTCTCTATGACACAAGGATGCCATATGTTCCTCCCACCATCAAATATCTAAAGCCTTTCTTTGTGGTCCTAAATAGAGTCTTGAGAAAGACGATAGCTCCGAAGGATAGAGATGCAGGAACTATACAAGGAACCTTGAGGACTCTCATGAAGGTCATTAGTGGGAGGAGACCATTCAATGTCTTTGAGTATATCTACAACGACATTGTGAACATCTCAATTACCCCCAATAGGTCCTGCGGATACGCACCGTATATCATGTACATGATTGAGAAAGTGACGGGACTCGAGTTTGTCAAGGATGTCAAGCATGCGGGGTTGAAGCCGCAAAAACCCACCGAGTACACTCTCCCTCCGGCTCCAGCTGCCCCGTCCTCTCCACCAGTGGAGAGGAGATCAAAGCAAGCTCATGATGACACTAGGTCTGCAGCTGCTCCTCCTGGTTCTCCACCTGCCCAAGAATCATCTAGCGGCATCCTCAAGATGCTATCCTCTATCTTTGCCTGCTGCCGTAAGATCGAGGACAGGCAACGCAAAGAAAAGCTTACAAGGAAGAGACATCAACAGTACGTCAATGCAAATATCAAGTCTATCTGTGCAAAGCTTGAGATTGAGCCTGTTGGATCATCGCCCGCCTCCGAGGACTCAGAGGAAGATCCTGCTCCCGTGGATGCTGAAGATGAAGATCAGACTAAGACTGACGGAGGAGGCAGCGATGAGTGATTTCCCTCAATTTTTCCCTTTTTGGTGTCTTGATGCCAAAGGGGGAGAGATTGAGATGGAAGATTGATATTAGACTTGGACCTTTTCTATCCAGTATTAGTCATTCAGATCTTTTGTGATCAAGGACATGTACCTATTTTTAAAATCTTGTAATACACTATTTCTTTTCTTATGTGTGATATACTATGCTCTAATGCCCACTTACATGTTCACTACTGTTTGTCTTTAATTTAGCACATTTTGTTTATCACACACCTGCGAGGCACCCCATCATACCATAAGGTGTGTACATATGTGAGAAGCTCTTTGTGAATTCTTTATTGTTCTCATGTGTACACACCTTATGAAAATCAACCTTTTATTCTCAATTGTGATATCTCAAATGGTTGTCATCAATCACCAAAAAGGGGGAGATTGTAAGTGCATCTAGGATATCCCTTGTGGGTTTTGGCTAATTGATGACGAACATATGAGATCCTAATGAAACTATTAAGGTGATTGCAGGATAAACAAAGTGAACTGGCTCGGCACACACACAAAAAAGTGAAAAATAGAGTGGTGCCCGAAAAGGAAGAAGTTAGTGGAATTTAGAGAAGCAAAGTAGATATAAATGTATAGGTTGTGTGTGAGAGAGACACATCCCAAGAGCTCATGACTTTGCGTAAGGGTAAGGGGTTTAAAAATCAACTAAAATCCACTGAAAACCGTACTAGTCCGTTCAGGGACCGGACTAGTCCGTTTAACTTTCTGAAAGACGCAAACATAGTGCACCGGACTAGTCCGCCTTGTGAACCGAACTAGTCCGGTCATCTCACTGGAACGCAACCGGACAAGTCCGGTTTTAGACCGGACTAGTCCGGTCATGTCTCTGTTGTCCTCTTTAGAGGACTACGGACTAGTCCATCCAAGCAACAGGTCTAGTCCGCTAAAGTTTCTGAAAACCCATCTCACATAGCACCGGACAAGTCCGGTTTGTGGACCGGACTAGTCCGGTTAACCCACTGGAAGTAGACCGGACAAGTCCGATCATATACCGGACTAGTCCGGTAGTAGGTTTAACAATGGTAACTTTTTGGGAAAGCCTATAAATAGAGGTCCTTCGTATTTTCCCTAAAAACACACGACTCATACTGTTAAAAACTGAAACCCTAGCGCCGCCACCTGTCCCAAGAGCCCAAATACACGTCTCCCCACACATCTAAGGTGCAAAAAGGTGAAGATCAATAAAATACTTGGATTTGGGATTGGGAGATCGTCGTTCCTTCGTTGTGAGCTCTTGGGGTTTGATCTCTCTACACTCATATTCTGCATTGTAATCTTTTTGAGTGTATTTGATCAACTTCTCATTGTAATTCTTGTGGGAGCCCTCAACATGTGAGGTTGCCCCATAAACACGGTGATTACACTTGATAGTGAGGTCAAGTCGGCCTGTGTGGTGACTTGAAGAGGGAAAGGGTTGGGAACCCGGCTCTGTGTGAGCTTCCTCAATGAGGACGTAGATCTCTTGGTGAGATCGAACCTCGGTAAAAATTCGTGTCTTTTGTCTCTCATTTATTTTACATCTTGACACATTAGATCACTAGTTTGCTAGTCATCATTTGAGTTCCTTACAAGTTTGCACGTGCATCCTTACAATAAATTTAAGTTATAAAAACTATTGTTCTTATTCCGCTGCTATAAGATTAAATTAGTGAGACACACTTAATCAACTCAAATAATTCAGCACACCGGACTAGTCCGCCCACACAACCGGACTAGTCCGGTCAGTCAAGTTTCTGATAACTTTATTAAGTGTGCAGGAATTCTTTAAAGGCCTATTCACGCCCCCTCTAGGCCACATTCACTTCGGCGACCGGGATGAGGCGCTGATCAGGAGAAGCCGGCACCGGAGCGGGGCCGCTCCACTGCCCGCCGTAGGGCCCGTGGCAGCTTCTCCCGCTTCGACAACAGAAGGTGGGACATCGACAGCCGGTCCAACCGAACCTTCAGCAACAGCCAGCTCCCGTGCTGGCGAAGGGGGATGAGCGGGAGTTGTCGCCGCTGCCGCAGGAGCCGGACCGGCCGGCGCAGGAGGAGCCTGCACCTGCTTGGGGGCCGCCGGAGCCGCTTCAGCTTCCGGGCGCTGCGGCATAGATCCCACGTCAATCTGGGATGGCCGGGAAACGGAGACGTTACCGGTACTCGATGAGTCCCTGCAAACGTGGGTGGCTCTCGGGTTAAGAGAAGAAAAAAAATGCAGGCTCTGGAACCCGGTAGACGACACTTACCGAGGGACACGAGCACTCCAACGGGCTCTGAACCCCGGCTTCCGAGCCGGGGTAGGTCCACTAGAGCCCGTCGTCGCCGCCGAGGGCTGCCTCGCAGTCACACGGACCGGCGGAGCAGGGGACGCTTCTGAAGCCCCCCTAGGCGTCGATCCATCTCCCGATGCCCGGGGCGCCTGAGCTCTAGACTCGACTCTGGGCATCGTCGCACCAGCACTCCCCCTCGAAGCTCCACCGCCTGAGGACGGAGGGCGTGACGCCCGGGGACCCTCGGGCCGCCGCCGCTCGAGCGGAGTCCCATCGGAATGGGAAGCCCGAGACCTCTTGGAGTCGCCACCAGACGAGACGCCATCTCCAGGAGAAGGACGTGCAGGCGCCCTGGATCCCTGACTTGGCGCAAACGCCACCGCCGGAGGAGACCGGGCGCGTTTCTTCTCCGGAGGCAAGTTGGAAGCCATGGCAGATGGAAGCTCAAGAACAGGGGAGACAAGGGCGCAAGAGCTCACGGAAACAAGGAAGACACAAGCACAGGGCAGTGCGAAGGGAAGCCGCAATGCGGGTGAGATCCCCTTTTAAACTCCCCACGCGCGATTCAAAGTGATTCGAAACTCTTCGAATACGCTGCTTGGACAACCGCTTCAGCTCCAAGACCAAGCGTCGATGACAAGTGGACCCAAGCCGTCCAACTGAAGCGGTGGCCCAAGAAGTCAGTCTCCCAAGGAGACGAGCCGGCAAGATGCTTCGGCGGTTCACGAAAAAGCGCTACGACGTACTGAAGTGGCAGCCTTGGGAACCGCCGTAGTAAAAGCAGCCATCAAGTGGGGCACACGCTCCCACGATCCCGCGACTGTTCGTGCTCCAGCAACGGTCAATGCGGGTCTTCGAGAAGGTGCGTGGAGTGGAAGAGACGGGGGCCCCACCTCAGGCTCGTTATCTCCCCCGAGATGGGCCCGGGGGCCACTGTCGGTACCCTCAATATGGGGTACCCCTGCGCATAGGGGAAACTGCCTAAAGGACCTCTTCCTTCTCCGCAGGGAGAGCTCCGAAGGCACCACGTGTCCAGCGGGGCCGGATGTCCCTCTCCTCAGAGGAAAGCTCTGGGCCCGCCACGTGGCCGACTAAGCCGGACCTCCCCCCTCCGGGGTGGGGAGCTCCGAAGGCTCCATGTGTCCAGCGGGGCCGGACCTCCATCTCCTTAGAGGAGAGCTCTGGACCCGCCACGTGGCCTGCAGAGCCGGACCTCCCCCCTCCGCGGGAAGAGCTCCGAAGGCTCCACGTGTCCAGCGGGACTGGGCCTCCCTCTCCTCGGAGGAGAGCTCCGGGCCCGCCACGTGGCCAACAGAGCCGGACCTCCCCCCTCTGCGGGGAGAGCTCCTAAGGCTCCACGTGTTCAACGGGGCCGGACCTCCCTCTCCTCAGAGGAAAGCTCCAGGCCCGACACGTGGCCAACAGAGCAGCGCTGCCTGCCCCCACGCGGTAGGCAGCGAGAGTAAAGACGCGCCATACCTTGCCCGTACAAGGTATTCAAGACCCGCACCTTCGCAAGGCGCGGAGATGCGGAGCACGCCTCTGTCAGGTGCCGTTGCGCCCAATCACATTGCAGTGAAGGCTGGCGCGCCGCATAAGAGGCTGTACGCCAATAAACACAGCGACAAGACATCCCCTGCCGCCCCTGCCATCATCAACCACTACGACTAGCTTGCGTCATGGGCAGGGCTGCAGAACGAAGACTCGGAAGCCCTCGCCGGAGACTACTACCGGCGTAACTGCAGATACGGTAGATGGCAGACAATCTCCTCGGGACCACCTATCGAGTCCCGGGCCCACCTTGTAAGCAAGCCGAGCCTTCGACTATAAAAGGCTCGGGTAGACAACGTTAGCAAGGGTTCGATTCTTCGCACACTTACGCTCCAGCATCCGAGCACTTAGGTCATCCTCAAGCTCAGGACTCCGGTTCTGAGCACCAGGCAATACAACGAGCATCTCTGCTCACCGTGGACGTAGGGTTTTACGCTCAGGCGGCCTGAACCACGTAAAAATCTCTGTGTCAAGCTTCTCCCTCCATCGTCCCTAACGCGTAAGCTCTCCGTGAGTGACTAGCCCCTCCGAAAAAGAACCTCCGCGGGCTGCCCAGAGCAGGACTAGGGGAAGTGTCGGCTACACACTTCGACAACTGTCAAGAACTCAAATTAACAGTTAGAGTGCAAGAGAATCAAACCGAGAGCTCAAACGTCAATCACCACGTCTTTCCTCTCACAAAACCACAAACTCCTAAAGATCCAATCTTAGGGGTCTAGAAGGTGAGGAAAGAGGCTTAGAAGAGCTCTAGGAATGAGTTTTCAGCGCTTAGGTTGTTTTTTTAATTCTTAGCCGGGGGTCTTCTTTTATAGAAATCCCGACATCTAGCCGTTACCAACTAAAGTCCGGACTAGTCCGGTCCCAACCCCGGACTAGTCCGTTCTTTAGGGACCACTCACGTCACAAGGCTACCAACTAAAGTCTAGTGACCGTTTGAATCAAACGGTCATAAAACTATGGGCTAATCTGGCCAAGAGCGGACTAGTCCGATCTCAGTCAAGAATCTTTGTTCCGTATGAGAACGGACTAGTCTGGTAGGGGCGGGCTAGTCCGGCCCCAAGGGCGGACTAGTCCGGCCTTACCAGACTTAGTCTAAAAAACTCTCTAATCTAGGACTGCGGACTAATCCTCCCAACTCCGGACTAGTCCGAGAGCTCACACAGAAACCTTTGTTCCGTCCTAAACCGGACTAGTGTGAAGGGACCGGACTAGTCTGGCCTATGGAGCGGACTAGTCCGAAGTCACTCAAAGACTCCTTCTCCGGACCCAAACAGCTTAATCCGCTTAGCGGACTAGTCCGGGCCTCTGAGACTAGTCCGGCCTAGAACGCACAAGTCCGAACTCAGTCAGAGACTTCTTGTCCGGTCTAAAACAGAGTAGTCCGGGTCGGATCGGACTAGTCCTGCCCATAGTCCGGACAAGTCCGATCTTCCTTTTTCAGCCATACCTATGACTACTTCCTCTCACGATTCTAACTTTCTAACTTTAGTTTGAGCTCTCTAATGATTCTCAAGCACTCTAAAAGACAAGGTCCTGTATACAACTAGACAATGTGAAACTCAATAGAAAAATTCTATTTTCTACTCTTTCAAGTCTTCTTCTTTTCCTTTTTGCTTCTTTAGAGACTCCACATCCGTTCCTTTTGCTAAGCACATGTGCTCATACTCAGTAGAACTCATTAGTATTTTAATTGTCGTCATCAATTATCCAAAACCCATGGGGATTATCTAGATGCACTTTCAGTGGAGGTCAGCCTTCGTGCCCGGCCGGATGTAGGAACTCCCAAAGTTGGCCATGAACTGATGGCACAACTCTTCCCAGGAGGTTATAGACTCTTGGGGCAAGTTCATGTGCCATGACCGGGCTGATCAGGTGGCACGGCCTCGTCGAGCCAGGATCACGCTGAGGGGTGCTGCGTTGCACAACACCGGATAACACACATAAAAGGTACAATTTGTGCGCACTGGTGAACAACGCTTACATGCACCCCCAAGACATATGACGTCCCAAGATGCATGATTTTCCGACATATGCAAATAGGTTAGTATTACACTTTCTATACACTAATAACATCCTTATATGGGATACTAACTCGTTCCTCACCGAGTTTTTGAAAAAGATGATCTTTTTAGTGCGTTAAACCTCAAGCGAGCTCTGATACCATAGTGGCATGGCCTCGCGGCCTCGTCGAGCTAGGATCACGCTGAGGGGTGCTACATTGCACAACACCGGATAACACACATAAAAGGTACAAAGCGGAAGCAAAGTTTTATTACATAAATGAGTTTATGAATATTTTTACAACATAATATGTTCAGTCTACACTCACGGGCGTGGACTACGCACCGAGTACATGTTTAGCCCGTGAACGTGTCCCCGCTAGCACACACGCACACTAACACGGCGGCGTGCACGACTCCCACTCGACGGAGTTTCCCTCTTGGGGTTTCGTCTCGTCCTCGAGAGTCTCTTCCTAATAACACCCTACAAAAGTTTCAAACACAAGCAGTGAGCATGATAGTTCAACAAGTCTAACCCGTCTTTCCTATATATGAAACTTGTACATGATGGATTACAGGGTAAATGGGAAAATAACTTGCAAAGGACTCGCCTAAGTAGTTGAACCTTACTTTCAAGTTTTAGCAGCAAGTTATGGAGAACCTCACGCTATGGCACATGAGAGAGCCGAAATCAAACAAGAAACGCATTTCTCTCATGTACTTTTCCCAAGGTCAAAAAGAACTTTAATGAGCTCTAAACTATAGCACTTAATTAGCAATCAAGGTCCATCCTTCAAATCAGCAAATGTTTAACATGTATCTAGCCTGTTCTTTCTACGTCACGGTATAGTGAACCAGTGGTACTCACTGACCGTGAGGGATGGCGATTATAATCAATTTACACCTGCAGGGTTACCCGAACAACCCGTCACGTACGCCCGTACTCGATGTTGCCTACAGCAACCATCACGGACGTCGTACGCAACCACCTTTCATCCGTCATCCAAATGTTGAACCGGTCCTATCGTCCCGAGCAAGAGGTCTCTGCGCGCGCATCCGCAGTGCTGCCAGCCGATTTACACCTCAAGCTCTCAAACTACCCTCTGGACGACAAACAATGCCTCAACACCCAGCTACCCGAATTACATCGGTTTCCCGGTTCCCATATATCCGAGTGGTCTTCGGTACTGTTCTAGCTTGTTCAGCAGGCCCGCACACGGCTCGATCCTCAATCGACAAAAGCAGAGCTATTGCACACAGGCCCCAAAGTCCTGCTGCCCTTACTCTCCGCTCGGTCTTATTTTTATTGCCTCGTGTTCCATTTGCTATCTTTACCCGAGTAGTGTGCCTCTAGTCTATTCTCGCGAGCAGTTCCAACTACTCGACTTGTACCGAATCCTACACTATCTTAGCATTGCAGTAGCTAATCGAGCTTTAAAAACCTAAGCCCAAACCAGGGTTTTTTTTTGGCTGTGCATTTGGGTTTTCAAGCAAGACTCTAATGCATAATTAAAATGGATGCTCAAAGTAAGTTCTCAAAACAGTAAAATTTATAAAGAAGGCTAATAAAAACCGGAGCTTGCCTTGCTGCTGTTTGTCGTAGGCTAGCTGTTCCTCCGGAGTAATAAAGTCTAAGACTTCGGGCTTCTCCTCAACCTTAGCGACTACAGAAGATAAATACATGTATGTATCAATTTGACTGCATTTGAATTTGAAGTTGAATTTGTTAAGACTATAAGTATTGATAGACAGGCCCAATGACTCTGAATTTTTTACTGTGATTTGGATACAACCTAAACAGAGACTTGGCCAAGTTTCATTTGCAGCAAAGCTAATTTAAGCCCTCCACAAATAATTGTGTATTTGGCCTAAATTAGAGCTCTTAGGGTGTTATAGGGATTTGCATGGAGCAAGTAATGACTTTCTGAAAACCAAATTTTCAGAAGGTTCTAATGGAGTTGGTTTCACTTAATTTGAAGACTCTTAGCCAAGGATATGAGCTAAACAATTTCAGGGAAAATCTAAAAATGTTTGTGGACATTTTCCATTTTCTCTGGAACAGTTTTATTAATCAGACCATTAGGTGGATCAAATGAGCTCAAATTGATCTGAAATTTTTATGGTAGGTCAGGGATATTATGATGAACATCCTGGCCAAATTTCAGAATTTTCCTCCAAAGTATTCTCCAATTAAAATTCTAAACAGTTTAATTTTGAAGAATTAATTCTGGAGAAATAAAATCTTTCATAAAGTGAAACTTGATTTGTTGGAAAGTACTCAGAGAGCTGAATCCAACAAAATTTGGTTCACTCAATTTGGAGTTTCCTAGCCAAAGTTATGTGGGTTTGAAGTTTGAACTAGAAACTAAAAATCAGAAAAAGTTTAAAATGCTGCTCGTGGGACCGGGGCGACGTGTTGGTTTCTCAGCGGCTGACACATGGGACTACGGAGTTTTTCACGCGCAGCCACATCAGATCCGGTGCCGCAGCAGATCCCTAGTTTAAATATCCGCTCGCTGACACGTGGGATTGGGGGCTTCTTCAACCTCCCGACATCCCGCGCTCGGCCGCCGCCCCCCTCGCCGAAGGGGCTCTGCCGTGCGCCAAACTACAAGATTTTCACCGCCTCTGCCTAGTCCCACACGGGGAACACGTTGCTGGACTTAGCTCAACATGACAACCACCGGAACCGAGCCGACGACGAGCGGCGGCTTCGGAAGAACTTCGGCCGCGCTGGTCGGGCTTCCTAGCACCCCAAACGATCGAGCAAAAGGTCGTACAACATCAGTGCACCCTAGGGAAGGTCGTTATGAACTCAAAGGAGCTCGGAAACAGCCACAACTAGTATGTCACCGTTCGACCTAGGTCGGAAATTGGAAATCCTAACAAAACTCGAAGAACAGTGGGTACACCCGACGGTCCTCCAAAGTTTGGGATCCTATAGACTCGCACGGGCGTCTAGATGTCATTCTCTAAGTTTTGTGATGAGTGGTGCGGTGTGTAGCATGAATTTTGCGAAGTGGTCCGGCGGCCTCTTTTGTACACCGGCGCAAAATCGTAAAATTCCGGCGACAATAGCTCATGTCACGCCGCCGGAGCTTGCGGTAATTAAAGAGGGATCGATGATGAACCTCTTTGTTGTTCACAGCTCGGAGAAAGGTGGGCTGTGGTGGTCGGACGAGTTGTTCCCGTGGCGGCGGCTCAGTTTGAACCGAGGAGGAAGTAATTGGCGCGGTGGAGCTCGAGGAAGGTCGGTCAAGGTCTGGAACCGGTGCGAGAACGTCAAGCAAGGGTCGGCGAACTCGGTTGCTGTCACACCCGGTTTCTCCGAAGAACAACCGAGTGAATATCACATGTATGCCAGGATCATTTTCTCATACATGTGATGACAAATAGTGAAGCATTATTTATTACAAGCCAGGTGTCGAATATAAATAAGTCTTACATAGCAAATGTCTCGATGGACAATAATAAGTTCATCACAAGTAAATAAACTAGCAGCGGAATAATTATTCTTGTGGGCTCCGTTACAGGCGTTGCCCGGGGGACTCCATGAACCTAGAAACCTTCTTCGGGTCCAAAGTCTTGGTCATTAAACACCACTTCATTATCTTGACCTGAGCAGCAATATAAACCAATAAATATGCAAGGTTGAGTACCAATGGTGACATCTTCATACTAGCTTGATAGCTGTAGTTATAGGAAAACTCCGCATACGGTAAGTTCTTGTCCCAACTCCTATTGTTTTTGAGTGCACATGCCCTCAACATATCTTCAAGGATCTGACTGGTTCTCTCCGTCTGCCCGTCAGTTTGGGGATCATAGGCAGAGCTGAAGTTCAGATGGGTTCCCATGGTTTCATGCAACTTCTGCCAGAACCTTGAGGTGAACTGTGTCCCTCGATCCGACACAATCTTCTTTGGCACTCCATGGTAACACACGATCCTTGACATGTACAATTCTGCCAATTTGGATCCGCTGTAGCTTTCTTTCACAGGGATGAAATGAGCCACCTTGGTTAGCCTGTCGATGATGACCCATATTGAATCATATCCAATTGGGTCCTAGGCAATCCCACTATGAAATCCATACCGATTTCTTCCCATTTCCATTCAGGCACTTTGAGTGGTAGCAATAATCCCGCGGGTCGTTGATGTTCTGCTTTCACCAACTGACATGTGCCACATAGGGCAACATGTTCCGCGACATCTCGTTTCATGCCATACCACCAATACCTGCTCTTGAGGTCCTGGTACATTTTCGTACTCCCAGGATGAATGGAATAGTCAGAATCATGAGCCTCCTTCAAAATAAATTCACGGATCTCCTTTACTTCTGGCACACAGATTCTTTTCCCGTGCCACACCGTTCCTTGTTCATCCTCTCTAAAACCAGGAGCTTTATTTTCCTTGATGAGTTGTCTGATCTCTCGTATCTTCTCGTCATTCTTTTGACCCTCGCGTATGTCTCGCTCGAGTGTGGAATCCACTTCCATGGCGATGGCTTCACCACTATTTACCAGGCATAGATTGAGCCATATAACCTCGTCCTTCAATTCTACAGGCATGTCCTTCAAGCTCAACTTATTGACCTGCACTTTCCGACTTAAAGCATCGGCCACGACGTTTGCCTTCCCAGGATGATAGTTGATGCCCACATCAAAGTCATTGATTAGCTCTAACCATCTTCTTTGTCTGAGCTTGAGATCTGGCTGTGTAAAAATGTACTTCAAACTCTTATGATCCGTATATATCTTTGTCCTCTTCCCCATCAAATAGTGTCGCCAAATTTTCAACGCGTGTACCACTGCGGCTAGTTCTAAGTCATGTGTAGGATAGTTTTTCTCGTGCTTCCGAAGCTGCCAGGGTGCATATGCCACGACATGCCCTTCTTGCATGAGAACACATCCCAACCCGTTTCCAGAGGCATCGCAGTACACTGTGAAATTCTTCTGCATATCTGGCACAACCAACACTGGGGCTGTGGTCAATCTTTTCTTTAGCTCCTGAAAACTCGTCTCGCACTATGGCGTCCATGTGAATGTGATTCCCTTCTCCAACAGTTTGGTGAGGGGTCTCGAGATCTTGGAGAATCCCTCAATAAATTGTCGATAGTATCCAGCCAATCCCAAGAAGCTTCGAACTTCCCCAACATTTTCAGGGGTCTTCCACTTCTGTATATCCTCGATTTTGGCAGGATCCACGGAGATTCCTCCCTCCGAGATTATATGTCCTAAGAAGGGAACTCTCTTCAGCCAAAACTCACACTTGCTCAACTTGGCATATAGTTGGTGTTCTCTTAGCCTCTGCAACACCAACCTTAGATGTTTCTCATGTTCTTCTTCATCTTTGGAGAAGACGAGAATGTCATCTATGAAAACCACCACAAATTTGTCCAGATATTCCATGAATACCTTGTTCATGAGATACATGAAGTATGGGGGGGCATTAGTTAGCCCGAAAGGCATGACAGTGTATTCATACAGTCCGTACCGAGATACGAAAGCTGTCTTGGGAATATCAGATTGCCTTATCTTGAGTTAGTGGTATCCCGACCTGAGATCAATTTTCGAGAACACACAAGCTCCCCTCAACTGATCAAACAAGTCTTCAATGCGGGGTAATGGGTACTTGTTCTTGATGGTTACCTCATTCAAGGCACGGTAATCCACGCATAACCTTTGGGTTCCGTCCTTCTTGGGCACAAATATCACCCGAGCTCCCCATGGTGAGGAACTAGGACGAATATACCCCTTCTCCGTCAATTCTCTTAAATGATCCTTGAGTTCTTCTAGCTGCTTGGAGTCCATCCGATAAGGTCTCTTGTATATCGGGGCTGTTCCAGGTACTAGCTCAATTGCAAATTCCACTTCACGATCGGGAGGCATACCTGGAAACTCCTCCGGAAAAACATTGGGATATTCCCTGATAGTCCTGATTTCCTCAACTTTCACATCAACTTGATTTAATTTAATGTCCCTCCTAGGCACGTGTATTGTTATGAACTTTACTCTTGTGCCACTAGGGTGAGTTAGTTCCACCGTTCTGGTCGAACAATGGATGATTCCTTTATGTTTTGTCAACCAATCCATACCCAAGATAATATCTATCCCCTGTGAATCTATCACTATGAGGTTAGCAGTAAATACCACCCCATTAATGTCTAGGTTCACTTTGGGACACACTTGTCTTGTCCTTATTTCTCCACCTGGAGAGTTTACGGCTAGCATATGGTTCATTTGTGTGGTTGCTAGGTCATGCTTCTTAACAAACCCTTGAGCAATGAACGAGTGGGTAGCACCAGAATCAAACAGCAGGGTTGCAAGGTGTAAATTGGCAGGAAACTTACCAACTACCACGCCGGTGCCTCTTGCGCTTCCTCCATAGTGACGTGGTTCACCCGTCCTCGCATCACATTCTGCTGTTGTGGCTGTGCGGGCTTCTTCTTTGGGCATTTATGGGCGTAGTGCCCCACTTCACCGCAGCTAAAACATTGCACCCCAACCTTAGGTGCCTGGCCTTTGCTGTCTTGGGGTTGGTTTGGAGGTCCCTGTACTGCTGGTCGAGGTGGATATGCGGGGCGAGGGTGCTGTACAAACTGACGTGGTGGCTGTGCTGATGCTGCGGGAGGCATGTAGTTCGGGTTGTACCCTCTTGGTGCTGAGTAGGGTACCGCAGCACGGATCGTCTGCCCTGTAGGTTGCTGCATCAGACGTGGGCGGGTGTTGCTCCCTGAGGCTTGATGTGACCACCCAGCCTTCCTATTATTATCATTTTCCAAGTCCTTTAGCTTCCTTTCTACCACAAATGCTCTGTGCACCATCTTTTGGAAGCTTTCATACTCATTTGAGGACATTGCACATTGCATCTCTGCGGTAAGCCCTTCCACGAAACAATCTTGTTTCTGCTCATCAGTCTCTATGTCTCGTGGGGCGTAACGGGATGGTTGAGTAAATTTAGTGAGGTATTCCCTCACCGTCATGTTTCCCTGCTACAGTCCCAAGAACTCCTTACTCTTGTTTTTGAGTTCACCTCGTGGGATGTAATGGTTGCGGAAGCTACGCTTGAACTCTTCCCAAGTGATGTTCTCAGGGTCATGATGGGCGGCCACGTAGGCGGTCCACCAATCAGCAGCAGGTCCATGCAATTGATGAGAGGCAAACAGCACCCTCTCATACCCTTGGCACTGTATGATCCTCATCTTGCTTTTAATGGTCTTTAGCCAATCATCTGCCTCTAGAGGTTCAGCAACACTTGCAAACTTCGGAGGTTGAGTTCCTAGAAACTCACTCAACCTTGGTTGGCGTGGTGCAGCTTGTGGAGGTGGAACTTGATGCAAGTTGGTCACCACTTGAGTCAAGTTCTGGATGAGCTGATTCTGATTCTCCAGCATTTGGTGGAGGGGATCAACTCCTTCACGGCGACCACCCCGGTCCTGGCCTCCAGAAAGATGAGGGTTGCATGCCTCATCGTTGTTGTTGGCGGGGTTGGCAGCACGTCCTTTTCCTCTTCCGGCCATCTGGCAGAATCAACCAATGTTAATTTGAAAGCATTTAGTATCATCTTACCACTTTCATTTGTTTATACTTTGAAGTGTTGAGGCTTTGTTATACTTTTCTGAGGGTTCATTTCTCACACAAAAATAAATGCAATATTATTTCATGTGGGTTCACACACCAAAGCAAAACAATCTAAAGACGAGGCTGTGGACAATTGCTCATGGCTTCCACAACTCACGTTACACACCAAGCATTAACACACCATTAACTAACGTAACGACTCGACTACTCGACATCCTTCTAATTTAAGGGAAAGGCTCTACGCTACTCGTTTTCTTGAGCTGGCTCCTCGGAATCTTCCTCATCATTTCGGCTGCCTTCTGACTCTGCTTTGGGTGGGGAGGCTGCTGGTGGAGAAGTGCGACGACGCCTGATCGCTCGACGATCTGGGGAGTCAGGAGTCCATGTATCATTCACGGTGACACACAGTTCATTCCCATCTCCTCTTTCTCTCGCCCTCAAGCAGGCTCGCAGCAATTCCTCCGTTTCCTTCAGGGTGTCCCGAACATCCTGAAGCTTTTGCTGACACTCCTGCAGTCGAGTGCTGAGCATAGCAGCATCCTCCAAGCACAAGTTCATGTGCTCATGGGAAGTCCCTTGCTGCACTGGCGGGTACTTGTACTCCGTGGTACCACTCTCACGCTAGAGGACATACATGTACTCAGTCCTGTCCTGGTGGCGACGATAGACGTGACTCTGGCAGGTGATGGCCTCCCAGGTGACATCCTTCTCCGCATCGACCTGTGTCGCTCTACAGGCTGGAGAGCGGTGGATCTTAAGCAGCTGATTTTCGTGTATAATCCTCATCTCTGAACTCCATCTCTTCTCACGTATGGTCCTGGTGGAGTTATAGTGGATGATTAGCTTGCCCGTATTGCCGGCGGCTTCGAGCATACGTCGAAGACGGCGCAACAAGCCTCCTACTGCCAATCCGTAGGAAAGGTACGTCACCGGACGGCTCTCCTCTCTTTGGGCAAGGGCAACTACGGGAACTCTCCCTCCTGTGGACTTGCGAGCGGTGCGAATCATGCGAACCATCTAAAACAAAAAGCATTTAAACTTAGGTTAGATAAACTTTTAAACAAAAATCCTATTTTGAATGAAAATTAGGGTAAGATGAAGAAAGTGACTCATTAAATAACACTTTTCAACACACACCTTGTAAAAATAGTTTTTAAGAAAATAAGGCCCTTAAATACGTCCATTTCTACCTAGTTCCACGTTCCTACGGGCAACCTTGGCTTTGATACCACTTCTGTCACACCCGGTTTCTCCGAAGAACAACCGAGTGAATATCACATGTATGCCAGGATCATTTTCTCATACATGTGATGACAAATAGTGAAGCATCATTTATTACAAGCCAGGTGTCGAATATAAATAAGTCTTACATAGCAAATGTCTCGATGGACAATAATAAGTTCATCACAAGTAAATAAACTAGCAGCGGAATAATTATTCTTGTGGGCTCCGTTACAGGCGTTGCCCGGGGGACTCCATGAATCTAGAAACCTTCTTCGGGTCCAAAGTCTTGGTCATTATACACCACCTCATTATCTTGACCTGAGCAGCAATATAAACCAACAAATATGCAAGGTTGAGTACCAATGGTACTCAGCAAGTGTGGGAAAATTATATCATGCATGGCTAGAACAAGGAGAGGTTGAACTCATGGTTAAATCACTACGCAATTAATACCTGTCACCTTAGCTTATTAAGCACCTACATTACTACACAGGTGAAATGGTCCCAATCTCCCATCCCATCATCATAATCCAATAACCATAACATCATTTCCAATGTTAAGCTCCCCGCTTAACACTCACACCCTCCAAGGCCATCATACTCTAATCATGAATAAGTCCAAGCCGCTCTTGACCGTGAGCACGACTGTCATGACAGTTTTGACTCTGTAGAGTTTGTACCACTGTACCCACATGTAGTGATTTCATCCCCCGTTGTCGGGTGGACTAAAAGAACCTCCATTATGCCAGTGGCTACGAACCACATTCACACTTCTCAGGTGTGTAGCCAGGAGATCACTACGAAGCCTTTACAAAGGGATTCCCGACGAGCGTGGGCCCACTGAGGTTTCACCCCTAACAGCATACAATAGGCTCCAACCCCGCTGCAGTGGCCCCCTCTTGAGCCTTGCGGTTCATATGGTAGTCCAGCTGACACCTATTCCCCGCACCATCCAACACACCCATACTACGCCGGGGACACACCTAATTAATTGGCCAAGCTGCCCCATCTCAGCATGTGGTTGGCATGGTAAAGACAGGTTACATGCTCCATGAACCGGTCCTTAGGATCCAGGCAAGTACTAAACACAAACTCGAGTCTCGTGCACCCAGCACACAACCAAAACATCCAACTTGCCTTGATCCCATCCTCTACATAACTCACAATATCTCATTCAAGAGTATGGTAAAATAAACTGATGGTCTCATATCCCAATTATCCCATTCTAAGCATGGCTAAGCATATGCATAATAATAAATGACATGATAAAATGAATCCCAACCCAAGCTACAAGGAAACAAGGTAATGCAATTCTAGGGAAACATCCTAGCATGGGTTTCATATTTCAATTGACAATGCAAATAATTCTACCTACACATCCTAGTATAGGATCAAAGTGGTCAAGGACACTTGCCTCCTTCCTGCTGCTCTTGAAATGGGTAGTCCTGATCTTGGAAAGGAATAACTTGCTCTTGAGCAGGTTCTACATCATACCATCACACATAGCAAAAGAAAAACAACAATCCATAAGACATAGTTCACACTTCCACTTCATACAAACCACACATTCATATTTATGAAAGTCATTCACCATTATATGTGTTATGGTTACTCTATGTGTGTTGATTTGTGGCTTGCATGCACTTTTAATCATGTGTATAAGATTCCTACTTTCGTGTTCACATTTATACTTACATACTATATATATATGAGTTTCCAATTTAAATAAATTCCTTATATTCAATTACTACACTTTTTAGCTACCAAGTATGCATGAAAGGTATTTTCCTTCTCCATATGTGTCTTCAGAATTTCTACCAACCCTACACTGAATTCTTTGGATTTTAGAACTCCATTTATCATTTACTAGTTGCTATATTTTTAGATTTATTTCCTATGCCTAAATGTGAACTTTATTATGAAAATAACAAGACACATCATCTAAACAGAATAGGTTCTGATCTAAAATATTTACTAATATATTTTTGACATTTTCCTCTGATGTAAACTATTTTACAATTATTTTCCCTATTTTCTAGAACTATTCTTTACTTAAAAATGTGTCCCTAAATGTGAATAATAAATTAAACAGATTCATTTCCGCCCAAAATATATTTTTATCTCACTCCAAAGTTTTCTAAATACTGAGAAAGTTTTTAATTTAATTTTGACAATATGTTTGTCCCACTTTTAAATTTTAAACACTAGCCACATATTCAATTTCCTAAATTAAATATTAAACAGGGCTAAAAAGGTAAACTCACCCCACTACAGGGTCTATAATATTATTTTAACAATTTTCAGGGGTCTAGCTTCATATAACAGAGGAGTTTTTCCTAATTTTTATTAAGTCTAGGGGCTAAAATTGATTTTTAAATGAATTTACACGATTTTCTGAAGTTCCAGGGGCTAGATCAGAAGTTTCTAGGGCTAGCTCTTATTTCTCGAGAACCCCAGGGGGTAGCACGTAAGATTTCCAGTCTTTATAACGCGGGGCTGACGTGGACCGTCGATTTAAAACAGACGGCTGAGATTATAACGTCGAACCGGTACGCGGGGATTTAAAGTCTACCGTGCGATTTAAAATAGACGGCGCACAAGCGGCCACGTCGCTCTAACCGAGCGCGGGCGGCGCTGCCCGGTGGCGCACGGCGGCGGGAAGCGGCGATCTTGCCGGAGAGTTTCGGATCTTCAGGAATTCTTCCTAGAACTGTGATTTTATGGCATAGATCGGTGGAGGGGAGGTCGGGGATCTCACCTCGGGGGTTTTCTTGAGCTCGGAGGTCCTGGAAGGCGGTCGGCGACGATGTCCGAGGTGAATTCACGGCGAGGCTCGTCGGCGCTGTGTTTGAACCGCAAACCACCGCGTTCTCTGCACCTGCGAGGTTCCCCGGAGGCGGTGGATCAAGACCAACGAGTTAGATCGGAATTTCCGAGTCGGCCAGAATTCGCCGGAGGTGCTCGGGTTCTCACCGGAGTAAAATCGGCGGATCACGTGGGAAAAACGGGACAAGGCCGGGGTTTTTATAGACGGGGGAGGGCGGTGGGTTTGTTTAGATCGAGTGGGAGTCCTCCAGAACCAGAATTCGGCCGGAAATCCGGTCGGTTGCGATCGCGCGCGCGCGGGTGAACAGTCCGAGTTTCGGACGATCGGGGGTTAGGGATGACAGGTGGGTCCCACCTGTCTGAGAGAGAGAGAGCGCGGGCGCGCGGCTGCGGGCTGGCGTGGAGCAAGGTGGGCCGGCTGGTGGGTTTCGGCCCACTGGCCGGTTTTTTTCTGTTTTCTTTTTTTCCTTTTTCTATTTCTTTTCTGTTTTGAGTTTAAATTGAATTCCAGTTTGAATTTAAATTGTTGCAAAACATGTAACACGTCCAAAACTTTTTAAATTCCCCTCTTAACAAGATTTTGGGGTGTTACAGTTGCGGTCTCAGCTCACCGTGACAACCACTGGTTCGGCCAGGCGACTGTGGAAACGAGAGCTCGGGAGAGCGGCGAGGTGTAGCAAAGTTTCTGTGCGGGAGGACATCGGGACAACGGTGAGATGAACCTGGGACGGCTCTGGCGCGAGGATAAGAGGGCAGAGAGGCGGTTCAGTGGCTAGAGGCGGCAAACAGCTACTGTCTTCGCTGTTTCCTCGTCGTGGCGCCCGCTCTACCGAGCGCAAGAAACCGAGCCTGGTTGCTTCAATCGTTTTGATCACTCTTGAGGCTGACAAGAGGGTCCCACACCCAGTTTAACCTCTGAAATTTAATTTCCCCCACTGTTCTAAACAGTAGTGTCCCTAATATCCTTTGAAATTTGAATTACCCACCAAATGCCCATTTGAAATTGGTAGAATTCAAATTGTGAAGTGTTTGAATATATTTATAGCACAAATGCAATTTGAAATTCAAATTGGATTTGAATTTGCTCAAATTGGCTCATGTCAAGATCAACTCCAAATGGAGTGAAAATTGGTGTGTGAGCTCACAAAAATATGATGAGTATGAATATGAATCTCACTTTTGAATTTATGGGATAAAAGGAGTTTGAATTTGAATTTAAGTTCAAACTAGCCTCTTTCTAATTATACCCAAAAATACCTCAAAAGGTTTTGGATTTGGGTGAAATTTGGCATGAGCATCCCTAGCAAGGTGTAGAAGTTTTCCGTATGCTCATCCCCTATATGGTGCATGTGGGAAGTACCACTTTTGCATTTTGTGAGTTTATCCTCTAATGACCATGTTGATAGTGTTTACTTGCTCTTCAAATGTGTACATAAGTTTTCCTCAAATGAGGTGTGTGGGGTGTGATGAACACTTTTAATGTGTGCAAAAACTTAGGCCCTTACAATCACCCCCCTTAAAAGAATCTGGTCCCGAGATTATAAGGTGAAAATGAGAGAAAGGACGGTGGAAAATTACCGTATGTGCGACGTTAAAAAGTCGGGGTAGTTAGCATGAAGAAAATCTTCGCTCTCCCACGTCGCTTCATCTACGGAGTGATTACTCCATAGAACTTTGTAGAACCACAATGTACTGTTGCATGTGATTCGGGCCTTTTCATCAATTATCTGAACTGGTTCCTCCTGATAAGTGAGATCCGGTTTCAGTTCTTCAATATCCCCCAGCTGAACGGTAGTTGATAGCTTAAGACACTTCCTCAACTGAGATATGTGAAAGACGCCGTGCACACCGGAGAGTGACGCTGGTAATTCCAGCCGGTATGCCACTGACCCACATCTTTCCACAATCTAGAATGAACCGATGAATCGGGGTGCCAACTTTCCTCTCACCCCGAATTTGTTCACGGCCTTCATTGGAGACACACGTAGATAACGGGATCCTCGACTTCGAAATATAAAGGACGTCTTCTCTGGTCCGCGTACTGTTTTTGTCGGGATTCGGCGGCTTTTAGGTTCGCTTGAATCAGCCGAACCTTTTTCCTCTGCATTGTTGACAAGATCAACCCCGAAGGTGACCCTTTTGCCAGACTCACACCAATTCAGCGGTGTATGGCATTTTCTCCCGTATAGCGCCTTGTATGGCGTCATCTCGATGCTGGCTTGGTACCCATTGTTGTACGAGAACTCGGCCAACGGTAACTGATCATCCCAATTCTTACCATGGTTGATAGCACAAGCTCGTAGCATATCTTCTAAAATCTAATTTACCCACTCGGTTTGCCCGTCCGTCTGTGGGTGGTATGCTGAACTACGGATCAATTTCATCCCCAAAGAAGCATGTAGTTGCTCCCAAAAACGAGACACAAATAAAGTGCCCTGATCCGATATGATGGTGCGGGGTACTCCATACAAGCATGAGATCCGTGAGATGTACAATTCAGCATACTTCTTAGCGTTGTAGTTGGTGTTGACCGGAATAAAATGGCAACTTTGGTGAACCGGTCGACGATCACCCACACAGAATCATGTTTCTTAAATGTGGTGGGTAAACCAATGATGAAGTCCATGATCACATCTTCCCACTTCCAGGCAGGAACGCCCAGTGGTTGTAGCAGTCCCGGTTTTCTCATGTGGTCTGCCTTCACTCTTCGACATGTATCACACTCGGACACGTACTTTATGATCTCCCGCTTTCATTCGTATCCACAAAAACTTGTTTCTGAGTTCTTGATATATTTTGTTGCTGTCGGGGTGAATAGAAAACTTTGACAAGTGAGCCTCATCAATGATTTTCTTCCATTACTCCGGGTTACGGGGTACAACGATCCGGTCCTTGAACCATAGGACGCCGTCTCCGTCTTTCCGAAAATATTTCAGCTCCCCACTGTCTACACGTCTCCGCAAATGCGACATGCCCTTGTCATGTTTCTCAGCTGCCACTATTTCCTCACGGATGGTGGAGATCAAAGCTAAGTTGTAGAGAGCTCCATGTGGAATCACATGCAATGATGGCTCGCTTTCTTCCAACGGTGTGATGGTCAGATTGTTGACGTGTGACTTGCGACTCTGCGCATCCGCCACTATGTTTGCCTCGCCTGGATGATAATGGATCTCTATTTCATAATCCTTTATCAATTCCAACCATCTTTGCTGCCTCATGTTTAACTCCTTTTGAGTGAATATGTATTTGAGGCTTTTGTGGTTGGTATATAAATGCACGAGGTTACCGAGTAGGTAATGCCTCCACATTTTGAGTGCGAGCACCATGGCAGCGAGCTCCAAGTCGTGAGTTGGATAATTTTGCTCATGGTTCCTGAGCTGCCGTGATCCATACGCGACCACCCTTCGGTCTTCCATCAGCACACATCCGAGCCCAATGACGGATGCATCGCAGTACACATCGAACGGTTTTGTTGTGTCTAGCTGCACCAAAACCGGTGCTGATGTTAAGTGTTTCACTAATGCCTTCAGTGTTGCTTTACATGCTGGACTCCAAACATATTTGGTAGGCTTCTTCATCAGCAGCTCTGTCATAGGTTTTGCAGTCTTTGAGAAGTTCGGAATGAACCGCTGATAGTATCCCGCGAGTCCGAGGAAACTCCGTACCTCGTGAACAGTTCTAGGGGACTTCCAATTCAGCACTTGTGTGATCTTACTCGGGTCTCCGAGAAGTCGTTCACATGTCATCACTACCTATACATATACTACTGTATACACGACATGTCACCGATTACAACAGTTTTTGTACCCCACCCTCGCTGCCCTACTTGGCAACGGTAACTCACTACTCGGAGTAGAACTTGACCTTCGGTGGGTCGTCCTCCTCCGCTACCTCCGCTGGTGGCTCTGGGTCCATGACCTCCTCTTCCGGTTCAGGTTCCCACATCGCCGGGATACCCAAAATCACGGGTACGGCACCTACCATCAGTAGGCCCACTACCGGAGGTACGAGGTCTTGCAATGCATGCACCTCGTCCATGGCCTGGTTGTAGTCCTCTTCCCAGCATTGCCCCTCCTCAATCGCGTCATCACGCTCTTGAGTGAGGACCTCATTTTTCTGGGTCAAGGCCTGCACTTGCTGTTGTAAAGCTGTGATGTCGACGCTGCTTTTATTTTTCTCCTTCTTCAGATGATGCAATTGATTATGTTGTAAGTTCTGTCACTTTATCATCGGAAGGAGAACATTGCGGAGTGCATTGTGAGCACTCTCGAAATGGTCTCCACGGCTGGTGCTCTCCTTGAGCTTCACGGCAAGACAATCCGTATGGGCAGCTTGGCTGTCCATCACGGTCTTCCCTGCCCTTAACTGGAGGCTGAGGTTCGCCTCCGCGGGGTTGTACCTTGGGAAACCCGGATCTGTTGCCTCCAAGTACCTCTCCCTCCACACGTGATTAGCTTGTACCTCCACTGGAACGAGCGCGTATGAAGTCCCCCCCCAGAGCTCTCACGTGTAGTTAGCAGAAATGTGACATGGTGTCACGGGCTGCCACTTGCCACATTTCCTCCGGCTGTTTACCTCTCACCGTGACGGTGAACGGTGCCCAAGCGGGTGGCGTAGGTCCTGCAGGAACTTCAACATGGATGGTCCACGTCTTGTTCCCCTCCTCGCCTTCTTCCTTGGCGAGATACTGCGGCATCTCGACGTACCCGAAATATTGAAGCATTTGCCTCAACACTTCCGGATAACCGCTGCGTTGAGAACAGTGGGAGACCACCCACACGTTCTCCAGTTGTTTGTCTGCTGTCATCTGTAGAAACATATTTGAAAAAGGTCAAATATTCATTTCAACAGTGAACCATTGAGTTATAACATAAAACATGTCATTGAACTCATAAAACTTGGAGACACAATTCAAACTTAGAACAAATTTGATTGTTGGTCTGCTGCCCAAACTGACAGACTTGACCAGTTTCCATTTCAATCTGATTTAGACCAAGCTAAAGCAAAACTAATTCTGGAGCTCAACATCAAAGTTAAAGCCAACTTCGATAGTTTTTCAGAAAGTATTTGCTTGGCCAAAGATCTGTCCTGGTTCAAAAGTTATGAGATGTCAAAGTTGACAGAATTTCTGGAGTAAATTGGACAGCACCTCCCTGCTTGAGGTACTGATTTGATCCAAGAATTCCTGTTAATTCTACACCAAATTTGACAACTTACTGTTACAAGATGTAACCTACATCATTAACTTTTCAAAACTACCTCATTTTCTATTTTTAGATTTTTGTGTAGGAAGTTATGCTCAATTTACAGAGAGTTACAGAGAGTGTTTGCTCTACCCTGCTTTCTGGACAGTTTCAACTCTACTGCATTTTTTGATTGGTTATGGGATGAAACACCTCTGGACATCAACAGAAAAGTTGTAAAGCTCTTCCAAATATTTTCATAAATGTATCATATGACCCCAACCTCGAAGGAACTCAACCTCTAACCTCTGTTTAACTTCAGCCTTATTTCAGTTGAAAACAGGGGACTCTGTCCTAAATATCCTATAACTTGAAAACTTGATAACTTTGAACATCCTAGTTAAGGGAAGAAGTTATATCAAAGTTTTAGTGCTCTGGATTAAAACATTCAAGTTCTACAATGGGGTTGCTCATTTAGTGGGGTGTGACGTCGAAGCGTCACCAGTTCATGCCGGTACTATGTTCCTCACAAAGGAAAAACCTATACCGGACTTAGCCGGTTTCGTTAGTTCAGTGGCACTAAACGTCTCTCATACATGGATGCTACTCGTCTACCAATTCGTGGTCAGACTACCTGCAAATAAACCACTCAATCGTCAGGCTCGGCTGCACACCGAGCCCGGTCCCAATACAGTTCATACAACCGTCCGTCATCACTCGCACGGTTGTTCTCAAGCCAAACACGTGTTGAGCTACGTGTTCACGTTACTAACCAGGTGACGGGGTCTCCAAACTTGCCCGTAGCATGCCAGGGAAGGGTGGTGCTCGAATGCCCCAAACGACATGAAGAGTGGTAGAGGATAATAATGCGGGTCGGGTTACCTGCCACTCGTGAGGCTCTACCCTTCAGCTTGTGTGCACTGGTGGACAGCGCTTACATGCACCCCCAAGACACATGACGTCCCGAGATGCATGATTTTCTGACATAAGCAAATAGGTTAGTATTGCCACTTTCTATACACTAATAACATCCTTATATGGGCTACTAACTCATTCCTCACCGAGTTTTTTTAAAAGATGACATTTTTAGTGCGTTAAACCTCAAGCGAGCTCTGATACCACGCTGGCACAGCCTTGTGGCCTCGTCGAGCCAGGATCACACTGAGGGGTGCTGCGTTGCACAACACCGGATAACACACATAAAAGGTACAAAGCGGAAGCAAAGTTTTATTACATAAACGAGTTTATGAACATTTTTACAACAACATATGTTCAGTTTACACTCACGGGCGTGTACTATGCACCGAGTTCACGTTCAGCCCGTGAACGTGTCCCCGCTAGCACACACCACACTAACACGGCGGCATGCACGACTCCCACTCGATGGGGTTTCCCTCTTGGGGTTCCGTCTCCTCCTCGGGGGTCTCTTCCTCATAACACCTTGCAAAAGCTTCAAACACAAGCAGTGAGCATGATGGCTCAGCAAGTCTAACCCATCTTTCCTATGCATGAAACTTCTACATGATGGGTTACAGGGTAAATGGGAAAATAAGTTGCAAAGGTCTCACCTAAGTAGTTGAACCTTACTTTCAAGTTTTAGCAGCAAGTTATGGAGAATCTCACGCTAAGGCACATGAGAGAGTCGCAATCAAACAAGAAACGCATTTCTCTCATGTACTTTGCCCAAGATCAAAAAGAACTTTAATGAGCTCTAAACTATAGCACTTCATTAGCAATCAAGGTTTCAAATCAGCAAACGTTTACTATGTATCTAGCATGTTCTTTCTACGTCACGGTACAGTGAACAAGTGGTACTCACTGACCGCGAGGGACGGCGATTATAATCGATTTACACCTACAGGGTGACCCGAATAACCCGTCACATATGCCCGTACTCGATGTATGCAACCACCTTTCATCCGTCAGCCAAATGTTGAACTGGTCCTATCATCCCGAGCAAGAGGTCTCCGTGCGCGCATCCACAGTGTCGCCAGCCGATTTACACCTCAAGCTTGCAATCTACGTTCTGGACAACAAGCAATGCCTCAACACCCAGCTACCCGAATTAATCGGTTTCCCGGTTTCCATATATCCGGTTGTTCAACAGGCCCGCACACGGCTTGATCCTCAATCGACACAAGTGTCACACACGGTTTTTCCGAAGAAACAACCAAGTGAATATCACATGTATGCCAGGATCATTTTCTCATACATGTGATGACAAATAGTGAAGCATCATTTATTACAAGTCAGGTGTCGAATATAAATAAGTCTTACATCGCAAATGTCTCGATGGACAATAATAAGTTCATCACAAGTAAATAAACTAGCAGTGGAATATTATTCTTGAGGGCTCCATCACAGGCGTTGCTCGGGGTCTCCATGAACCTAGAAACCTTCTTCGGGTCCAAAGTCTTGGTCATTATACACCACCTCATTATCTTGACCTGAGCAGCAATATAAACCAACAAAATATGCAAGGTTGAGTACCAATGGTACTCAGCAAGTGTGGGAAAATTATATCATGCATGGCTAGAACAAGGAGAGGTTGAACTCATGGTTAAAGCACTACGCAATTAATACCTATCACCTTAGCTTATTAAGCACCTACATTACTACACAGGTGAAATGGTCCAAATCTCCCATCCCATCATCATAATCCAATAACCATAACATCATTTCCAATGTTAAGCTCCCCGCTTAACATCACAACTTCCAACACCATCAATCCTCTAATCATGAATAAGTCCAAGCCGCTCTTGACCGTGAGCACGGCTGTCATGACAGTTTTGACTCTGCAGAGTTTGTACCACTGTACCCACATGTAGTGATTTCATCCCCCGTTGTCGGGTGGACTAAGCGAACCTCCATTATGCCAGTGGCTACGAACAACATTCACACTTCCCAGGTGTGTAGCCAGGAGATCACTACGAAGCCTTTACAAAGGGATTCCCGACGAGCGTGGGCCCACTGAGGTTTCACCCGTAACAGTGTACAAGAGGCTCCAACCCCGCTGCAGTGGCCCCCTCTTGAGCCTTGCGGTTCATATGGTAGTCCAGCTGACACCTACTCCCCGCACCATCCAACACACCCATACTACGTCGGGGATACACCTAATTAATTGGCCAAGCTGCCCCATCTCAGCATGTGGTTGGCACGGTAAAGCCAGGTTACATGCTCCATGAACCGGTCCTTAGGATCCAGGCAAGTACTAAACACAAACCCGAGTCTCGTGCACCCAGCACACAACCAAAACATCCAACTTGCCTACATAACTCACAATATCTCATTCAAGAGTATGGTAAAATAAACTGATGATCTCATATCCCAAATATCCCATTCTAAGCATGGTTAAGCATATGCATAATAATAAATGACATGATAAAATAAATCCCAACCCAAGCTACAAGGAAACAAGGTAATGCAATTTCTAGGGAAACTTTCTAGCATGGGTTTCATATTTCATTTGACAATGCAAATAATTCTATCTACACATCCTAGCATAGAATCAAAGTGGTCAAGGACACTTGCATCCTTCCTGCTGCTCTTGGAATGGGTAGTCCTGATCTTGGAAAGGAAGAACTTGCTCTTGAGCAGGTTCTACATCATACCATCACACATAGCAAAAGAAAATAACAATCCATAAGACATAGTTCACACTTCCACTTCATACAAACCACACATTCATATTTATGAAAGTCCTTCACCATTATATGTGTTGTGGTTACTTTATGTGTGTTGATTTGTGGCTTGCATGCAATTTTAATCATGTGTATATGATTCCTACTTTTTTGTTCACATTTATACTTACATAATATATATATATATATATATATATATATATATGAGTTTCCAATTCAAATAAATTCCTTATATTCAACTACTACACCTTTTTGCTACCAAGTATGCATGAAAGGTATTTTTCTTCTCCATATGTGTCTTTAGAATTTCTACCAACCCTAAACTGAATTCTTTGGATTTTAGAAACTCCATTTATCATTTACTAGTTGCTATATTTTTAGATTTATTTTCTTATGCATAAATGTGTACTTTATTATGAAAATAGTAATACACATCATCTAAACAGAATAGGTTCTGGTCCTAAATAATTTAATAACATATTTTGACATTTGCCTCTAATGTAAACTATTTCACAATTATTTTCCCTATTTTCTAAAACTATTCATTACTTAAAAATGTGTCCCTAAATGTGAATAATAAATTAGACAGATTCAATTCAGCCCAAAATATGTTTTCATCTCACTCCAAAGTTTTCTAAATACTAAGAAAGTTTTTAATTTAATTATGACAATATGTTTGTCCCACTTTTTAATTTTTAAACACTAGCCACATATTCAATTTCCTAATTTAAATACTAAACAGGGCTAAAAAGGTAAACTCACCCCATTACAGGGTCTATAATATTATTTTCAGAATTTCCAGGGATCTAGCTACACTTATCAGAGGTGTTTTTCCTAATTTTTATTAAGTCCAGGGGCTAAAACTGATTTTTAAATGAATTTACATGATTTTCTGGAGTTCCAGGGGCTAGATCAGAAGTTTCCGGGGCTAGCTCTTATTTCCCGAGAACCCCAGGGGGTAGCACGCAAGATTTCCAGTCTTTATAACGCGGGGCTGACGTGGACCGTCCGATTTTAAACCGACGGCCGAGATTATAACATCGAATCGGTACGCGGGGATTTAAACCCTACCTAGCGATTTAAAATAAACGGCGCACAAGCGGCCACGTCGCTCTGATCGAGCGCGGGCGGCGCTGCCGGCGGCGCACGGCGGCGGGAAGCGGCGATCTCGCCGGAGACTTTCGGATCTTCGAGAATTCTTCCTAGAACTGTGATCTTATAGCATAGATCGGTAGAGGGGGGGTCGGGGATCTCACCTCGGGGGTTTTCTTGAGCTCGGAGGTCCTGGAAGGTGATCGGCGACGAGGTCCGAGGCAAAACCACGGCGAAGCTCGTCGGCGCTGCGTTTACACCGCAAATCACCGAGTTTTCTGCACCTGCAAGGTTCCCCGGAGGCGGTGGATCAAGACCAGCGAGTTAGATCGGAGTTTCCGAGCTTAGATCGGCCAGAATTCGCCGGAGAAGTCTCGGTTCTCACCGGAGTAAAAATCAGCGATTGCGGGGGAAAAACAGAACGAGGCCAGGGTTTTTATAGAAGGGGGAGGGCGGCGGGGTGGTTTAGATCATGTCCGCGTCGCCTACGAACAGAATTCAGCGGGGATACGCCGAAATCCCGATCGGTTTTGATTCGGGTGCGAGGGAGTCCGGCGCTGTCGCGAGGTAGACGAAGATCGGGTGGGTCCCGCCTGTCAGCGTGAGGAAGTAGCGCGCTCGGCTGCGGGTTGGCGCGGGCGCTGGCTGGGCCGGCTGGTGGGTTTCGGCCCACTGGCCGGTTTTTTCTGTTTTTCTCTTTTTCTTTTTCTATTTCTTTTCTGATTTGAGTTTAATTTGAATTCCAGTTTGAATTTGAATTTTTGCAAAACATGCAACACGTCCAAAAAAATTTAAATTTCCCTCTTAACATGATGTAGGGTTTTGAATCAAAATTTTGGGGTGTTACAGCTCTACCCCCCTTAAAAGAAATTCGTCCTCGAGATTGATGTTTCTAAGAAAACAATTCCGGAAATTGTGCCTTGAGCTCATCTTCCCGCTCCCAGGTGGCTTCCTCTTCTGAGTGATGCTTCCACTGCACCTTACACATCCGGATTCTTTTATTTCTGGTGAGGCGTTCCATTGTCTCCAAAATCTTGTATGGTTGCTCGGCATAAGACAAATCCTCAGCTACGTTCACTTCATTCATGGGTAACACCTCCTTAGGCATCCTCAGGCATTTCTTGAGTTGTGACACATGGAATACATCGTGCACATCCGATAGACGAGCCGGTAACTCTAGTTGATACGCCACTTCGCCTTTCCTTTCCAAAACTTGAAAGGGTCCGATGTATCGAGGTGACAACTTCCCTTTCACCTTGAACCGACGAAGTCCTATGATAAGGGACACTTTGAGATAGACATAGTCTCCCACGTTGAAAACGAGCTCTCTTCTTCGTACATCGGCATAGCTCTTTTGGCGTGTCTGTGCTATCCTCAAGTTATTGCGAATTTCCTTCACCTTCGCCTCGGCTTCTTGTAGTACTTCTGGACCAAACACTTTACTTTCCCCGGTTTGGTTCCAAAATAGGGGAGTTCTGCACTTTCTCCCGTACAAGGCTTCAAACGGTGACATCTTCATACTAGTTTGATAGCTGTTGTTATAGGAAAACTCCGCATACGGTAAGTTTTTGTCCCAACTCCTATTGTTTTTGAGTGCACATGCCCTTAGCATATCTTCAAGGATCTGATTGGTTCTTTCCGTCTGCCCATCAGTTTGGGGATGATAGGCAGAACTAAAGTTCAGATGGGTTCCCATGGTTTCGTGCAACTTCTGCCAGAACCTTGAGGTGAACTGTGTACCTCGATCCGACACAATCTTCTTTGGCACTCCATGGTAACACACGATCCTTGACATGTACAACTCTGCCAATTTGGATCCGTTGTAGCTTTCCTTCACAGGGATGAAGTGAGCTACCTTGGTTAGCCTATCAATGATGACCCATATCGAATCATATCCTGATTGGGTCCTAGGCAATCCCACGATGAAATCCATGCTGATTTCCTCCCATTTCCATTCAGGCACTTTGAGTGGTTGCAATAATCCCGCGGGTCGTTGATGTTCTGCTTTCACCAACTGACATGTGTCACATAGGGCAACATGTTCCGCGACATCTCGCTTCATGCCATACCACCAATACCTGCCCTTGAGGTCCTGGTACATCTTCGTACTCCCAGGATGAATGGAATAGTCGGAATCGTGAGCCTCCTTCAAAATCAATTCACGGATCTCCTTTACTTCAGGCACACAGATCCTTTTCCCGTGCCACACCGTACCTTGTTCATCCTCTCTGAAACCTGGAGCTTTATTTTCCTTGATGAGTTGCCTGATTTCCTGTATCTTCTCATCATTCTTTTGACCCTCGCGTATGTCTCGCTCTAGTGTGGAGTCTACATCCATGGCGATGGCCTCACCACTATTTACTAGACATAGATTGAGCCTTATAACCTCGTCCTTCAATTCTGCAGGCATTTCCTTCAAGCTCAACTTATTGACCTGCACTTTCCGACTTAAAGCATCGGCCACGACGTTTGCTTTCCCAGGATGATAGTTGATGCCTACATCAAAGTCATTGATTAGCTCTAACCATCTTCTTTGCCTGAGGTTGAGATCTGGCTGTGTGAATATGTACTTCAAACTCTTATGATCCGTATATATCTCGGTCCTCTTCCCCATCAAATAGTGACGCCAAATTTTCAACGCGTGTACCACTGCGGCTAGTTCTAGGTCATGTGTAGGATAGTTCTTCTCGTGCTTCCGAAGCTGCCGGGATGCATATGCCACGACATGCCCTTCTTGCATGAGAACACATCCCAACCCATTTCCAGAGGCATCGCAGTACACCGTAAAGTTCTTCTGCATATCTGGCATAACGAGCACTGGGGCTGTTGTCAATCTTTTCTTTAACTCCTGAAAACTCGTCTCGCACTGTGGCGTCCATGTGAATGTGATTCCCTTCTCCAACAGTTTAGTGAGGGGCCTCGAGATCTTAGAGAATCCCTCGATAAACCGTCGATAGTATCCAGCCAATCCCAAGAAGCTTCGAACTTCCCCGACATTTTCAGGGGTCTTCCACTTCTGTATATCCTCGATTTTGGCGGGATCTACGGAGATTCCTCCCTCTGAGATTATATGTCCTAAGAAGGGAACTCTCTTCAGCCAAAACTCACACTTGCTCAACTTAGCATATAGTTGGTGTTCTCTCAGCCTTTGCAACACCAACCTTAGATGTTTCTCATGTTCTTCTTCATCTTTGGAGAAGACGAGAATGCCATCTATGAAAACCACCACAAATTTGTCCAGATATTCCATGAATACCTTGTTCATGAGATACATGAAGTATGTCGGGGCATTAGTTAGCCCGAAAGGCATGACGGTGTATTCATACAGTCCGTACCGAGATACGAAAGCTGTCTTGGGAATATCAGATTGCCTTATCTTGAGTTGGTGGTATCCCGACCTGAGATCAATTTTCGAGAACACACAAGCTCCCCTCAACTGATCAAACAAGTCTTCAATGCGAGGTAATGGGTACTTGTTCTTGATGGTTACCTCATTCAAAGCACGGTAATCCATGCATAACCTTTGGGTTCCGTCTTTCTTGGGCACAAATATCATCGGAGCTCCCCATGGTGAGGAACTAGGGCGGATATACCCCTTCTCCGTCAATTCTCTCAAATGATCCTTGAGTTCTTCTAGCTGCTTGGAGTCCATCCGATAAGGTCTCTTGTATATTGGGGCTGTTCCAGGCACTAGCTCAATTGCAAATTCCACTTCACGATCGGGAGGCATACCTGGCAATTCTTCCGGAAAAACGTCTGGATATTCCCTGATAGTCCCGATTTCCTCAACTTTCACCTCAACTTGATTTAATTTAATGTCCCTCCTAGGCTTGTGTATTGTTATAAACTTTACTCTTGTGCCACTAGGGTGAGTTAGTTCCACCGTTCTGGTCGAACAATGAATGATTCCCTTATGTTTGGTCAACCAATCCATGCCCAAAATAATATCGATCCCTTGGGAATCTATCACTATGAGGTTAGCAGTAAACACTACCCCATTAATGTCTAGATTCACCTTGGGACACACTTGTCTTGTCCTTATTTCTCCACCTGGAGAGTTTACGGCTAGCATATGGTTCATTTGTGTTGTTGCTAGGTCATACTTCTTAACAAACCCTTGAGCAATAAACGAGTGGGTAGCACCAGAATCAAACAGCAGGGTTGCAAGGTGTAAATTGGTAGGAAACTTACCAACTACCACGTCGGGTGCATCTTGTGCTTCCTCCATAGTGACGTGGTTCACCCGTCCTCTCATTACATTTTGTTGTTGTGGCTACGCGGGCTTCTTCTTTGGGCATTTGTGGGCGTAGTGCCCCACTTCACCGCAGCTAAAACATTGCACCCCAACCTTAGGTGCCTGGCCTTTGTTGTCTTGGGGTTGGTTTGGGGGTCCTTGCACTGCTGGTCGAGGTGGATATGCGGGGCGAGGCTGCTGCACAAACTGACGTTGCGGCTGTGCTGGTGCTACCGGAGGCCTGTAGTTCGGGTTGTACCCTCTTGGTGCTGAGTAGGGTACCGCATCACGGTTCGTCTGCCCTGCTGGTTGCTGCATCAAACGTGGGCGGGTGTTGCTCCCTGAGGCTTGATGTGACCACCCGGCCTTCCTCTTATTCTCATTTTCCAAGGCCTTTAGCTTCCTTTCTACCACAAATGCTCTGTCCACCATCTTTTGGAAGCTTTCATACTCATTTGAGGACATTGCACACTGCATCTCCGTGGTAAGTCCTTCCACGAAACAATCTTGTTTCTGCTCATCAGTCTCTATGTCTCGTGGGGCATAACGGGATAGTTGAGTAAATTTAGTGAGGTATTCCCCCACCGTCATGTTGCCCTGCTGCAGTCCCAAAAACTCCTTCCTCTTGTTTTTGAGTTCACCTCTTGGGATGTAATGGTTGCGGAAGCTACGCTTGAACTCTTCCCAAGTGATGTTCTCAGGGTCATGATGGGCGGCCACGTAGGCGGTCCACCAATCAGCAGCAGTTCCATGCAATTGATGAGAAGCAAACAGCACCCTCTCATACCCTTGGCACTGTATGATCCTCATCTTACTTTCAATGGTCTTCAACCAATAATCTGCCTCCAGAGGTTCAGCAGCACTTGCAAACTTTGGAGGTTGAGTTCCTAGAAACTCACTCAACCTTGGTTGGCGTGGTGCAGCTTGTGGAGGTGGAACTTGATGCAAGTTGGCCACCACTTGAGTCAAGTTCTGGATGAGCTGATTCTGATTCTCCAGCATTTGGTGGAGGGGATCAACTCCTTCACGGCTACCACCCCGGTCCTGGCCTCCAGGAAGATGAGGGTTGCATGCCTCATCGTTGTTGTTGGCGGGGTTGGCAGCACGTCCTTTTCCTCTTCCGGCCATCTGGTAGAATCAACCAATGTTAATTTGAAAGCATTTAGTATCATCTTACTACTTTCATTTGTTTGTACTTTGAAGTGTTGAGGCTTTGTTATACTTTTACAAGGGTTCATATCTCACACCAAATAGATGCACTATCATTTCATGTGGGTTCACACACCAAAGCAAAACAATCTAAAGACGAGGTTGTGGACAATTGCTCATGGCTACCACAACTCACGTCACACACCAAGCATTAACACACCATTAACTACGTAACGACTCGACTACTCGACATCCTTCTAATTTAAGGGAAAGGCTTTACGCTACTCGTTTTCTTGAGCTGGCTCCTCGGGATCTTCCTCATCATTTCGGCTGCCTTCTGACTCTGCTTTGGGTGGGGAGGCTGCTGGTGGAGAAGTGCGACGACGCCTGATCGCTCGGCGATCTGGGGAGTCAGGAGTCCATGTATCATTCACGGTGACACACAGTTCATTCCCATATCCTCTTTCTGTCGCCCTCAAACAGGCTTGCAGCAACGCCTCCGTTTCCTTCAGGGTGTCTCGGACATCCTGAAGCTCTTGTTGACACTCCTGCAGTCGAGTGCTGAGCATAGAAGCATCTTCCAAGCACAAGTCCATGTGCTCCTGGGAAGTCCCTTGCTGCACCGGCGGGTACTTGTACTCCGTGGTACCACTCTCACGCTGGAGGACATACATGTACTCAGTTTTGTCCAAGTGGCGACGATAGATGTGACTCTGGCAGGTGATGGCCTCCCAGGTGACATCTTTCTCCGCATCGACCTGTGTCGCTCTACAAGCTGGAGAGTGGTGAATCTTAAGCAGCTGATTTTTGTGTATTATCCTCATCTCTGAACTCCATTCTTCCCTCTTCTCACGGATGGTCCTGGTGGAGTTATAGTGGATGATTAGCTTGCCCGTATTGCCGGCGGCTTCGAGCATACGTCGAAGACGGCGCAACAAGCCTCCTACTGCCAATTCGTAGGAAAGGTACGTCACCAGACGGCTCTCCTCCCTCTCGGCAAGGGCAACTACGGGAACTCTCCCTCCTGTGGACTTGCGAGCGGTGCGAATCATGCGAACCATCTAAAACAAAAAGAATTTAAAATTAGGTTAGATAAACTCTCAAACAAAAATCCTATTTTGAATGAAAATTGGGGTAAGATGAGGAAGGTGACTCATTAAAATAACACTTTTCAATCCACACCTTTGTAAAATAGTTTTTAAGAAAATAGGGCCCTTAAATACGTCCATTTCTACCTAGGTCCACGTTCCTACGGGCAACCTTGGCTCTGATACCACCTCTGTCACACCCGGTTTTTCCGAAGAAACAACCAAGTGAATATCACATGTATGCTAGGATCATTTTCTCATACATGTGATGACAAATAGTGAAGCATCATTTATTACAAGCCAGGTGTCGAATATAAATAAGTCTTACATCGCAAATGTCTCGATGGACAATAATAAGTTCATCACAAGTAAATAAACTAGCAGCGGAATATTATTCTTGAGGGCTCCATCACAGGCGTTGCCTGGGGTCTCCATGAACCTAGAAACCTTCTTCGGGTCCAAAGTCTTGGTCATTATACACCACCTCACTATATTGACATGAGCAGCAATATAAACCAACAAAATATGCAATGTTGAGTACCAATGGTACTCAGCAAGTGTGGGAAAATTATATCATGCATGGCTAGAACAAGGAGAGGTTGAACTCATGGTTAAAGCACTACGCAATTAATACCTATCACCTTAGCTTATTAAGCACCTACATTACTACACAGGTGAAATGGTCCAAATCTCCCATCCCATCATCATAATCCAATAACCATAACATCATTTCCAATGTTAAGCTCCCCGCTTAACATCACAACTTCCAACACCATCAATCCTCTAATCATGAATAAGTCCAAGCCGCTCTTGACCGTGAGCACGGCTGTCATGACAGTTTTGACTCTGCAGAGTTTGTACCACTGTACCCACATGTAGTGATTTCATCCCCCGTTGCCGGGTGGACTAAGCGAACCTCCATTATGCCAGTGGCTACGAACCACATTCACACTTCCCAGGTGTGTACCCAGGAGATCACTACGAAGCCTTTACAAAGGGATTCCCGACGAGCGTGGGCCCACTGAGGTTTCACCCCTAACAGCATACAAGAGGCTCCAACCCCGCTGTAGTGGCCCCCTCTTGAGCCTTGCGGTTCATATGGTAGTCCAGCTGACACCTACTCCACGCACCATCCAACACACCCATACTACGCCGGGGATACACCTAATTAATTGGCCAAGCTGCCCCATCTCAGCATGTGGTTGGCACGGTAAAGCCAGGTTACATGCTCCATGAACCGGTCCTTAGGATCCAGGCAAGTACTAAACACAAACCCGAGTCTCGTGCACCCAGCACACAACCAAAACATCCAACTTGCCTTGATCCCTACCTCTACATAACTCACAATATCTCATTCAAGAGTATGGTAAAATAAACAGATGATCTCATATCCCAAATATCCCATTCTAAGCATGGCTAAGCATATGCATAATAATAAATGACATGATAAAATAAATCCCAACCCAAGCTACAAGGAAACAAGGTAATGTAATTTCTAGGGAAACTTCCTAGCATGGGTTTCATATTTCATTTGATAATGCAAATAATTTTATCTACACATCCTAGCATAGGATCAAAGTGGTCAAGGACACTTGCCTCCTTCCTGCTGCTCTTGGAATGGGTAGTCCTGATCTTGGAAAGGAAGAACTTGCTCTTGAGCAGGTTCTACATCATACCATCACACATAGCAAAAGAAAAACAACAATCCATAAGACATAGTTCACACTTCCACTTCATACAAACCACACATTCATTTTTATGAAAGTCCTTCACCATTATATGTGTTGTGGTTACTTTATGTGTGTTGATTTGTGGCTTGCATGCACTTTTAATCATGTGTATATGATTCCTACTTTTTTGTTCACATTTATACTTACATAATATATATATATATATATATATGTGAGTTTCCAATTCAAATAAATTCCTTATATTCAACTACTACACCTTTTTGCTACCAAGTATGCATGAAAGGTATTTTTCTTCTCCATATGTGTCTTCAGAATTTCTACCAACCCTAAACTGAATTCTTTGGATTTTAGAAACTCCATTTATCATTTACTAGTTGCTATATTTTTAGATTTATTTTCTTATGCATAAATGTGTACTTTATTATAAAAATAGTAATACACATCATCTAAACAGAATAGGTTCTGGTCCTAAATAATTTAATAACATATTTTGACCTTTGCCTCTGATGTAAACTATTTCACAATTATTTTCCCTATTTTCTAAAACTATTCATTACTTAAAAATGTGTCCCTAAATGTGAATAATAAATTAGACAGATTCAATTCAGCCCAAAATATGTTTTTATCTCACTCCAAAGTTTTCTAAATACTGAGAAAGTTTTTAATTTAATTATGAAAATATGTTTGTCCCACTTTTTAATTTTTAAACACTAGCCACATATTCAATTTCCTAATTTAAATACTAAACAGGGCTAAAAAGGTAAACTCACCCCATTACAGGGTCTATAATATTATTTTCAGAATTTCCAAGGGTCTAACTACACTTATCAGAGATGTTTTTCCTAATTTTTATTAAGTCCAGGGGCTAAAACTTATTTTTAAATGAATTTACATGATTTTCTGGAGTTCCAGGGGCTAGAACAGAAGTTTCCGGGGCTAGCTCTTATTTCCCGAGAACCCCAGGGGGTAGCACGCAAGATTTCCAGTCTTTATAACGCGGGGCTGACGTGGACCGTCCGATTTTAAACCGACGGCCGAGATTATAACATCGAATCGGTACGCGGGGATTTAAACCCTACCGTGCGATTTAAAATAAACGGCGCACAAGCGGCCACGTCGCTCTGATCGAGCGCGGGCGGCGCTGCCGGCGGCGCACGGCGGCGGGAAGCGGCGATCTCACCGGAGACTTTTGGATCTTCGAGAATTCTTCCTAGAACTGTGATCTTATGGCATAGATCGGTAGAGGGGAGGTCGGGGATCTCACCTCGGGGGTTTTCTTGAGCTCGGAGGTCCTGGAAGGTAATCGGCGACGAGGTCCGAGGCAAAACCACGGCGAAACTCGTTGGCGCTGCGTTTACACCACAAATCACCGAGTTTTCTGCACCTGCAAGGTTCCCCGGAGGCGGTGGATCAAGACCAGCGAGTTAGATCGGAGTTTTCGAGCTTAGATCGGCCAGAATTCGCCGGAGAAGTCTCGGTTCTCACCGGAGTAAAAATCAGCGATCGCGGGGGAAAAACAGAACGAGGCCGGGGTTTTTATAGACGGGGGAGGGCGGCGGGGTGGTTTAGATCATGTCCGCGTCGCCTACAAACAGAATTCAGCGGGGATACGCCGAAATCCCGATCAGTTTTGATTCGGGTGCGAGGGAGTCCGGCGCTGTCGCGAGGTAGACGAAGATCGGGTGGGTCCCGCCTGTCAGCGTGAGGAAGCAGCGCGCTCGGCTGCGGGCTGGCGCGGGCGCTGGCTGAGCCGGCTGGTGGGTTTCGTCCCACTGGCCGGTTTTTTTCTGTTTTTCTCTTTTTCTTTTTCTATTTCTTTTCTAATTTGAGTTTAATTTGAATTCCAGTTTGAATTTGAATTTTTGCAAAACATGCAACACGTCCAAAAAATTTTAAATTCCCCTCTTAACATGATGTAGGGTTTTGAATCAAAATTTTGGGGTGTTACAACAAGCGGAGCTATGGCACCTAGCCCCAATGTCCTGCTGCCCTTACTCTCCGTTCGGTCTCATTTTTATTGCCATGTGTTTTATTTGCTATCTTTACCCGAGTAGTGTGCCTCTAGCTTATTCTCGCGAGCATTTCCAACTACTCGACTTGTACCGAATCCTACACTATCTTAGCATTGTAGTAGCTAATCGAGGTTTAAAAAACTAAGCCCAAACCAGTGTTTTCTTGGCTATGAATTTGGTTTTTCAAACAAGAATCTAATGTATAATTGAAGTGGGTGCTCAAGGTAAGTTCTTAAAACAGTAAAATTTATAAAAAGGCTAATGCAAACCAGAGCTTGCATTGCTGTTGTTGGTTGTAGGCTAGCTGTTCCTCCGGAGGCATGAAGTCTAAGACTTCGGGCTCCTCCTCAACCTTAGTGACTACAGTAGATAAATACATGTATGTATCAATTTGAATGCATTTGAATTTGAAGTTGAATTTGTTAAGACTATAAGTATTGTTAGACAGGTCCAATGACTGAAATTTTTACTGTGTTTTGGATACAACCTAAACAGAGACTTGGCCAAGTTTCATTTACAGCAAAGCTCATTTGAGCCCTTCACAAATAATTGTGTATTTGGCCTATATTGGAGCTCTTAATGTGTTCTAGGGATTTTCATAGAGCAAGCCATGACTTTCTGAAAACTAAATTTTCAAAGGGTTCTAATGGAGTTGGTCTCACTTAATTTGAAGACTCCTAGCTAAAGATATGAGCAAAACAATTTCAGGGAAAATCTAAAAATGTTTCTGGATATTTTTTATTTTCTCTGGAATAGTTTTATTAATAAGACCATTAGGTGGATCAAATGAGCTCAAATGGATCTAAAATTTTTTTGGTAGCTCAGGGATATTATGATGAACATTCTGGCCAAATTACAGAATTTTCCTCCAAAGGGTTCTCCAGTTAAAATTCTAAATAGTTTAAGAATTAATTCTAGAGAAATAAAGACTTTCATAAAGTGAAACTTGATTTTTTAGAAGGTACTCAGAGAGCTGAATCCAACAAAATTTAATTCACTCAATTTGAAGTTTCCTAGCCAAAGTTATGTGGGTTTGAGGTTTGAACTAGAAACTGAAAATCGGAAAAAGTTTAAATTATTGCGCGTGCGACCGGGGCGACGTGTTGGTTTCTCAGCGGCTGACACATGGGGCTACGGAGTTTTTCGCGCGCAGCCACATCAGATCCGGTGATGCAGCAGATCCCCGGTTTAAATATCCGCTTGCTGGCGCGTGGGGCCGGGGGCTTCTTCAACCTCCCGACATCCCGTGCTCGGTCGCCGCCCCCCTCGCCGGAGTGCTCGGTGAAGGGGCTCTGTCGTGCGCCAAACTCCAAGATTTTTGCCGCCTCTGCCTAATCCCACACGGGGGACACGGTGCTGGAATTGCTCGACATGACAACCACTAGAACTTGGCCGGCGACGAGCGGCGGCTTCGGAAGAACTTCGGCCACGCTGGTCGGGCTTCCTAGCACCCCAAACGATCGAGCAAAAAGGTCGTAGAGCATCAGTGCTGATGTGGACATCACTCCTGCAGATATACACAACACTCACATGGTAGACATGCAAGGTCCAATTACTAGAGCTCGAGCACGAAAATTGAATTTAGAGGTGAGCTCGTTCCTGAACAATTTTTTATATGTGAATTTTGAGAGTATGTTGCTACCTAATGGATTAATTATGATTAGGAACCATGGAGAGGACATGGAGATACATGGAGAGGGGTTTGAAGGGGTGGAGGGCCAGAAAATACATCAACAAGAAGTTAGAGACCGAGCCCAACTCAAACTCGAGTCCAACTCGTGCACAGGAGCAGTCCACCTTAAAATGGATGCACAGGAGGCATACGGACTCCGTTTTTGACGTTCTACATATGCATGGAAAGCTGAGAGGATAAACTTTCTAATGGAACTGGCCCCACGTCAAAATTCACTCGGAGTCGACGGGAAACTTCGAAACAATATAAAGTTTAGAGTCTGTCAGGGTGTTGCATCACCTAGTTGGGCCATTGGGTCTTGTATCAAGTCCAAGTCCATTATATACGTGTCTTAGGGTTAGGTCACGACCCCAACACCCCTCTGGTCATCCTCCACCTCCTTTATACCCCCTAACCGCCGTCACAAATAGCTGGGTTTTGCTTAGTTACAATATGTCATTGAACAGTTTGCCGATCATCGGTTGTGAGACCCCAAATTTGTGATCAATTCAGTTTTGATTGCAACTTCTCTGTTCTTGCTTGTGTTCTTGATTGCGCTTGCAGGGATAAGCTTTCGTGGCGAGGTCATTCGTGTGACAAGGGTGATAACCAACGGAGCAGTGGTGTAGTGATTGTGGGGTTTCGTTCGTTCCGAGCCTTGGATCATCAACGTCGAGATCTCCACCCAATCAAGTTTACCCTACCTCTCGAAAGATTGGGACTCATCCTTCTATCAATTGGTATCAGATTTCCAGGTTCACCGTGAGGTATACTTGTGTGCCCTTTAGATTTATTTTGTTTCAGTCCTATCGTCCACAAAAAGCCACAAAAAAAATTTAGTTTCCCTAACCTACAACCGCTCAACCTTTTGCACAATTTAGTTTCAGAGTCCGTAGTTCTGAGTTCGTGTCCTAGGTTGAGTCTGGTTGCTGGTTTAGATTTGTTTTGGTTCAGTTTTGTTTCTTCCATCCGCTGCCATCTACAAAAAACCAATCTACAAAAAAATTTCATCCACCGATTCGTTTCTGTTCAGTTTCCACCACCACCAAAACCTGATTCGGGGTATCCTCCTTAAAACGGGCATAACTTTTCGCTCGTAACTCCGATTGAGGCGCATTTTTTTCCCAGAAAGGTCTTGAAAAAGTCCACATGCGGTGTTTTCAAAAAAAATTAAGAAGGCCCTCGTTTCGAACTCCGAAGTTCCAGCACCAGTTTTTCCAATCGCTCCTGAATTTGTGCCGATCTCATCTTTCATCGGTTTGAGCTAATACTTGGTGTTGTTTCTATTCTTGTGCCCCTGGTTAAGAAAAAATATAAAAAAATAAAGAGAAAAAAGATTTTGATTTCTACTAGTGCTTCAAGACAAAAACAGGAGGTTAAGGGGTTTTCTAGTTGTGCTATTTCTGTGTGAGTCCTGGATACTTGCTGATATTATCCTTGTTGTTCATCATCATTCATCCTTGCCCTTGCTTGTTGCCACAACTGTTCTAATACATTCTTAGGCCAGCAACTAGGTGAAATTCTTTGGACACTTATTCAGCATTGCTATCTGTTACTAACTTGTGTGCCACATACATATACTGCATTTGAGCCTTCCAAGCTCCACCTTATCTCGAGCGGAACAGGTAACCTTTGCAATCGCACCCACTCTCTGCTTGCTTCACACCGGTCACCGTTGGCCACCTGCAGTGCTCTAATAAACTTGTAAGGGCGGGGTAAAACGCATCTTACTGATCGATTTTCCACCCACTTCGGAGAGCGTAGTAATAGGGTTCTTCACGATCTTTTTGTATTCGTTTCTGTTTTATACTAACAATGACAGGAAAGAAGCCTATGGATAAGACCTCTGGTTCTACACCTCTGGATGATGATGATTGCGTGTCCCATATGGAACTAAAGGACATGATGCGGGCAATGACCGAAGCTTTCAACAATTACCAGACCACTACAACAGCCACCTTTCAGAGGCTCCATACAAGTGTTGTTGGTCTGACCACACGGTTGGACGAGATGGAGACTCGTCTTCCCCAACAAGCTACACCCTCTATCATCCTTGATGGTGATGCACATGCTCACTATGACACAGAGGATGACTTCAATAATGATGAGGTTAATGCACAGCAGCGCCGTCGCCCTCGACGAAATAGTCAAGGTATGGGAGGTAGACCTCGTCCTCATGCTCCTGAACAAGATAATGATCCCTATGCTAAGATTAAGTTTTCTATTCCAACATTTTATGGATCTTATGATGCTGAGACTTACTTGGATTGGGAGATGACGGTAGAACAAAAGTTTAGCTCTCATCTTGTTCCTGAGCGACATAGAGTTAGACAAGTCACTAGTGAGTTTAAAGATTTTGCTATAATTTTGTGGAATGAACTTGTCAATACACGTAATGCACCACAGACATGGGCTGCGTTAAAAGAAGAGATGCGCGCTAGGTTTGTTCCTCCTTCATATAGACGTGATCTTCTTAAGAAATTGCAACGCTTTGATCAGGGTGACATGACTGTCCAAGAGTACTACCAAGAGTTGCAGAAAGGTATGCTTCGTTGTGGGGTAGTTGAGGATCAGGAAGACCAAATTGTTAGGTTTTATGGGGGCTTGCGGCGTGAGATCCAGGACATAGTTGACTACAAGGAATATCATTCTATTCAACTTTTATTTCAACTTGCTATGTTAGCAGAAAAAGAAGTGCAGGGTCGCCAACAGTAGCGGCGGAACAACACCTTCACGCCACGACAATTTTTGGTGCCATCCAAAGCAGCGCCCTCCTCGAGCGTACGTGCTTCTACACCACTCTCCATGGGTGTTGTACGCAGCAGCATCGCACCTTCTACATCACGGGGACAAGATAACAGCAAGTCCCAGATGCCTCCAGGTGTTGCAGCAAAGGTGGCTGCACCCAACACTTTGACAAGTCGCAGCTCCGACATCAAGTGCCACCGCTGCCAGGGACTTGGCCATATGCAACGAGATTGCCCCAGCAAACGGGCGATCATTGCCACTGCTGAGGGTGGGTATGTTAGTGCTTCTGATATTGAATATGAAAATATTATTGTAACTAACACTTCAGGTTCGGATGATGGTGCTGAGGAGGTTCTTGGTACATTTGCGACAAACAACTATAGGACTTTGATTGTGCGGTGAGCTTTGAGTGCCACGGTTCGAGAGGATGACAACCGCCAACGTCACAACCTTTTTAACATGTTTCTCGTCGTCAAGGACTGCCGTGTACATACCATCATTGATGGTGGTAGCTGCAACAATTTGGTGAATATTGAGGTGGTCAAGAAGCTTGGCTTGACCACACGGGAGCATCCCCACCCTTATCACATTCAATGGTTTAACAACAATGGTAAAGTTAAGGTAACACAAACAGCAAGGATACATTTTTCCATTGGTTCTTAGCATGATTTTGCTGATTTTGATGTGGTACCTATGGATGCTTGTTCTCTGTTGTTGGGACGTCCTTGGGAGTTTGATACTGATGCTATTCACCATGGTCGATCTAATAAGTATACTCTCATGCATAAGGGCAAGAAAATTGTGTTGCTTCCTATGAGTCCCACTGAAATTGTACAATTTGAGCAGGAGAAAAAGAATAATGCTAAGCAAAAGGGTATTTTCAATTCTGAAATTCAGCAACCTATTAAGTTGAAAAATCCTATTTTGCTTGCAACTAAATCTGATCTTGATGATTTATATGCCTCTAATGGAACTTGCTATGCTTTAGTGTGCAAACATGCTTTATATTCCATTGAGGATACATCCATTGTCTTGCCACCTGCTGTTGCTAACCTTTTGCAGGAATATATGGATGTTTTTCCATCAGAGATACCCCCTGGATTACCACCTGTGCGAGGCATTGAGCACAAGATTGATTTGGTTCCAGTGGCGAGCTTGCCAAACCGTGCTGCCTACAGGACAAACCCCGACGAGACTAAGGAAATTCAGCGACAAGTCCAAGATCTTCTGGACCGCGGGTACATTCGTGAGAGTCTTAGTCCTTGTTTTGTTCCTGTTCTTTTGGTTCCAAAAAAAGATGGCACTTGGCGCATGTGTGTTGATTGTAGAGTCATCAATAACATTACCATTCGTTATCGCTATCCTATTTCTCGATTGGATGACATGCTTGATGAGTTGAGTGGTTCTGTTATTTTCTCCAAGATTGATTTGCGTAGTGGGTATCATCAGATTCGTATGGCTTTAGGTGATGAATGGAAAACTGCTTTTAAAACTAAATTCGGACTTTATGAATGGTTAGTCATGCCATTTGGTTTAACTAATGCGCCCAGCACTTTCATGAGGTTGATTAATGAGGTTTTACGTGCTTTCATTGGTAAATTTGTGGTGGTTTACTTTGATGATATCCTTATTTACAGCAAGTCATATGATGAGCATCTTGAACATTTCCGTGTTGTTTTTAATGTCTTGCGCGATGCACGTTTATATGGTAACCTTGAGAAGTGCACCTTTTGCACCGATCGTGTCTCTTTTCCTGGGTAGTAGGCAGTTCTTCTCCACCGAACATGTCTACCCCAGTCCCTGAGTCTCCACCGACTTCAGCGCCACGCTCCCTAGTCACGACCTCGGCTGCGACGAGTTCTCCGCCACCACCACCACAGTCGGTGACCCCACGCACTCCAGCACCGACGGCCATCCCTCCGGGTATGTCCACTCCGACACCAGCTCGTGTCGAGCATAACCCGGTGGAGTTCACTACTCTGCTCTCCCACGACGAGGATCGCATCGACGCATACCACAACGGTGAGCCGTTGCGGTATCGCATGATGGAGGATCTTCTCGGTGACCAACCGGTATCGGGACTGGTACATCGCGATCTGGAGGCGCAGTTGCACCTTGCGTGCGACGACGGCGAGCCTCGGTCTTTCGTGGAGGCTGAGAGACACGCGGCATGGTGTGCCGCCATGCAGTCGGAGATGGACTTGGGTTGAGAACAACTGCATCTGGGAGCTTGCTGACCTCTCTCGTGGTCACCACGCGATCAGCCTTAAGTGTGTGTTCAAGTTGAAGAGGGATGAAACCGGCGCCATCATCAAGCGCAAGGCTCGCTTGGTGGCACGCGGTTTCATGCAACAGGAGGGGGTCGACTTCGACGATGCATTCTCGCCCGTAGCGCAGATGGAATTTGTGCGACTCCTCCTTGCGCTGGCTGCCCAAGGAGGCTGGCGGGTTCAGCCCATGGATGTCAAGTCGGCGTTTCTTAACGACGATTTAAAGGAGGGGGTCTATGTGCACCAGCCGCCGGGTTTGCGATTCCTGGCAAGGAGGGCAAGGTGTTGCGTCTGCGCAAGGACCTCTATGGCTTGCGGCAGGCACCAAGGGCGTGGAATGCCAAGTTGGACTCCAGGCTCAAGGGGATGGGCTTCGAGCAAAGCCCGCACGAGGCGACCATCTTCTAGCGGGGCAATGGAGGAAATGCCCTACTGGTAAGTGTCTACATCGACGACTTGGTGATCACCGGCACCAAGGATGCGTAGGTGGCAGTGTTCAAGCAAGCGATGCAAGCCACCTTCCAAATGAGTGATCTGGGATCTCTCTCCTTCTACCTGGGGATCGAGGTGCACCAGGCCGACTCCGGGATCATGCTTAGATAGACTGCCTACGCTAAACGCGTTGTTGAGCTGGCTGGCCTTATAGACTGCAACCCGGCTCTCACTCCGATGGAGGAGAGACTGAAGCTGAGCCGCGATAGTATGACAGAGGAGGTGGAACTTAGGATGGACAACAAGTCTGCTCTGGCTAGTTCGACTGCCTGGTGATCTCCTCGGCAAAGCCACCAGAGCGGTGGAACTTAGGATGGACAACAAGTCTGCTCTGGCTCTAGCAAAGAACCCTTCATGAACGGAGCAAGCACATCCGGGTGAGGTACCACTTTCTCCGAGGCTACTTGGAGGAAGGGAGCATCAAGGCGTGCTACATCATCACCAAGGACCAGCTTGCGGACCTGCTCACCACGCCCCTTGGGAGGATCAAGTTCCTTGAGCTTTGCTCCAGGATCGGGAAGACGACACACAAGACTTAGAGGGAGAATGATGGAATAAGTCTTTGTACTCTTGGTCTTTGTGGCCCCCTAGTTGGACAGCACCTTAGTCCTTGTTAGGACAACATCTTAGACCAAGAGGACAGCATATTAGTCCTTTGTTAGGACGGCATATTAGTACTTTGGTAGGACAACATCTTGGCATCTTAGACTAGCATCTAGGTATATGCTTGGCTGCCTCGGCTATAAATATGTAACCCCAACCACTAGGTTGGGCATGATATTGTGTGAAATGAACAAAAAAAAATTCCAACTCCTAGTGTCATCTTCTCCATGAGAGTAATAATTCATATACCAACAAACTTTGCTATCTACAGGTGAAGTGGAAAAAGACTGTTGTTGGCCCATTCACTCAGCTGACTCTACAGACTTGCAATTTACAGTTTACACAGCAATAGTCTCAGCTCATCATGCCCTTGGATTGACACAATATATATCAAGATAGCAATAGTTTAGCATATAGTTTCCAGCTCTACTAGGTTATTTTGCTTCTTGAAATAATGACCGTATAGCAGTTAATGAAGTGGATATGCTGGAACAGGTATAAAATGGATTTAAAAGAAACACAGTTGAAGTATTGTGTTGATTTTCCCTTTCTGGGAGTACAACTAATGCTGGATCTCTTTAGACCTTTACCTGTGAAGTGTAAGTGCACATTTTTGTCAATATATTGTGTGCATTTTGCAGAGCAGCTGGCTAAGGATGTGGAGTTGTTTGCACAGCATGCTGGTCGTAAGTCCATCAAGATGGAAGATGTTATACTCACAGGTACCTGAGAGTATCATGTTGTGCTATTTCTGTTGAAAATGTGTGGCTTCTCATATTTTGCTTGATCTGCATAACACGACCAGTATTTGATAAGATGCATTAAAATTGTGTTTTTCTGGCTGACATTTACCATGTAACCTCAGCTCACAGAAATGAGCATATTATGGGCCTGTTGCGGACGTTCTCTCGAGAACTGAAGGGAAAGGAGTCTGCCAGTGAGAGGAAGAGAAAGAGGTGTTCCAAGAAGGATGAAGGGTGATAGACATGGAGGATGATATAATGTAGAAGAGTGCGCGCACTCAAACTACCAACCAGTTCTTGGCTTGGTTGTGAAGCGTGTCAAAGTATCCCGATCCATATCTTATCCAGATACAGTTCCTGTACAAAGTCATGCATTTTCATCGTAGTGAGTTTTGGGACTCGTGGTCTGCAGCGTCTGCTAGACTGAAATGTGCTTTAGAGCTTGGATCAGCCATTTTGGCAAGTTGAACATGGATCAGCCATTTTGGCGAGGCTTTGGATCAGCCATTGCCCCGGGGACGATTTTCAGTGTTCTAGGAACCTGCAAAATTCGCATCTTTGGGTGCATTTTGTATTGCACTGAGACCTGCCTGCATCATCGGGCCCAATATCAACAACCTATGCGAGCCAGAGGCGGACCCAAAGGGCTATGCCAGGTGGGCCCGGCATACCCTGGGCCCAGTCAGCATAGACAAAGTAGACATGGTATGGTAGAATTGATTCTAACATAATAAAGACCCTGCATGCTATCAGCCATTGTATAATTGATTCCATCAATAGAATGATGGCTCGCGATGGCGACTATTGTATCCTGCATGGTATTGTGATTTTTTTTGTGCTTGGCTAGCGGTGGCAACCGTATTTTTTATGCCGGCATGATCTGCTTGTGATTTTTCCTGCCGTTCGGTGAGAGGTGGTGATAGCAAACGGACCTCGAGTGTGCCGTGTGTATCTTCGTGCTGCCACAACATTCACGCGGAGATAATCATGAACGTTGTTGTTCACGTTCTTCTCATTCTGTGCATTCTTATTAGTATTTTTTATATATCAAGAAAAGGGATACCAACAAGATCACTAGATTAAAGATGGACTCATCTAATATAAACATTAATATTATATATTTATAATATAGTAAGTTTTTTATCATCACACATGAATTTTATTATACTATGTCATACTTATATCGGTTGTCAAATATTGTTTTTCTTAAAATTTATAAATAATTTTATTGAATTGTATGTAAAAAATTATGGCATACCCTTTGATGAAATTCTAGGTCCACCACTGATGCGAGCCCAGGGAAACCTTTTCTTTCTTTCTGCAGTGACCACGACCATCCAAGGAGCTCCAAAGTAAAGGTCGATGTCGATGCCAAACAACCCGCGGCTGATAGTAACGTGTCAACCGTCGATGTTAGGTTCGCGTGGCCGAGATTCGCGACACAAGGCAAGGCAAGAAAAAACGGCCGCATATCTTCCCTGTGGGCGCATGGAACTGAAAACGACGGATACTAAACAGCGCGATAAGAACGGTGGAACGCCGTCATCGCGACGCTTGCCTGAACGCGCCAGCTGATCGCCTCGTAAGCGACCGCTCGTCACCGCAAAAGGGACGGGTTCGATACGAGCCACCCGTCGAGAGGAGCAACGCCTGCGCCCCGCGGTGGCCGGTCAGGTATCCGGTTTTGGCGCCTCCTCCGGCAACCATTTCCGGCTGATGATGGGCTCTAACGATTCTTTAACCCGAGTTAAGCGTTTGGACTCTGACGGGGCAATTATTGCCTGCCTAATTAGGGAGACAGGGAACAAGGGCAGAGGAAAAAGGGGCCGTGCAAGGTGTGGCGTCTTCCATCATCAGTCAGTCAGTCAGTCGCTGCCACCCACCCGTCCATCCATCAGGCGTCCTTAAAAGATGAGCTAACCTTGTCTGCTCATCTCACTCTTTGCCTTAATTTTTCTTTTCGGCGAATGAAGGGCATTTTTTGCCTTGATTAATCCGCTGCCGCTTCCCTCCTCAAATAAACAACGTGTTGATCACAGCTCCAGAAGGGCAGGAGTATTTTGTACACCGTTCGTTTAAATTATTTGATGTTGTTTAGTTCAATTTAAACTAATCAACGGCAAATTTGTATCAAACAGGGCAGCATGTTTTGCAGACCAAAACTAGGGAGAGAAAAAGGCTTCGTGCACGTAGTAACCACGAGTGCAACACGTCAATCCAAGGATACGGATAGATTCAAATAGCGAACACAAAAGAATAGACAGGGATGGAACTGCTCCAGTGTTGGCGGCCGATAAGGCTATACGCACTTATGTGCTCTAAAAATATACTCCAAACGAATATTCTCTAACCTTTTCAGCAGACTCCAAAAGAATCCTCCTCGTTTTCTAGCACGTGTTTTCATACTTATCGTACTCACTAAACATACTCTATGTCAACTATCATATGTTATTTAATAATTCTTTCCATTTTTTCCTTTTTTCCTTTCACTTTTCCCCTCTTTATTTCCTTTTTTTCCTTTCCTTTTCCCTCTCTATTTCTATTTTTCCTTTCTCTCTTTTTTCCTTTTATTCCAGCTTCCAAATACACCCAATTTACTTAACTCACGTTTGGATTTTCGAAGAGTAGAGCCGTTTATTTCCTTCTATTCCTATTTTTCCTTATCTTTATTTCTGATATTTTTCCTTCTATTTTCTTGGTGTGCTTGTCTAGTCAATAAATATGTATTTATTTGTGGTATGCATTAAAAATTTGATGTGCTCCTTTTTCCATCTATTTTCATTCATTTTCTCTCTTTCTTACATTTACTTTCCTTTCGTCTCTCTTGTCCTTTCCTTTTTTCCCTTTCCTTCTTTCCACCAATTTTCCCTTTCTCCCATGCGCCAGCACACCCTTCCATGCGCGCCAACGGCTCGAGCGCAGTGCAGTAACAATTTGCTACTCGAGAAATAGCGCTGCCCTGTACCGTGCTCGCAGTTGGCACAGCTCTGCCGGTACGCCGGTGCAGCAGCTTATGGGGGAAGGTACGCCAGATTTTCATCTCGCATATGGGTGCGAACAGCCTAAGGACTCGAAGAGCTGCGTACGTGCTGTGCTCTTCCCCTTCCTCTGCTCTCGAACTGCTCTTTTTAAACTTATCCTAATCCAGGACAAGACTACTGCAAACGTCAGTGCATGATTATAGTGTTACACAAACTGCACGCTGCACTAGTTGTTAGTCTATCAGCACTCATCGTACTCCAAAAATCTACTTCAAAAGTATATTCTCATCTCTTTTCAGTATACTCTAAAAAAATTTCTGCTTTACAGCACGTGTTGCCACTCTCATCAAAAAGGGCGTACCGAGTGCCGAAGGCTCCCACACATGTGGGGTCTGGGGAAGGGTTATCTCTAGACAGTCTTACCTCTGCTTTTGCAGAGAGGCTGGTTCGAACCCAAGACCTCAGGACACAAGTGGAGACACACTACCACTGCTCCAGGTCCGCCCTCATCATGCTCTAAAATTATACTCTATATCAACTATCACTTATTCTATAATATTTCTTTCCATCCTTTTCTAATTTCCTTTTTCCCTCTTTTCTTTTCCTTCTATTTCCTTTTCCCTGTCCATTTTTCTTTTCCCCCTCTCTTCTATTTCCTTTTCTTTCTTTCCTTTTTTCATCTTTTTTCCTTTTATTTTTTTCCTTTTCTTTTCTCTCTTTTTCTTTTCTTTTAATTCCTTCTTTCCTTTATTTATTTAGTTTCTCTCCTGAATCTTTCCTTGTCTCCTCCGGTATGCTTTATGTGCGAGGAAGATGGCGTGCCCTCGTAGCCTACGGGCACATCCAGTAGGAGAGCCAGTACGCTAGTGCGGTGAGATTTTGGGAGAGTTACTCCTCTCAGCCAGTTGCGTTGGTGATGCAGTTCACCGCCAGTGCGGTGAGATTTTGGGAGAGTTACTCCTCTCAGCCAGTTGCGTTGGTGATGCAGTTCACCGGTGCGACGGTCTTAGTCCAAGCTTCTCTCTTACAGTTTAATCTTTTTTTTTTGGTTTTGCGGTGAGCTTCTCTCCTATCTTATGTCCAAGACATGCCAGGTCCAGCAGGCGCAACCTAGCAGCATCTGTATGAGGTTCTCAAGTTTACTACTGTGCTTTTTCTCGTGAATGCATGGAAGTGCAGCTTGCTTTCAGGCTCCCGGTCACACCCTGGGAGGTACTGATGAACAGAGTGATTTTCAGTAGGGCACTTTGTCAGGGTAACCTTTTAGGCACAAAGCACAGTACACGATGAGAGAGCATCATGACTTGCCACCTACATTACTACAGTAGCATGCAGTAACAGTACCTTTGTGTGAAGAATATGTGAGAGTTTGGTGGATCTTGCCAACTGCCAAGGCAGAACACCATCCAGAAGCAAATTTACTAAGCCGAGCAAACCAAAACTAACGAGGTTATGTCAAAAAAACTGCAAGATAAAAAAGGACCCAAGGCCTTAACTGCGTGGTGCTCCAAAGAGAAGGAACCCATGGATCATAAGGAAAGCTAGGATCGTGCGATTGCCAGCTAGTAACAACACCTGCATATGGTGCCCGTTTGTTCGAGCTTCTCCTTTTCAAAAGCTATTTAGAAGCTTCCTCGCAGGAAAAAAAACATCTTCGTCCAAGCGCATCAGTTTCACCAGAAAAGCAGTGCACTTGGTTGTCTGTTGCTTTGACCATTCCACCATTCCTATTTTTTACAACTTTCCTTTTTTTATTTTTATTTTTTTGAGATGGGTGCAACAGTCTTTTTAGCCATCTAAATAGGGTTTAGCAACATCTTATCGAAACTACCAATCAATGTTTTAGCCGTACGAGGGAGTGGGGTTGAATTAGGAATGCCCAATGTGTGTGTGTCTATATATATATTATGTGTGTGTATCATGACAACGTCACGAGTCACCGTCCCGTTTCCAACCAAAAAAAGTAGCGGCATGACCGACATCAACGATGGGAGGTACTTGCATTTTCAAAAAAAAAAACGAGTGCTAATTTTTGGTCGCTAAAAAACGTGCAGGCAGGGGGCGTGGGTTTGAAAGTTTGATGGGCTGCTGCCTCCGGTGAACAGTGCAGTAGCTTCGGCTCGCCGTGCGGTCCTCGACGGGAAAGGCGCCTGACAACAAGGGGCCGTCGCCGGTCACTCACGACGGATATCGCCAGTACGTGAGGCAGCGTCGTCGAATTGATCGCCTTCTTTGTCTCTCTCCTCTCTCTCTCTCCCTCTCTCTCTCAACCGCGCGGATCGACTGCACGCACGGCACGGGTGGTGAGTAGCGGTTGGCAACACGGCATCGGCATGGCGCACAGGAGGAGATGCCGTCTCTCTCTCTCTCTCTGTACCAAACACGGCAGCATCGACGTGGAGACACGTAAGAAAGGAGCAGCGATGTTTTCGCAGCAACCTATTCGTCCTCCGGTACCACGAGCCATGGCCGTTTTCTGCTGCTGCTAAGCGCGTAATTATGGCGGGAGAAACAAAGAAAGAGAGAGAGAGGGGGGAGGTGCGGAGTAGCCGGGAACGGACAGAGCGACCTCGCCTCGCCATCGCGGTGCAGCGCATCCGCAACAGCTTTTGGCGGGGCCCACGGGACAGTACGCGCGCACTCGCGAGTCAGCATCATCATGCGGTGGTCCCGTTCCCCGGTCACACCGCCCGGTTTTCGTTTCGGTTCGGTTCCGTCGACCCAATCAATTCCCCATCCGCTCGACTCGCCGCGTCGGTACCCGTCCCCGTCCACTGTCGCTGACAGCGCGGGGGCCCAGGGTCTCACGGGAGAGGGGCGAGATGGGACCGCCCTCGTCGCTGTCCTGGCAGCGACTCCCCCCCTCTCCCCGCGTTGGATCGCCATCCTGGCGTACGCAGCGTTTCTTCTTGCCGATGCCGCGACCCGTCACGTACCGACACATGGGACCGCAAGGAAGTAACAGACCCGTCACCCGTCGACACGCACACGCATACCGCTGGGCCGGGAGGAGGCGCCGGATCGAGGCTGCTGCTTCTCTCTCTCAATCTGTCTTTCCCCGACCGCGACCGCGAGAGGGGTGCATGGGACGGAACGGCCACGTGGCTCGTTGTATTTCGAACGTGCTGGGCGCGGCAGGGAGACAGGGATTCCGTTCGGGCGGGTCACAAGACATGCCGGCCGCTGACGCGAGCAGGAGGCAGGATCCTCTGCGCCCGCGCTCACTCGCTCCCTAGCCTTTCTTGCTAACCGTGATGGTCCCGTGGAAACGAACTAGAGTCTCAATCCGTACAACTACTGATTAGTTCCGGTAGGATAACACCACGATCTACTATAACACCAATCAGTTAACTGTAATATCTCTCTAATCGTGACGTATCACAAGAAATATGTAAGTGATACGTGGGTCTTTCATCGTTAATAATCGTGATTTTTCATGATGATGAATCAGATGGTCATAGATATACATTAATATAATTAGTAACATAAAAATCATTTACATCAGATATATTGTTAAAGAAAAACCATTTATACCAGATATGTTATTATTATTAAAAATCATTTACATAAGATATATTGATATTAAATTAAGGAACTGTTGTAAATTAGCAGTATAAATATCCTCTCACAATTGGACGAAATCCACATGTAACCGCAAGTCAGCTCACAGTCGTTGGCCCAAGGCCCCCAACAACCGAATTAACCCCATTCTTGGTCCCCATTCCCGTCCAAACGCCACTTCATGGCCTCCTCCATCTATACCCAGGCATTCGGGGCGCCCGCCCCGGCCCGGCCCGGATATACCTCCACCGCTGGCTGCACCTAAGCCCCACGGGCCTACCCGTGTCTGTCCTAACTGACATGTCGGACCCATGAATGGAGGGTCACCCTGTCAGTCACATGGACACGTGAACAAGCGCTATCCATCATTCGCGCGCGCGGTGTGGTGCTCCGCCGGTAGGCTTACCGTACGAGGGCCCACCGGACCGGGGACGATATATAAACCCCGGCCCCTGCTGTTCCTGGCTTTCATTTCGGAAAAGAAAAATAGTCATATAATACTCCGCGGTTTTAAATAATATTTTTCCGGGCTTGCTCCGTCGCCGCTTCCTCGTCTCGCCACCGCCAGTCCACTACCACAGTACCACCACCGCGAGCTCACCGGCGAAGCGCGGCGAGATATTAGCCGTGGGAAGGGAGGGGTCGCTGAAATGGGGAGGAGCAGAGGGGGGCGCCGCTCAAGCCTCTAGGGTTTGGTAAGCGCGGGCGCGCCGACCGTGGTGGAGCTCGCTGAGCCAGTTCGCGGCTCCCCCTCGCGAGCATTAGCGGTGCGGTCGGTGATTCCGCCGCCCGCTATTGAGCTCTAGGGACAGGGAGGGTGCGACTGTTGCAGCTCGCCGCATGGAGCCGTCCCCCTCGCGCGCGGCCGCTTGTTGCGTGTTTGCGGCGAGCCCCGGCGTGTGACGTGGAAGAGGAGGTGATCTATCTCCGGCGCCGATCTGGTGAGGCTACTGTTTCCTTCCCCTCTACGGTTCTGCCGAACAAATTCTTCTTTTTTTTTTCTGAGAGGTTTCGAGCTGTGCGTGCGGTTCTCAACTTGGGGGGGGGGCGGTTACTGGCTTTCCCGAAGGAGATGGTGCTTGAATTGCGGGGAGTTTCGCGTGATTTTTGGTTGCTTCGCGTGATCTGAGCTTAGCCTGCAGCCTGGGGGAAGATGCTTCGATGCGTTTTTTTGTCTGTTTCCGCTTTATTTTCATCACAGCTTGCTCGTGTGCTTTTCGGGCTCTTCGAGGACGAGGTGCATTAATCAACTTCCCCGTCTTTTTCTGCGCTAGTTTATGGATGATTGTATTCTGCAGCACAAAGTTGTGCACGGAATTTTGCACAATCTTTTTTTCTAATAACCGGTCAAATCGAGCGGTTCCGGTCCGCAATTTTGAGCCCCAAAGCTGTAGATTGTGGCCGCGTGTTCCTTGGCCCGGATTTTCTTTGCGGCTCACATTTCCGTGCACCTCTTTATCGAACTTTCTGCGCTTATGCTTTGAATTTTTGATCCCTTTGAAACGAGCTCCCGGAGGCGTTGAAACTGTGTTTATCTGCGTTTTAAGGTCCGTGGTGCGGCGCGGTGCCGCGCCCGCAGGATGCCAACCGAGCAGAGGCGCCACATGGCCCCGTTCCACCTTCCCCCGGAGCCTGAGTCATCCTTCTTTACCGATGAGCTTCACCTGCGCGCCGAGGTAAAGGTAACCCAACCGGACTCCGCTCTACAAATTACCGTTGCCATCCTTTTGTGTACTGGGTTTTTGTCCAGAAAGATCTGTTATTGCTAGTTGAAACGATCGCTCACCTTCATACTTATTAGATTTATTTTGAGTGACCGGATGGCCTAGTTACTATGACGCACAACTAGAACGTGTCTAATTTGTTTCATCATATCAATTGCTTTGTAGAGGCAGGCTGGAGTTCTGAAGCAGGGTTGCTTTCCTGAAAACTTTGGTCAGTACCCTAGTTTCTCTACATGCCTAAATAAAATTGTGTACGGCATAAAATTTATTTCCGCATTACTTCCACTGGTCCAAAAATAAACGTTCTAGAATGTGTAGAATCATACGTTCTTGACCACTATCATACGTGCTGCCTTAGATAAGAAATATATTAGCAGATTCATCATCAAATTGATTATAGTTTTATTGTTCTTTTCTGTCATGTGTCTGGAAAGAGAGACAGTCTAAGGTGTGCATGTGTGACCTTGTCCGTGGCCTAGAGACAAGTAAATCCGGTTGAATGTAGTAATTGTGATATGTGGGGCATTTGTGTTTATTCCTCAGTCCTGATAACTGATTGAGCAAGATTTTAGGATGTGTACTGTTTTCGAGGTAGCATCAAGTAGCCGTGTTACCATATAGAGGTCAAAACTCATTAGGCTGGCAACTTGTTTCAATGGGTGTCTTGTGCTGTTGGCAGTATTGCCTTCACAATCCTTCTATTACACATTTCTAATTTTGCTTTCTTATATTTATTTTTCATTCATATTACATCATCTGTTGTGATTATGGCTGATCTGTTTCTTCTGAAACCGACAATTTTTCATTAGTTTCTGGAAACAAGTCTGTAGCATCTTCTCCACTTGAAACACTCAAGCCTATTGGAGCAAAGTTAATGGATAAGTTAGATAATATGCAGCCCTATAAGCTAATGGACCAGAAAATATCAACAAGGCATTTTGAGCTGCCGCAATCTTGCTGGAGAGATGATCAAGATCCAGCACACCAACATATTTCATTTACCAATGCATTGGCTTTACATTTGGAAGGGAGAAGGGGCAATCTAAATGGGACTCCAAACGAAAAAGAACTTTTCTCGACCTCCCTTCCGGACATTTTTGACAAGAAAAGTGAGCCATCATACTCTCTCTCTCTCTCTCTCTCTCTCTCTCTCTCTCTCTCTCTTCTTTATGTTTCTTTTGGTCCTTGCTGGAATACTGCATCATACTGAATATTAGAGGGATAATTGTGGGCTGTATTAGATGATGAAAATCAAGAGGTACAGGGTCCATTATATAGACGGATTAGGTGAGGGGAAAAGTCTAAACTACCCCTAACCCTAATCCCTCACTAATGACTAAACTGCCCCTGTGTTACCCATGTAATTACAGAGTCTAACACCCCCTCCGCAGTCACAACATCTAGCCACTGCAGATGTTGAGACTGGACCGAAACTCGGAGAACAACGACGACGGGAGGCCCTTCGTGAAGATGTCTGCGAATTGCGTCGTTGTCGGGACATGGTGTACCCGAACCTTGCCACGTGCAACCCGCTCACGAACAAAATGAAGGTCGATCTCCACATGCTTCGTGCGCTGATGCTGGACCGGGTTGGTGGAGAGGTAAACGACGCTGACGTTGTCGCAGTAGATTAGGGTGCTCCTGGCGATGGGAGTGTGGAGCTCTTGAAGCAGCTGCTGAAGCCAGGAAGCCTCAACCACGCCGTTAGCCACGGCGCGATACTTCGCCTCAGCACTCGAACGCGACACCACGGGCTGTCGCTTCGAGCACCAGGAGACGAGGTTACCGCCCAGGAAGACGACATACCTAGAGGTAGACCGGCGAGTGTCCAGGCAGCCTGCCCAGTCAGCGTCGGTGTACACAACCAGCTCGGAGGTCGCGTCACATCGAAGGAGAAGACCGTAGTCGAGGGTGCCTCGTAGGTATCGAAAAATTTGATTCACAGCGGTGAGGTGCGGCTCCCTTGGGTCATGCATGTGGAGGCACACCTGCTGAACCGCATAGGAGATATCCGGCCTAGTGAAGGTGAGGTACTGAAGAGCACCTGCAAGACTCCTGTAAGCAGTGGGGTCAGTGACGGGTGTCCCGTCGGTAGGTGAGAGCTTCGCATGAGTATCCACTGGAGTGGAGCACGACTTGCACTCAACCATGCCCGCTCGCTGGAGGATATCCAGGCAGTACTGTCGCTGGTGAAGGAACAAGCCGCCTGGTCGGTCCTCGACCACAATACCCAGGAAGTGGTGGAGGCGGCCCATATCCTTCATAGCGAACTCCTGCTGTAAAGCAGAAATAGTGCGCCGAAGAAGAGCCGGACTGGACGCTGTCAGTACAATGTCATCGACGTACAGTAGAAGGTAAGCAGTGCCACTGCCACGTTGATAGACAAACAACGAACTGTCCGACTTAGCTTCGATGAACCCCTGTAAGACCAAGAAGGAGGCGAACCGGCTATACCAGGCTCTCGGTGCTTGCTTCAGACCGTACATGGATTTGTTCAGCTTACAGACCATGTCTGGGTGAGCTGAATCAACAAATCCTGTCGTATGACTGCAGTACACCGTCTCGGTCAGTGTACCGTGGAGGAAGGCATTCTTGACGTCGAACTGGTGGACGGGCCAAGAACGCGAGAGCCAGCGACATAACGGTATGAACCGTCACCCGCTTCACCACCAGGCTGAAAGTCTCGTCGTAGTGGACTCCAGGGCGCTGAGTGGAACCCCGAAGTACCCACCGAGCCTTGTACCTCTCCAAGGTACCGTCCGTCTTCTTGTTATGTGTGAACACCCACTTGCCCGTGACAACATTGCCATGAGCGGGGCGGGGAACCAGGTCCTAGGTCCGGTTGGCAAGCAGGGCCTCATACTCTTCCTCCATAGCATGGCGCCAGTGAGGGTTGGCGAGGGCGCTACGCACGGAAGTCGGTATGGGTGAGATCGAAGAAGAGTCGGTAGGTGGAGATGTCGTCGACGAGAAGGCATCTCCGGCGAAGCGCTCAACCGGCCGGAGACTCCCGGACGCACGTCGAGTCACCATCGGGTGGACGTGACCAGGATCCCTGTGAAGAAGAGGAGGGTTGTACACCGGGCGCTCGGGTACAACAACCTTCTCTCGTCGTGGGTAGACGAGTGGGTCTCGAGGCCGCGCGTGGCGTGACGACTGATGTAGAGGGCTCCGATGCCGCGCGTGGCGCAGCTGGAGCTGGGGCCCCATCCTGTGCTCGTTGGTGGTAGACAAGCGCGGGGTCGGCGAAGCGAGAAGTCGTCGTCGGAGCTGCGCCTGGTGCGACTGGTGGCATCAGAGACGTCGGGCTCGCTGTCGGTGATGTCGGGGAAGCCGAGGCCGCGCGTGGCGCAGCTGGTGACGTCGTGGAAGTTGAGACCACGCGTGGCGCAACTGGTGACGTAGGGGTCACCCGAGGTGCAGCAGGCGACGTCGGAGACGTCGATGCCGCGCGTGGCGCAGCAGGCGACGCCGGGGGCAGCTGAGGCGTAGCGTGTGTCGAACCTGCAGAAGAAAGAGGCCAAGGCAGTGTTGGAAATCCGGCCTGTTTAGCCCTGTTTCTGGCTCTGCAGGTGTGCTGATCGGATCTGTTCGGCCAGAACAGATCTGTTATGCACCTGCGGTGCAGATCAGAACAGGGTGGTTCCTGTGTGCAGAACAGAGAGGACAGAGAGAGTAGTAAGCACCCCTGGTGCTGATCAGATCGGAGAACAGAGAAACAGAGAAGAACTCGCCGAGTTCTTCCTGGAACAGATGCGAAAATCCTGATCTAGGCGAGTTCAGAGAACTCGGCTAGATTAGGTGCTGCCGTGGGGGCTTTTCTGGTGGAGAACTTGTATTTTCTGATTAATACATCTGCTGTTACAAGGGGGGGCGCAGCCCTGTATATATAGGGGGATTTTGGGAGAGTCCCAACCCCCTACAACTCTTATTCTATCTCTAAACTGGATAGGACTCATAAACAGAATGTCTAACTTCCTGGACTCTATCTTTAACTGACCGCACCAGGGAGGCGGGCCTGCCTGGGCGTGCGCGCCCCTGGTGGGCTCAGCCGCACCAGGCCGGCCCAGGCCCAGGGTCACCCGACATTCTCCTCCTGACCCTGGACCTGCAGTATGTCCAGAACACCAATTCTTCTTCTCATCTCGACGAACTTCTGTCTTCCAAGTGCCTTGGTCAAGATGTCCGCCATCTGGTCCTTCGTAGAGATTTGCTCAAGCACAATGTCACCGTTGTCAACACACTCCCGTATGTAGTGATACTTGGTGTCGATGTGCTTGCTCCTGTCATGGTGTACCGGATTCTTGCTCAAGTCTATGGCAGACTTGTTATCAACCCGCAGCACCGGTGCCTTCATCTTTTCAGCCAAGTCTTCCATCAGCCGTGCCATCCATACACCTTGACATGCCCCTTGAGCTTCTGCGATGTACTCTGCTTCACACGAGGATAAGGCCACCACCTTCTGCTTGCTGGACTGCCATGAAACGGGGCTGTTTCCAAGACAAAACAGCACCCCGCTCGTGCTCTTCCGGTCCTCCACGTCTCCCGCAAAGTCGCTATCCGAGTAGCCAATCAACTCCATGTTGCCTCCTTTTGGATAGAAAACTCCGAAGTGGATCGTACCCGCTATATAGCGTACGATGCGCTTGACTGCGGCAAAGTGATCTTCTCTTGGCTCCTCCAAAAACCGACTCACGTACCCAACCGAGTAGGCGAGGTCGGGGCGTGTGTTCACCAGATATCGCAGCCCTCCAACCAAGCTCCTATAGTCCGTTGCATGCACCAACGGGCTATCACTTGTCTTGCAAAGCTTGAGGCCTTGCTCCATGGGAAATGCACAGGGATTGCATCCTTCCAGGCCAGCTTTAGAGACAAGTTTGGAAGCGTAGGCCGCCTGCCCAACGCTTATCCCTTCTTCGGTCTGCCGCACCTCCAGGCCAAGATAATACGACAAGAGGCCCAAGTCGCTCATCTTGAACCGCTTCATCATCTCCTCCTTGAACTTGTTGATCGTGCTGCCTCCTGTGATCACGAGGTCGTCGACGTACACACCGACGATGAGCTTCTCCTCTGCGGCTCCACGGAAGTAGATCCCGTGTTCGCTCGTACTCTTCTGGAAACCAAGCGATAGCAAGCTATCGTTGAGCTTGGCATTCCAGGCCCTGGGCGCCTGACGAAGTCCATATAAAGTTTTCTTGAGCCGATACACCTTGTGTTCGACTCCTTTGATGATGAAGCCAGCGGGTTGGGAGACGTACACCTCCTCCATCAAGTCGCCGTTCAGGAAGGCGCTTTTCACGTCCATGTGGTGTACCTCCCACCCCTTGTGTGCAGCAACTGCAAGGAGCAAGCGAATAGATTCGAGACGAGCTACAGGAGCAAATACCTCGTCAAAGTCTATTCCTTGCCGTTGGACATAGCCTTTTGCCACCAGTCGAGCCTTGTGCTTCACCACCTCCCCATGCTCGTCCTTCTTCACCTTAAACACCCATTTGAGGCCAATGGGCTTGTGTCCTGCAGGAAGATCAACAAGTTGCCAAGTCTTGTTTTCTTCTATGGACTCCATCTCCTCGAGCATGGCCCGTCTCCAGCACGGGTGTTCCTCAGCATCGGCGAAGGACGTGGGCTCCTCCGCGGTGGTGAACATAAGCTCCCCCTCCTCCAAGCTTGGTGGGCGCTCAGCCCGACCAGGAGGGGTGAGGGTTCCTAGCACGTTGCGCATCGTGCGGAACCGAAGTGCAGCGTTGTCGTCGTGGTAGGCGTCGACGTTGCTGCCGACGTCTGTCGGCGGCGTGGCGAAGCGGATGGGCCGTGGAGGGTGCCGGGGCGTGACGAAGGTGCTGGAATCTTCAGTCTCGGAATCCCCCGCTGCTGCTGACCCCCGTGCAGGACTGTCCCAGCCCTGATTTGCGCTGGACAGTCCCTGCAGGGGCCCTTGGGGCGACGCTGCAGGTGCTGGACCCTCTCCAGCAGGTCTGGAGGCTGGCGTAGGAACTCCCAGGGTCTGTACAGACCTTTCTGTGCCCCTCCTGGGTACTGCAGGGGTGCTGTTCGGCCCCTCCGGACCCTGCAGCACCTCTCCGGGTGCTGAAACAGCAGGTCCAGCACCTGCTGGACCTAAGGAGTCGACGTGGAAGGCAGTGTAGTCCTCTTCTCCTGCTCCTTCTCCCCAGTCCCACTTGGCCGCCTCGTCGAATATCACATCACGTGATATGTGTGTGCGCCCGTCAGCTGGATTATACATCCGATAGCCCTTCGTCCCTGCAGCATAGCCAAGAAAAATCATCGGAGTACTCCGGTCTTCCAACTTTTTCAGGTGGGGGCGCGTGTTCTTGACATGCCCCACGCACCCAAAAGTTCGGAAATAATTGACGGCTGGTCGCTCTCCATGCCAAGCTTCATATGGCGTCTTCCCGTCGAGGCCGCGGGTAGGGGATCGATTCAGGATATAGACAGCCGTGATAACTGCCTCACCCCAAAATATCCCGGGCATACCCTTTGCCTTCAACATGCTCCTCGCCATGCCGACCACCGTCTGGTTGCGCCGCTCCACAACCCCGTTTTGTTGCGGCGTATACGGGGCTGTGAGCTGACGTTGTACTCCGTGCTGAGCGCAGTACTCGCCGAACTCCTGTGAGGTGAACTCCCCTCCGTGATCAGTACGGAGTAGCTTCAGTCTCCTCCCGGACTCTAATTCAGCTGTCGCCTTGAATTGCTGAATTAAGTCGGGCGCCTTGTCCTTGGTTGCTAGAAGATTGAGCCACATATAGCGGCTCATGTCATCCACAAGCAACAAGAACATCTTCTTGCCACCTGGAGTCGTCGGCGTGATAGGCCCGCAGATGTCGCCGTGGACAAGGTCGAGCGCGCCCTCCGCGCGCCGCCGAGCTTGCTTGGGGAAGCTGGAGCGCCTCTGCTTCCCGACCAAGCAAGCTTCGCACAATTGATCGACATGATCAATTTGCGGAAGCCCGAGCACCATCTCCTCTCGTGCCAACTTCCGAAGCGCCTGGAAGCCGACGTGTCCGTAGCGTTCGTGCCAACGCCACGCAACATCATCACGCCTCGCGGTTAGGCAAACCGGACGTGTGATGTTGAGCCTGATGGAGTACAGCTTGCTGTCGTCGCGCTGAACTCGTGTGAGGAGACGCTGCTGCTCATCCCGTATGTGCATCACTCCTCCTTGCACCGTGATGCTGTAGCCATCCTCATCCAGCTGGCCGACGCTGATGAGGTTGGTGGTGAGACGTGGGATGAGGTAGACGCCTGTGAGCCTCCTGTGCTCCCCCGTCTTGGCGGCGAATAGAACCGTACTCTTCCCCTGGATACGCACAACGGAATTATCGCCGAACTTGATGGTTTCGACGATGTTTTCGTCGAGCTCGGAGAAGACGGCGCGCGAACCCGTCATGTGGTTGGTCGCGCCCGTGTCGAGGTACCAACGAGTGTCGTCAAAGTCATCGTCGTTGCTGCGGTGAGCGAAGACACGTCCCTCCACTATCTCCAGTGGGCGCATAGGACGTTCCTGTACAGGCTCCTCCTGTACTGAGGCCACCCTTGTCATAAACAAGGCGCCCTCCTCCTCCGCCTTTGCCACGAAAGCCTGCTGCTGCGGCTCCTCCTTAGGCTTCGACCGACACTCCCTGGCCCAGTGGCCCTTCTTCCCGCACTTCCTGCATTGGTCCCGCGGAATATCCTTCCCGGAACCTCCCTTCTTGCCTCCGTTCTTCTTGGGCGGGCCCTTTCGGCCGCCCCTCTTAGAAGAACCCGCGGACTGGGTAGACCGCTCCTCCTTCCGCTGTGCCTCCCACTCCTCCCGAGTGAGGTACAGCTGGCCGTTGTGTACTCCTCCCTTTCGCTGCGTCGAGTCGAAAGCGTTCTCAGCCGCCCTGAGACGCCCCGTCACCTCCGACAAGGTGAGGGTCGACACGTCCAGCAGTGTCGTGATCGCCACCACGATCTGTTGGAAGCGTTCTGGAACGCTTCGCAGGAGCTTCTCCACGGCCCTCTCTTCTCCTATCTCCTCCCCTAGCGACGCAAGCCGTGATAGCATGCCGCTCAGGCGGAGGGAGAAGTCCTCCACACTTTCGCCATCCTTGAAGACAGCGTCTTCAAACTCCTTCCGGAGTTGCTGCGCCGTCGTCTTCTTCACGCGGTCGGCCCCGACCCGCATGATGGCGATCGTGTCCCATGCCTCCTTCGCCGTCCTCTTTTCTCCGATCGTCGTGATCATCTCCGGCGGGACAGCGCTGACCAAGATGTCAAGCGCCATCATGTCTTCCTGCTCGCTCACGTTCCCCTCCTCCACGGCCTTCCAAAGCAGCCGCGCCTTCAGCTTGATCTTCATCATGACAGCCCACTCCGCGTAGTTGGTCTTGGTGAGCACGGGGAACCCCGTCCCGGTGTTCACCTCACGAGCTGCCGGTGAGAGTGTGCCATGGCTGATGGCGCTGCCGCTGCTTGTAGGTGTAGACGACATCTTGCAGAATTCAGCCTAGGGTTGAAACAGGCTCTGATACCACGATTGTTGGAAATCCGGCCTGTTTAGCCCTGTTTCTGGCTCTGCAGGTGTGCTGATCGGATCTGTTCGGCCAGAACAGATCTGTTATGCACCTGCGGTGCAGATCAGAACAGGGTGGTTTCCGTGTGCAGAACAGAGAGGACAGAGAGAGTAAAAAGCACCCCTGGTGCTGATCAGATCGGAGAACAGAGAAACAGAGAAGAACTCGCCGAGTTCTTCCTGGAACAGATGCGAAAATCCTGATCTAGGCGAGTTCAGAGAACTCGGCTAGATTAGGTGCTGCCGTGGGGGCTTTTCTGGTGGAGAACTTGTATTTTCTGATTAATACATCTGCTGTTACAAGGGGGGGCGCAGCCCTGTATATATAGGGGGATTTTGGGAGAGTCCCAACCCCCTACAACTCTTATTCTATCTCTAAACTGGATAGGACTCATAAACAGAATGTCTAACTTCCTGGACTCTATCTTTAACTGACCGCACCAGGGAGGCGGGCCTGCCTGGGCGTGCGCGCCCTGGTGGGCTCAGCCGCACCAGGCCGGCCCAGGCCCAGGGTCACCCGACAGGCAGCTGGGGAGCAGCCTCGGGGTCAGTGGGAAAAAGGGAATCTAGCTCTGTGGTGGAACCGGAAGAGGTGGTAGAGAAGGGAAAGGAGGACTCGTCGAAGACGACGTGCCGAGAGATCAAAAGGTGGTGAATAGTGAGATCTAAGCACCGATACCCCTTATGATCAAGGGAACCTGAGAAAAACACACCGTGTCGAGCGGGGCGCAAGCCTATGCGGGGCAGTGGCGGAAAGGTTAGGGTAGCAAGCGCACCTGAAAACTCGAAGGTGATCGGAAAGAGGATCGGTGCCATATAAAGCAAAGTAGGGGGTGGAGGCACGAATCGCCTTGGTAGGAAGGCGATTAATCAGAAGTGTGGCAGTATGGAGAGCCTCCACCCAGTATCGGGCTGGAACAGATGTCTGAAACATCAGGGAGCGCATGACATCATTGGTGGTGTGAATCATGCGCTCTGCCTTGCCGTTTTGAGGAGAGGTATATGGACAAGACATACGTAGCTGTACCCCATGTGCGGAGAGAAAGTTACGAAACGCAGAGTTATCAAACTCGCGTCCGTTATCACACTGAACACCTCGGATGGTGCGCCCAAACTGATTGGAAATCCAAACGAAGAAGTGAGGAAGAGTAACGAAAGTCTTATACTTCAATCGTAATGGAAAAGTCCACGAAAAGTGAGAAAAATCATCAATGATCACCAAGTAATAATTAAAGCCCGATACACTGGTGATGGGTGATGTCCACAAATCACAATGTATAAGATCAAAAACGTGCTCAATATGAGTCACGGAAGTGGGAAAAGGAAACCGAACATGGCGACCAAGCTGACAAGCATGACATAAGAAGTCATGTGTGCCCCTAGAACACGAGATAACAGAACTACTAGACAACTTCAACATAACATCTACACCAGGGTGGCCAAGCCGGCGATGCCAAATGGTGGATGAAGCTGTCGTAGTTAAAGCGAAAGGCAGTGATGCAGCGGAAGTAGGAAGTCAAAGTGTGTACATGGGCTCCGAGCTATCACATCGAAAAAAAGGTCGCCGGGTAGAAAGATCCTTTACAGATAAACCAAATGGATCAAACTCAATGGAAACATTGTTATCAGTGGTAAAACGACGGATAGAAAGCAAGTTTTGAATGATATCCGGAGCGACAAGAATGTTTTTAAGCTGGAAAGAACCCGGGAGACCGGAAGAACAAACCCATTTCCAACAACGATAGATGAAGGAAAAGAGGGATTGGGAGGGTGGGTGGAAGAGAGTGTACCAACATTTGGAGTGGTATGGTATGACGCTCCGGAGTCAACTATCCAGTCGACACCTGGTGGAGTAAGGTGCATGGTGCTGAAGGAAGATGCCAGCGACATAGGGGGGCGACAACACCTCCCTGAACAGAATCGACGGCCGGCCGAGGGAGGTAGGTGACAGCAGATCCAGCAGCGGCCGCGGACCCCCGGGGAAGCACCTCCTAGGGTGACACTGGAGCCCCCCGTGCGCCCTAGCTGCTGCGGGCCAGGCGGCGCCGGCGTGCGGGGCTGCAGGGGCGGCGGTCCAAGGGGCGGCTGCGGGCCAGGGGCCGGCGGTGGCTGCGGGCTAGGCGGCGCCATCGTGGGGGGCTGCAGGGGTGGCGGCCCAAGGGGCGGCTGCGGGCTAGGGGCCGGCGGTGGCGGCTCGAGGGGTGGCGGCGGCGGCAGCCCAAGGGGCGGCGGTAGGCGAGTGCAGCACCGACTGGCTGTGGCCCTGCGGCGGCATTCCCGAAGTCAGGCGGGACAACAGGGAGGCAGGGTTGGGCGCCGGTGGCATGGGTGTGCGGCGGAGCACCGGCGGCTGCAGCGAGATCCGCAGAGGCGAAATCGGGAGCAGCGGAGGCGCCGGCGGCTGCAGCGGCGCTGGGCTAGAGAGGAGAGGGCGGCTCTGAAGAAGCAGCGGGTAGCGTGCCAGCGTGGGCAGCGGCGGCGCCGGCGGCGGCTGTGAAGGAGTCATTAGGGGTAGGATCCTAATTTGTCTGATACCATATTAGAGGGATAATTGTGGGCTGTATTAGATGATGAAAATCAAGAGGTATAGGGTCTATTATATAGAGGGATTAGGTGAGGGGAAAAGTCTAAACTACCTCTAACCCTAATCTCTCACTAATGACTAAACTGTCCCTGTGTTACCCATGTAATTACAGAGTCTAACACTGAACAGTGATCTTTTTGCTTAGACCTGCAATGGTACAATTTTTCTTGGATGAACAGGAAAAGGAAGATAGAGTCAGAGAAGCAGTAAGATAAACTTGAACATAAAAGGGCATACTCAGTGCTGAAAGCTCCCACACGTTGTGGGGTCTGGGGAAGGGAATTTCTGGGCAGCCTTCCCCTTGCTTATTTTGCAAGGAGGCTGATTCGAACCCAGGACCTCCAGGACACAAGTGGAGAGACTCTACCACTGCGCCAGACCTGCCCTTCAGAATAAATAAAAGAATGTAGAAGATTAAAGTACACTGGTCCTTAAATTGTGCTGCTGTGTCATCTGGGAAATCACAAATCCGGACCCATAAATCTGTTATGTGTGGCGATTCAGAGTTGAGGGACCTGACTGGCACAGCAGGACAAGTTTGAGGACCGTCCATATAATTTTACTCTAACATAAAAATTTCATTTACATTTTTTTGTAAGACTCTTGTTTTATTATCCATATTCCTTTTTCAGTATCAGAAGAATCTGCTCGCTTAGTGAAGCTTCAGCTTTTCATACTAATTTTGAACAAGTCTCCATTTTCTGTTATGCAGTAAGATTAACTCCCAACAGCAGTGTTAGTGGGCAACTTGCTGAAAAAGTTAATATCAACCATGTTGATGATGAGCCTTTTGAGTTGACAAAGGAGATTGAGGCACAAATTATCGGCAACCTTCTCCCTGATGATGATGACTTACTGTCAGGTGTTGTATATACCACCCAGACTAACAATCAGGATGACATTGATGATGATATTTTTTGTACTGGAGGTGGAATGGAGTTGGAGAGTGATGACAATAGCAAATTATCAGAAGTTACAGAAGTTAATGGTGGAACCAATAATGGTCAGACTATGTTAAATGGCCATTGGAGTGGTGAAAACACATATGTGGGACCACCCTTGAGAACCCTTTTTGTTAGAAATATTGATAGCAACGTTGAGGACTATGAACTGAAACTCATACTTGAGGTAAGAATTCATTTTTTTTATCAATGAGACTGGCCTGATAATGAAGATAAAAATATATTGATACCTTATTTATGTTTTCTTTGTAGCAATATGGAGACATCTGTACACTTTACACTGACCGCAAACATCATGGCTTTGTGATGATATCTTACTATGATGTACGATCGGCTGAAAATGCTCTGAAGGGCCTTCAGGGCAAGCCACTTGGGCGTAGGAAACTTGAAATATGTTACTCCAATCCAAAGGTATTCACACGTTATAATCTCATTTGCTACAATATGCCTGGGTCATGTCTTTTGGATGTATTGAAATGCATAGTTTGGCATTAGTTCTTTTTGAAGCCTCTCTATCGGGTACAACTGTAGTATTGTCCATGTGTGTAACTGTGTACACATACCCACACACACCTACACATACCCACACACACATCCAGCACTGCACACAACTTCTAAGACCACATCCTTCGAAAATTCAACGGAATCTACCAGTCTGATGCGCGACAGGGACGTTCCCATTATTGCTCTATGCATGAGAGGCACATGGGAATGAGTCCCGGTGAGACACCCGAGTTCGACTCTAGGAATCGAACTCGGGTGGGCAGTGTTCACGCCGGATACGCTAGCCACTGGGCTACTGGCCTGTTCTCTACTTTGGCATTAGTTAATATGTTGTCATAGTTGAAAGAGGGCTAATGATGATTGTATTGAGATGATTGAAAAGCTGAGGTACAGGTGTGATTATATAGAGGGATTAGGAGGGGAGAAAAGACTAAACTACCCCTAACCCTAATCCCTCTCTAATGACTAATATACCCCTGTGCCACACCCCTAATTACAGTGTCTAACACCCCCCCGCAGTCACAACATCTAGCCGCTGCAGATGTTGAGACTGGACCGAAACTCGGAGAACAACGATGACGGGAGGCCCTTCGTGAAGATGTCGGCGAACTGCGTCGTCGTCGGGACATGGTGTACCCGAACCTCGCCCCGTGCTACCCGCTCACGAACAAAATGAAGGTCAATCTCCACATGCTTCGTGCGCTGATGCTGGACCAGGTTGGTGGAGAGGTACATGGCGCTGACGTTGTCGCAATAGATGAGGGTGCTTTTGATGACGGGAGTGTGGAGCTCCTGAAGTAGCTGCTGAAGCCAGGAGGCCTCAGCTACGCCGTTAGCCACGGCGCGATACTCCGCCTCTGCACTCGAGCGCGACACTACGGGCTGTCGCTTCGAGGACCAGGAGACAAGGTTGCCGCCCAGGAAGACGGCGTACCCAGAAGTAGAGCGTCGTGTGTCCGGGCAGCTTGCCCAGTCAGCGTCTGTGTACACGACCAGCTCGGAGGCCGTGTCACGTCGAAGAAGGAGGCCGTAGTCGAGGGTGCCTCGTAGGTACCGAAGAATCTGCTTGACAGCGGTGAGATGCGGTTCCCTCGGGTCATGCATGTGGAGGCACACCTGCTGAACCGCATATGAGATATCCGGCCTGGTGAAGGTTAGGTACTGGAGAGCACCTGCAAGACTCCTGTAAGAAGTGGGGTCAGAGACGGGTGTCCCGTCGGTGGCGGAGAGCTTCGCCTGAGTATCCACTGGAGTGGAGCACGGCTTGCAATCAGCCATGCTTGCCCGCTGAAGGATATCCAGACAGTACTGTAGCTGGTGAAGGAATAGGCCGCCTGGTCGGTCCTCGACCGTAATACCCAGGAAGTGGTGGAGACGGCCCAGGTCCTTCATAGCGAACTCCTGCTGTAAGGCAGAAATGGTTCGCTGAAGCAGAGTCGGACTGGATGCTGTTAGTACAATGTCATCGACGTACAGTAAGAGGTAAGCTGTGTCACTGCCCCGTCGATAGACAAACAGCGAAGTGTCCGACTTAGCTTCAACAAACCCCAGTGAGACCAAAAAAGAGGCGAACCGGCTGTACCAGGCTCGCGGTGCCTGCTTCAGTCCGTACAGGGATTTGTTCAGCTTACAGACCATGTCTGGGTGAGCTGAATCTACAAATCCTGCCGGCTGACTGCAGTACACCGTCTCGGTCAGTGTACCGTGGAGGAATGCGTTCTTGACGTCCAACTGGTGGACAGGCCAAGAACGTGAGAGAGCTAGCGACAGTACGGTACGAACTGTCGCCGGCTTCACCACCGGGCTGAAAGTCTCGTCGTAGTCAACTCCAGGGCGCTGAGTGAAGCCCCGGAGTACCCAACGAGCTTTGTATCTCTCCAAGGTGCCATCCGCCTTCTTCTTATGCGTGAATATCCACTTGCCTGTGAAAACATTGCCACGGCCCGGACGGGGAACCAGGTCCCAGGTCCGGTTGGCAAGCAAGGCCTCATACTCTTCCTCCATAGCGCGGCGCCAGTTAGGGTCGGCGAGGGCGCTACGCACGGAAGTGGTATGGGCGAGATCGAAGAAGGCTCGGTCGGTGGAGTCGTCGTCGACGAGAAAGCGGTACTATCGAACCGCTCCACTGGTCGAAGACTCCCGGATGCACGTCGAGTCACCATCGGGTGGACGTGACCAGGATCCCTGTGAAGTAGAGGGGGGTTGTACACCGGCCGGTCGGGTACAACCATCTTCTCTTGTCGTGGATAGACGAGAGTGGGTCTCGATGCCGCGCGTGGCGTCGTCGAAGCAGAAGCCTCTCCCCGCGCTCGTCGCTGGTAGACAAGTGCGGGGTCAGCAAAACGAGAAGACGTCGTTGGTGCCGCGCGTGGCGCGGCTGGTGGCGTCGTACTCGCTGTAGGTGACGTCGGGGAGGTAGCTGGTGGTGCCGCTGGTGCCGTACGTGGTACAGCTGGAGACGCCGAGGGCTCCTGGGGTACAGTAGATGGTGTCGGGGAAGCCGAGGCCGCGTGTGGCGCAGCAGGTGACGTCGGAGGCGTCGATGCCACACGGGGTGCAGCGGGTGACGCCTGAGACATCGATGCCATACGAGGTGCAACAATCGGTGTCGAGGGCGTCTGGGATGTAGCTCGTGTCGATCGTGCAGAAGAAATAGGCCAAGGCAACTGGGAGGCAGCCTCGGGGTCAGTAGGAAAAAGGGAGTCCAGCTCTGTGGTGGAATCAGAAGAGGTGGTGGAAAAAGGAAAAGATGACTCGTTGAAGACGACGTGCCGAGAGATCAAAAGACGGTGGGTAGTAAGATCTAAGCATCGGTAACCCTTATGATCAAGGGAATACCCGAGAAAAACACACCGTGTCGAGCGGGGCGCAAGCTTATGTGGGGCGGTGGCGGAAAGATTAGGGTAGCAAGCGCATCCGAAAACTCGAAGGTGATCATAAAGAGGATTGGTGCCATATAGAGCAAAGTAGGGGGTGGAGGCACGAATCGCTTTGGTGGGAAGACGATTGATCAGAAGTGTGGCGGTATGAAGAGCCTCCACCCAGTATCGGGCTGGAATAGATGCCTGGAACATCAGGGAGCGTATGACATCATTAATGGTGCGAATCATGCGCTCTGCCTTGCCGTTTTGAGGAGAGGTATACGGACAAGACATGCGTAGTTGTACCCCATGTGCGGAGAGAAAATTACGAAACGCAGAGTTATCAAACTCTCGTCCGTTATCGCACTGGACAGCTCGAATGGTACGCCCGAATTGAGTAGAAATCCAAACGAAGAAGTGAGAATGAGTGACGAAAGTTTCAGACTTCAATCGTAATGGAAAAGTCCAGGAGAAGTGAGAAAAATCATCAATTATCACCAAATAGTAATTAAAGCCCGATATACTGGAGATGGGAGAAGTCCACAAATCACAATGTATAAGATCGAATGAGTGCTCAACATGAGTCACAGATGTGGGAAAAGGGAGGCGAATATGGCGACCAAGTTGACAGGCATGACACAGAGAGTCATGTGTACCCCTAGAACACGAGATAACTGAGCTACTGGACAGCTTCGACATAGCATCTGCACCAGGGTGGCCAAGCCGGCGATGCCAGATGGTAGATGAAGCTGTCGTAGTCAAAGCAAATGGCGGTGATGCAGCGGAAGTAGGAAGCCGAAGTGTGTATAGGGGCCCCGAGCTATCACATCGGAAAAGAGGTCGCCGGGTGGAAAGATCCTTCCCAGACAAACCAAAAGGATCAAATTCAATGGAAACATTGTTGTCAGTGGTAAAACGGCGAATAGAAAGTAAGTTCTGAATGATATCCGGAGCAACAAGAATGTTTTTAAGTTGGAAAGTACCCGGAAGACCGGAATCACCTACTGAGGTGACCGGAAGAACGGACCCATTTCCAACAACGATAGATGAAGGAAAAGAGGGATTGGGAGGATGGGTGGAAGAGAGTATACCGGAATTAGGAGTGGTATGGTATGATGCTCCGGAATCAACTACCCAGTCGGCACCAGGTGGTGTAAGGTGCATGGTGCTGAAGGAGGAAGCAAGCGACTGTCGATCCCACGTCGACGGTGGCTCCTGAAGGGGTGCCGATGGCTCCGAGTTCCCAACAGGGTAGTCAGTGCCTCCGTAGGTCGGGGCTGACTGCCCGCCTGAAGAGTAGCCAGGCCCACTATAGGCCTGAGCTGTCGGCCTACCAGCACTGTGGGCTGGTCCACTGTAGCCGGGGGTAGCCGCAAACGCCGGCTGAGGACGCGGTGGTCGTGGAGGCTGAGAACCTGGGGACGGTCCAGGCCACATGTAGATCTGGCCAGTCCACGGGTTGTAGGGTGTGGGCCAGGGTGCACCTCCCTGGCCGGTACCACTACTTCCAGTAGTCGAAGCCGTGGGGGTGCTGCCTGCACTGCTGCCACCACGGCCGCCGTTCTTTCCTCGGCGACGACGGTTTCCACCTCCTGTACTGGTAGGAGTAGAAGGTGGACGTGACGGCGATCCACCAGCTGCTGGTAAGGGTGGACGCGGGGACTGCCCGGAGCCATAGAAAGTTGTGGCAGATCCAGAGCCAGTAGAGCCTCCTGCAGTGATCTCTTCAAGTTCAAGATCAGACCATACCTTCTCGAAGGTAGGTAGTGGCTCCAGTCGAAGTAGCCATGTCCGTAGGTGACAATAGCGCTCGTTCAGGCCCTGAAGGACCCGAAGGACAAGAGCGCTGTCAGTGACCGGCTCACCAAGGTCACGTAGGGCATCCGCCATGCCCTTCATCTCCCGACAATAGGTGGAGATGGAACGATCCCCCTGGACGGTGTTCTGGAACCGAGTGCTTATGTGGAGGGCTCGAGTCGCACGGTTCCCTAGAAACCGTTGCTCAAGTACTAGCCAGGCCTGTCGAGCAGTACCGCCACCGCGCTGCCTGACGATGTCCTGTAGCTCCTCTGTCAGGGAGCCAAGGATCCAGGATAGTACCAGGCTGTCCATGCTGATCCAGGACACCTGTACTAAAGACTCATCCTGGAGGACGTGGTCATCGAGGCAGTAGCGCCTCAGCGTGAGGAGCACCATATCACGCCACCGGGCATATAAGATGGACTCGGAACTGAGAATAACCGGCACGAGCGTCCGGATGTTCTGAATCCCTGCGGCCTGTGCATGAAGAGCGGCCACAAGCGAAGTCGAGTACATACCAGCGTCCGAGGGAGGCTCATGGATAGCACTCGTTGATCGGCGAGCACTCTCCTCAAGTTGGTGGGATAGTGATGCCACGGAGGCACGCTCCTGCTCTAGGGCAAGGGCGAGTGCCCGCTCGCGCTCGCGAGAGGCGGCCAGTGCTGCGGCGATGTCAGATGTCTCCGCAGTGTCGATGCCGTAGGAAGAAGCTGTGTTCTCCATAGTAGTACCGGCGGCTGGGAACGGAATCGGCGGGATCGCCGTGGTGCTCCCGTCAATGTCGAGGCCGGTGGCGTCCCGTAGCGCGGAGGTACCTGCCATGAAGGTAACAGCAGTGGCGGGGTTTCTGGAGGTACCGACAAGGGGTTCACCGGCGGCTGGACCGGTTCTCGAGAAGGAGGGGGCGGCTGCAAAACCAGCAGCGAGGGGCCTGGGGGCTGTGGCTCCTCCTAGGAAGGCGGCGCCCCCTCCAGAGGCTGCTGTTCCTCCAGTTTCAGCAGTCCAGAGGGTGGCGCCCCTTCCAGTGGGGCTGGCGGACCCCCCAGGGGCGGATGCGGAGCCCCCAGGGGCGTTGGCGGCCCAGGCAAGCCAGGGGGCGGCGCTCCCTCCAGGGGGGCCGGCGGACCCCCCAGGGGCGGAGCACCCAGGGGCGGCGGCGGCCCAGACAGGGGCGGTGACGCCCCCCCCCCCCCCGGTGCGCGCACGGCCCCAATCCGGGTGGGGGCGGCCCGAATCCGGGCGGGGCCGCCCCGATCCAGGGCGCGGCGGCCCCGGATCCGGAGGTGGCGGCGGCGGCGGCCCCTCCCCGCGCCCAGGGTGGGGTGGCGGCGGCTCCGGCCTCCGCGCGCTGTCCTCCAGAGGAGGCGGCGCCCCCCCTGCGTGCGCAGCCAAGATCCGGCGGCTGGCGGCGGCGGGCGGCGCACCAGGGGCGGCGGTAGACGGCTGCTCAGGGGCGGCGGCGGGCGGCTGCTCGGGGGCGGCGGTGGTTCTGGCCCAGGGTGGGGTGGCGGCGGCGTGCGCCCAGGGCTGCGGCGGCTGGCCCATTAGGATTAGGGTTAGCCCTAATCCTGATTATTCCTAGCTAATGATACCATGAAAGAGGGCTAATGATGATTGTATTGAGATGATTGAAAAGCTGAGGTACAGGTGTGATTATATAGAGGGATTAGGAGGGGAGAAAAGACTAAACTACCCCTAACCCTAATCCCTCTCTAATGACTAATATACCCCTGTGCCACACCCCTAATTACAGTGTCTAACAATAGTGCTTGTTTCTGTTTCGTTCTTGCCGTCTCAGCTAGTTAATGAAAATTTCCATGATTCCTCAGCTAGCTATGAAAGTCTGTGTTGGAATAAGTCTTGTAGTCCTTTGGTCTTTGGTCCCCTAGTCCCTTGTACCGTAGTCCTTTAGTTTGTTGCACTTTAGTCCTGGGTCCTTGGTCTTTGTTGTATTCTAGTCCTTTGGTCTTTGTGGCCCCAATTAGGACAACATCTAAGGACACTAGGACAGCATATTAAGGACACTAGGACATCTTAGTGTCAGCAAAGGACAGCATATTAGGACAGCATCTAAGCATCTTAGACTAGCATCTTTGTGGCATATGCTTGGCTGCCATGTCAGCTATAAATATGTAGCCTCAACCCCTTGGGTTGGCATGACATTGTGTGAGAAATAGACAAGAAAATTGCCCCAACTCCTAGTGTCATCCTCTCTTCCAATGAGAGTAAGAATTCAACTACTAACATCTGGTATCAGAGCCGTTCTATCCTGCAGCTTAAACATCTCCTGCTCATCCCCTTCCCGCACCTCTCTCTGTCCGCAACCGGCAGCAGGAACACCGGCTGTTCCAACTCATTCCTCTCCTGCACAGACGAGCAGCAGCTTGTCTTCCACACACAACAGCCCTTCCCCACTAGTGCGCCATGTCCGATGGACAGTCTCAGCGCTCGGTCGCCTCCAGTGCGCGACAGACGGAGGTCGCCGCGGCAGAGGAGCGCGAGCGAGCGGCGGCAGAGACTGCGGCGACGGCGGCAATGGCGGCAAGGTTGGCGGCGGCGGAACTGGCAGCAGCAAGGGCGGAAGTGGAAGCAGCGGCGGCGGAGGCTGCAGCGCGTGCGGCGGCAGCGGAGCTGGAGGCTCTGCGCGGCAGTAGCTCCAGCAGCTCTGTCGACGGCGGCGTCGATGATGAGTTCAAGCCGGTGAGGGAGGCGGCGTGAGCATGAGAGGTGCAGCGAGCAGCCGCGCGCCCCCATGGGCGCGACAGCCGCAGCCCAGACGGGCGCGGACGCGCCGGTGGCGCTCCCGGCGGCGGCGTCTGGGTCGACGGAGAATGCGACCATTACAGGCGGCGCGGTTCACCCTCCCCGGACAGGTACCATGGACACCACAGGGTCCAGGCCATTGTCAGGGACGTCGGTCCCGGCGGTGGGTGGCCTACCCTCACCAAGACCAACTACGTCGAGTGGGCCGCGGTGGTGAGGGTACGGCTCCAGGTGCGACACATGTGGGAAGCAGTTCAGTACGGCGATGTCGACTACTATGAGGATCGACGGGCGTTGGATGCCCTCATTGCTGCAGTCCCGTCCGAGATGCAGTTCTCGCTTTCCAAGAAGCGGACTGCTAAGGAGGCATGGGATGCCATCGCTGCGGCACGCATCGGCAGCGACCGTGCCCGCAAGTCCACACTGCAGGCACTTCGCAAGGAGTGGGAGAACCTGGCCTTTAAGCCAGGTGAGGACGTTGATGACTTTGCTCTCCGTCTCAACACTTTGTTGCAGAAGTTGGTGCAGTTCGGCGACGACACCTACAACGAAGAGAGAGCTGTCGAGAAGCTCCTTCGGTGCATCCCCGAGAAGTACAAGCAGATCACTCGCTCGATCGAGTCTCTGCTGGACCTCTCCACGATGTCGATTGAAGAGGCGATAGGTCGCCTCAAGGTCGTCGACAACGACAAACCACAACCTCTCTCGGGGCCTATCACCATTGGCGGGAAGCTTCATCTCACTCGCGAGCAGTGGGAGGCTGGCCAGGGTGAGCGGAAGAAGGGGGAGTCCTCTTCCTCGACAGGCGGCTGCAAGCGCGGCAAGTCGCGCAAGGGGCGCGGAGGTACCCAGGCCGGGGCACGCGGACGTACCGAGGGTGGCGCCCGCGGAGGCGCCCAGGGCGGCACCGTCGGCAACCACAAGCCGACACGAGACGAAACCTGCCACAACTGTGGCAAGCTTGGTCATTGGGCCAGGGAGTGTCGACAGCCACGACGTGGCCAGGCCCACGTGGCACAAGTGGAGAAGGAGGCCCACGTGGCACAGGTAGAGGAGCCAGCTTTGCTTCTGGCACACGGAAGCATCAAGCCACCTCTAGTGGCATCGACCGCACCGGCTCTCCTTCATCTTGATGAGCCAAAAGCACACGCTTTCCTCGGCGACGGCTCTAGCAACGACAAGACTGACGGGTGGTGCCTCGACACCGGCGCCACCCATCACATGACCGGTCGACGGGAGTTCTTCGTTGAGCTTGACTCCAATGTCCGAGGCTCTGTCAAGTTTGGTGACGCCTCCGGCGTGGAGATCAAAGGTGTCGGCTCCGTCATCCTCACCGCCGAGTCTGGTGAGCACAGGCTGCTCGTCGGAGTTTACTACATCCCCGCGTTGAGAAACTCCATCATCAGTCTGGGACAACTGGATGAGAATGGTTCGCGTGTGGAGATTAAGGACGGAGTCATGAGGATTTGGGATCGCCATCGTCGCCTTCTTGCCAAGGTAACTAGAGGCACCAATCGACTCTATGTCCTTCACGTGCAGGTAGCACAACCTGTCTGCCTTGCCACTCGTCGGGACGACGAGGCATGACAGTGGCACGAGCGCTTTGGGCATCTTCACTTCGAGGCCCTAAAGCAGCTCAGTGCCAAGGAGATGGTGCGAGGCATGCCTTGCCTTGACCACGTGGAGCAGCTCTGCGACGTCTGCATATTGACGAAGCAGAGGCGGCTTCCTTTTCCCCAGCAGTCGAGCTTTCGAGCTAAGGAACGGCTCGAGCTCGTTCACGGGGACTTGTGTGGCCCGGTGACACCAGCTACACCAGGAGGACGACGCTACTTCCTGCTGCTCGTCGACGACCTCTCCCGCTACATGTGGGTCGTGGTCCTTGGCAGCAAGGGAGAGGCTGCGAACGCCATCAGGCGCGTGCAGGCCATTGCGGAGGCGGAGTGCGGCCGCAAGCTGCGTGTGCTGCGCACCGACAATGGCGGCGAATTCACGGCGGCTGAATTCGCGTCGTATTGCGCGGATGAGGGTGTTCAACGCCACTACTCCGCGCCCTACAGCCCGCAGCAGAACGGCGTCGTCGAGCGGCGCAACCAGACGGTTGTGGGGATGGCTCGGGCCCTCCTCAAGCAGAGGGGAATGCCGACTATCTTCTGGGGAGAGGCGGTGGTGACGGCTGTCTACATCCTCAACCGCTCGCCCACCAAGGCTCTCAACGGCAGGATGTCGTACGAGGCTTGGTATGGGCGCAAGCCGGCGGTCTCTCATCTACGGGTCTTCGGCTGCCTCGCGTTTGCCAAGGAGCTTGGCCAGATCAGCAAGCTCGATGACAGGAGCACTCCGGGGGTGTTCATCGGCTACGCGGAGGGCTCGAAGGCCTACTGCATTCTCGACCCAGAGACACAGCGTGTGCGCACGACGCGCGACGTTGTGTTCAACGAAGGGCGAGGATGGGCATGGGACAAGGCGGTGGACGACGGTTTGACCTCGACGCACGACGACTTCATCGTCGACTACGTCCACTTCAAGGGAGTTGGGGGAGTAGGCAACTCTTCTCCACCGAGCGTGTCTACCCCAGCCCCCGACCGTCCACCTCCACCTCAGCCGGCGACCCCCCGCATTCCAGCACCGACGGCCACTCCTCCGGGCACGCCCACTCCGTCCCCAGCTCGTGTCGAGCACGACCCAGTGGAGTTTGTTACTCCGCTCTCCCACGACGAGGAGCGCCTCGACGTGTGCTACGACGGCGAGCAGTTGCGGTATCGCAAGATGGAGAACATTCTTGGCAACCAGCTGGTGCCGGGACTGGCCCCTCACGATCTGGATGATCAAGATCTGGAGGCGCAGTTGCACCTTGCGTGCGATGACGGCGAGCCTCGGTCTTTTGCGGAGGCCGAGAAACACGCGACATGGCGTGTTGCGATGCAGTCGGAGATGGACGCGGTTGAGACGAACCACACTTGGGAGCTTGTTGATCTCCCTCACAGTCACCGTGCGATCACCCTTAAGTGGGTGTTCAAGTTGAAGAGGGATGAAGCCGACGCCATCGTCAAACACAAGGCTCGTTTGGTGGCACGTGGCTTCGTGCAGCAGGAGGGGATCGACTTCGACGATGCTTTTGCCCCCGTGGCACGGATGGAATCCGTGCGACTCCTTGCACTCGTTGCCCAAGAAGGCTGGCGTGTCCAACACATGGACGTCAAGTCGGCGTTCCTCAACGGCGACTTGAAGGAGGAGGTCTACGTACACCAGCCGCCGGGGTTTGTGGTCCCTGGCAAGGAGGGCAAGGTGTTGCGCCTGCGCAAGGCCCTCTATGGCTTGCGTCAGGCACCAAGGGCGTGGAATGCCAAGTTGGATTCCACGCTCAAGAGGATGGGCTTCGGGCAATGCCCGCACGCGGCGGCCATCTACCGGCGGGGCAATGGAGGAAACACCCTACTGGTGGGTGTCTACGTCGACGACTTGGTGATCACCGGCACCAAGGATGCGGAGGTGGCAGCGTTCAAGGAAGAGATGAAAGCCACCTTCCAGATGAGTGACCTGGGATCTCTCTCCTTCTACCTTGGGATTGAGGTGCACTAGGCCGACTCCGGGATCACACTTCGACAGACCGCCTACGCCAAGCGCATTGTTGAGCTAGCTGGGCTCACAAACTGCAACCCAGCTCTCACTCCGATGGAGGAGAGGCTGAAGCTGAGCCGCGACAGCACGGCGGAGGAGGTGGACGCTACGCAGTACCGGCGTCTCGTGGGGAGCCTTCGCTACCTCACCCACACACGGCTGGACTTGGCATTCTCCGTCGGCTACGTTAGTCGGTTCCTGCAACGATCGACGACGGATCACCAGCAGGCTGTGAAGAGGATCATCCGCTATGTTGCGGGGACTCTCGATCACGGCCTCCACTACCCGAGGTGTCCTGGGGAGGCACACCTTGTCGGGTACAACGATAGCGACCACGCCGGCGACATCGACACCAGCAAAAGCACGAGCGGGATCCTCTTCTTCTTCGGCAAGTGCCTCGTTAGCTGGCAGTCGGTCAAGCAGCAGGTGGTGGCCCTGTCCAGCTGCGAGGCCGAGTACATAGCAGCCTCCACCGCTTCGACTCAGACGCTCTGGTTTAGTCGACTGCTTGGTGATCTCCTTAGCAGAGACACTGGAGTGGTCGAACTCAGGGTGGACAACGTGTCCGCTCTGGCCCTGGCAAAGAATCCCGTTTTTCATGAACGGAGCAAGCACATCCGGATGAGGTACCACTTCATCCGAAAATGCTTGGAGGAAGGGAGCATCAAGGCAAACTACATCAACACCAATGACCAGCTTGCGGACCTGCTCACGAAGCCCCTTGGGAGGCTCAAGTTCATTGAACTTCGCACCAAGATCGGGATGGTCCAACCCTCTCAGAAGACGACGTACAAGACTTAGGGGGAGAATGTTGGAATAAGTCTTGTAGTCCTTTGGTCTTTGGTCCCCTAGTCCCTTGTATCCTAGTCCTTTAGTTTGTTGCACTTTAGTCCTTGGTCTTTGTTGTACTCTAGTCCTTTGGTCTTTGTGGCCCCAATTAGGACAGCATCTAAGGACACTAGGACAGCATATTAAGGACACTAGGACAGCATCTTAGTGTCAGCCAAGGACAGCATATTAGGACAACATCTAAGCATCTTAGACTAGCATCTTTGTTGCATATGCTTGGCTGCCATGGCAGCTATAAATATGTAGCCTCAACCCCTTGGGTTGGCATGGCATTGTGTGAGAAATAGACAAGAAAATTGCCCCAACTCCTAGTGTCATCCTCTCTTCCAATGAGAGTAAGAATTCAACTACTAACAGTCTGTGCATGTTTGTAAGTTTGGTAACAGCTTCATGTCTAACGTCGTCTCTGCTCTGTTAGGGTTATACTTTGGAGAAGGATGTTAACCTGGGCACACTTGTACTGTTTAACCTTGACCCTTCTGTGACTAATGATGATCTTCATCGAATTTTTGGTAGCTATGGTGAAATAAAGGAGGTATGATCTTATGCTAACTTACCCCTTATTTTAGATCATTAGGTGGAACACTACTGACTCTCTCTCTCTCTCTCCCTCCCTCCCTCCCTCCCTCCCTCCCTCCCTGCAGATTGCTGAAAAGGGTCATCACAAATTCATAGTGTTCTATGATGTCAGAGCTGCTGAAGCTGCACGCCATGCCTATAGGAGTGATATTTCAGAAAAGAGAATCAAAATGGAACTCAGCTATTCGGGTGGCACTAATCGGTAATATTATTTTGTCATGTTTGGTCCATCTGTTCAGTTTCTAGTGTTTTAATTTGCTTTTCAATTTAAAGACCTGTATCAGGTTTTCCCTTTTACGAGCTTGCATTAATGGGAAAATTGCACCTCTCAACAAATCTTCATACCAAGATCTATAATTCTGAACCACACATGTACAATGTTATCATGATCTTATATTTGTTTTTAGTAACTTTTGTTTCGTATGGCAGTGTGATGCAGCAGATGTCTCATGAGTTGGAGCAGAAACGAGTTGGTGTATGCAGACTGGGAAGTCCAAGTAATCCTCCATCAACATGTTTTGGTATGAAGATTGATTTCTAATTTTACATACAGTATGTCTTCTGTTGTTTTCACTGACTGTATTGGCATAATGCAAGGTTCCGTCAATATGGCACCGATCAAGTCCACTGACCCTGAAAATGGAACTGTTTGGAATTTAACTTCTAGTGTTCAGGCACCAACAAACCGATTCAGAGAGAAAAGATTTTGGGATTTCCCCTCAACTGCCATACAAACTATATCCTCTCCTGTTGGAATCACATCCGCAAGAACACAAAGCAACCACTCTACTCATGCTGAGCTCAGTCATCCACTTGGAATGATGAATGAACATACTAATGGACACATGAATTATGGTTTTCAAGAGATCAGTACCTTTTCTCATTCTCTCCCTGAGTCTCAGAATGGACTCAATAATGATATCCCATACAACTTAAGCACCATAACACCCACCAGAACTGGTGAAGCGATGGTTAGCAGGCACATTTATAAAGGAGTTTCTGGAAATCTCAGCACTGATTCTTCTGGTCATACTGATGGTATCAACTATTAAGTTTTGGGTCTTATTCTGATTTGCACATTTTATTTCCCAAGATCACATCGATATTAAGCTTCATGTCTCATTTCTTTCTACCTTTTCTTTTTTCAAAATGCCATCTGGCCCTATGGAAATTTGAATATTTTAAATGATCACTCACACAGGTTCTCTTTTTTTGTACAACAGCACTTGATCTCTCAAGAGTTGGAAGTTGCCCCCTCCATAGTAACCAGTTAGCGCGGAATTATTCATATGATTTACATTGTCAGCCATCGTCTCCCATGCTATGGCCTAGAACAAGCCCATTCATCAATAATGTTCCATCTCGTACTCTGGCACCATGCCGTGTGCCTGAAAATTTACCTATGAATCATCATCACGTGGGATCTGCACCAGCTGTCCACCCATCAAATTGGGACATGCGGCATGGGTATCCCCGGGAGATGATTGAAGCACCAGGATTCCATTCTGGGAGCACTGGAAGCATGGGCTTTCCTGGTAGTCCACATCTGCATGAATTGGAGCTCAAAAGTATGTTTTCTCAGACTGGGGGTACTTTCATGGAGCCGATCTCTCCTGCACACATGGGCACTCCGCCTTCACGGCAGAGGGGGCACATGTTTCATGGACGGAGTCGTATGATTCTTCATCCATCCTCATTTGATTCACCTGGTGAGCGGATGCGGAGCCGACGAAATGAGTCAAGTTCTAATCAATCTGACGATAAGAGGCAATTCGAGCTTGATATTCAGCGTATAGCCCGCGGTGAAGACACCAGGACAACACTAATGATAAAGAATATCCCAAACAAGTACTTATCTCTGGCTATGCTTGTTTTTTATGCAAAAGTTTCTATATTGTAAGTCATGTCAAGTTTTAATGTTTCTATTACCCCAATGGTGATCCAGGTACACCTCAAAGATGCTCTTGGCAGCTATTGATGAATTTCATAGGGGAACTTATGATTTTATATATCTGCCAATTGACTTTAAGGTGAGTGGAGCTTTCCTTTATGAGCAAAAATTGTGTTAACTCTATTTTTTATGTTATTCTTATTTGTTTAACTAATGGTCACTAATCTCCATTTCAGAATAAGTGCAATGTGGGCTATGCGTTCATCAACATTATCAGTCCTGAGCAAATTGTTCCTTTCTATAAGGTCAGATTTTACAGCATATCCAACAAATGTAGCATTGGTCTAAAACGAGCTTTTTATTTTAGTCTTTTGGTGTAATCCTTCTAGTCCTGCTCTCATTGCCCCTTCCATATTACCCTCCCTTGATCAACTTTTATTCTTTAACTGTGAAACATTACTGGTAACTTTTAGATATAGCTCTTGAAGTTCTATAGTCCTATTCTCAGAGTCTCAGAGTATATGTAATTGTGTGACCGAAGTGGTGAGACATGACTTACATATTTGTACCTTGCAGACCTTTAATGGAAAAAGGTGGGAGAAATTCAATAGTGAGAAAGTAGCATCAATCGCCTATGCTAGAATCCAAGGGAAGTCAGCCCTAATTGCTCATTTCCAGAACTCAAGTTTGATGAATGAGGATAAACGTTGCCGCCCTATACTCTTCCATTCAGATGGTCCTAATGCAGGAGATCAAGTATGTTCTCCTATTCCATCTTTATTTTGTTTGCTGTATCATGGTATGTACTGTGCATGCTGAGTGATAGCCTTTATCTAACTTGTTAAGACCAGCAAATGATATGGTGTGGTACATGCTGATGGCAGCATGCAACTGGCCTGGTGCTGACCAGAGATGGGTGAACCTATTAATGCTTTACATCGTCAAATATGAGTTGTGATCTTTTAAAAACTTGAATACCTTGAGATTGATTACCAACAAATAACATTCAGATGCAAAATACACCTGTAGAATGAGATTAATTTGAGCAACCCTGAACCTGTGCTCTCTAAGCTGCGCCACGAAAGCATGTAATGCTCTTGCAAGACGAGAGTTAGTGTAGTGCTTAATGTCTCGTGAACACTGACATGTAAGTCACAAGGACTTGATACATCAAACTTTGGGCAATAATTTTTTTTATTATTTAATCGCCCTGCCACTAACAGAATTTCGGCTTTAGCTCAAGCAAGGGCTTGGCCAAAGAAGTGTAGGGCTGAATTTCTGTAGTTCTTTTGGCTTAAATTAATTGAGGGTTAAATGGGTTGTGGAAGGGCTGTTGGGCTTAGGGCTTTTACCACCCCCTAACTGTTCCGCATACCATACTGCCATCATTGTTCCCCAATCCTCTAGGATGTGGATATTTAAGTTACTCTTGCGTGTTTTTTCATTTGATAATTCGTTTCTTACTTTTATTAATGTATCTTTCATTTTACATGTTTGTATATCCCAGTGTAGAAGGTTTTCGCCATGTTTAACCAGTGAGTTCAAAACGAACCCAAGCATGTAATTTACTTCCATTGTTCTATTCCTTTCGTCAGGAACCATTCCCTGTGGGAACAAACATTCGTACCAGGCCTGGGAGAGCCAGGATTTTGAGTTGGGAGGAAAATGGGACTCCTCCAAAAGGAGGAGGTGAGACTCCAGGTTACATTGCGAGGGATACCAAGCCAACCGCGGTTGCTTAAAGCACTAACCGCAACAGCCAAACTTTTGACGAGTGCAATCTGGTTTTCACATTTGCACCCTCTTCCACCATTTTTTGTTTTAAGTATCTGTACCTGTATCGACTTGATGTTTTTGTATTGGAGGGTCCCTAGACGGCTGTTAATTTCGTCACTAATGAGAAATAAGGAGCACGGCGCTCGTAGTTTCTCCTGATGGAAGCCATATGGTTAACCGTTGACTGAAAGCTGCTCTGGAAAGCGACAGGCGCAGGGAGTGCTTCGAGATTTTGGGTAGCAAGCTGTAACCCTGTGTTGTACAGATGTTTCCGGTAAGAATGCTGTTGTAGGGGGGGGGGGGTTATGACACAAGAGGATGTTCTGTGTTTGGCACTGTTGTATGCAAAGCAGGCTGCTCCCGCATCTTTTGAAGCCTTCTCAATGCGAATGCAACCTTGTCTGATCTGTTGATCTTGAGATTATTTGTGGAGTGATGAATTGCACATACTTTGGGCAGTTGCTTTTGATTGTGAGAAATAGCAGGAGACGACGGAGTGGCGAAATAGGAGGAGGCAAGGCCAATGACCGCAAGCAACTTAGGTTTCGATAGGAATACAGATTGCTGAAGTCGGTGTCAATGGAGGGCCAACACAAAGCATGATACAAGAGAAGTACCAGATCTTAGATCTAAAACCGATCAGATTACCACTGAATGTTGGAACCAATCAGATTATTCTCATCCAATGAGGGATAAATTCATTGTTACTGTTTAGCCAAATCTTGGGGAAACCGTCGCGATTTTTGTCATGCAGTCCTAGAGCAATGGAGCATCCAGCATTAGAGCCACGACCTACACATGGGGTGATTGTTGAGCCGAAGGGCCGGCTAACTACTGCTTAGGTGTAACACCCCAAAATTTTGATTCAAAACCCTAAATCCTGTTAAGAGGGGGATTTAAAAATTTTTGGACGTGTTGCATGTTTTGTAAAAATTCAAATTCAAACTGGAATTCAAATTAAACTCAAATCAGAAAAGAAATAGAAAAAGAAAAAGAGAAAACAGAAAAAAACCGGCCAGTGGGCCGAAACCCACCAGCCGGCCCAGCCAGCGCCCGTGCCAGCCCGCAGCCGCGCGCGCTGCTGCCTCACACTGACAGGCGGGACCCACCCGATCGTCGTCTACCTCGCGCCAGCGCCGGACTCCCTCGCGCCCGAATCAAAACCGATCGGGATTTCGGCGTATCCCCGCTGAATTCTGTTCGTAGGCGACGCAGACATGATCTAAACCACCCCGCCGCCCTCCCCGGTCTATAAAAACCCCGGCCTCGTTCTGTTTTTCTCACGCGATCGGCTGATTTTCCTCCGGTGAGAACTGAGACTTCTCCGACGAATTTTGGCCGATCTAAGCTCGAAAATTCCGATCTAACTCGCTAGTCTTGATCCACCGCCTCCGGGGAACCTTGCAGGTGCAGAAAACTCGGTGACTTGCGGTGTAAACACAACGCCGACGAGCTTCGCCGTGGTTTCGCCTCGGACCTCATCGCCGATCACTTTCCAGGACCTCCGAGCTCAAGAAAACCCCCGAGGTGAGATCCCCGACCTCCCCTCTACCGATCTATGCCATAAAACCACAGTTCTAGGAAGAATTCCCGAAGATCCGAAAGCTTTCGGCGAGATCGCCGCTTCCCACCGCCGTGCGCCGCCGGCAGCGCCGCCCGCGCTCGATCAGAGCGACGTGGCCGCTTGTGTGCAGTTTATTTTAAATCACACGGTAGGGTTTAAGCCCCCGCGTACCGGTTCGATGTTATAATCTCGGCCGTCGGTTTAAAATCGGACGGTCCACGTCAGACCCGCGTTATAAAGACTGGAAATCTTACGTGCTACCCCCTGGGGTTCTCGGAAAATAAGAGCTAGCCTCGGAAACTTCTGATCTAGCCCCTAGAACTCCAGAAAATCATGTAAATTCATTTAAAAATCAGTTTTAGCCCCTGGACTTAATAAAAATTAGGAAAAACACCTCTGATAAGTGTAGCTAGACCCCTAGAAATTCTGAAAATAATATTATAGACCCTGTAATGGGGTGAGTTTACCTTTTTAGCCCTGTTTAGTATTTAATTTAGGAAATTGAATATGTGGCTAGTGTTTAAAAAAATTAAAAAGTGGGACAAACATATTGTCATAATTAAATCAAAAACTTTCTCAATATTTAGAAAACTTTGGAGTGAGATAAAAACATATTTTGGGCTGAATTGAATCTGTTTAATTTATTATTCATATTTAGGGACACATTTTTAAGTAAAGAATAGTTCTAGAAAATAGGGAAAATAATTGTGAAATATTTTACATCAGAGGCAAAGGTCAAAATATGTTATTAAATTATTTAGGACCAGAACCTATTCTGTTTAGATGATGTGTCTTACTATTTTCATAATAAAGTACATATTTATGCATAAGAAAATAAATCTGAAAATATAGCAACTAGTAAATGATAAATGGAGTTTCTAAAATCCAAAGAATTCAGTTTAGGGTTGGTAGAAATTCTGAAGACACATATGGAGAAGAAAAATACCTTTCATGCACACTTGGTAGCTAAAAGGTGTATCAATTGAATATAAGGAATTTATTTAAATTGGAAACTCATATATTATATACAAACATAAATATGAATACAAAAGTAGAAATCATATGCACATGTTTAAAAGTGCATGGAAGTCAAAATCAGCACACATAGAGTAACCACAACACATAGAAATGAGAATGACTTTCATAAATATGAATGTGTGGTTTGTATAAAATGGAAGAGTGAACCATGTCTTATGGATTGCTGTTTTTCTTTTGCTATGTGTGATGGTATGATGTAGAACCTGCTCAAGAGCAAGTTATTCCTTTCCAAGATCAGGACTACCTATTTCAAGAGCAGCAGGAAGGAGGCAAGTGTCCTTGACCACTTTGATCCTATGCTAGGATGTGTAGATAGAAATTATTTGCATTGTCAAATGAAATATGAAACCCATGTTAGGAAGTTTCCCTAGAATTGCATTACCTTGTTTCCTTGTAGCTTGGGTTGGGATTTATTTTATCATGTCATTTATTATTATGCATATGCTTAGCCATGCTTAGAATGGGATATTTGGGATATGAGATCATCAGTTTATCTTACCATACTCTTGAATGAGATATTGTGAGATATGTAGAGGTAGGGATCAAGGCAAGTTGGAAGTTTTGGTTGTGTGTTGGGTGCACGAGACTTGGGTTTGTGTTTAGTACTTGCCTGGATCCTAAGGACCGGTTCATGGAGCATGTAACCTGGCTTTACCGTGCCAACCACATGCTGAGATGGGGCAGCTTGGCCAATTAATTAGGTGTATCCCCGACGTAGTATGGGTGTGTTGGATGGTGTGGGGAATAAGTGTCAGCTGGACTACCATATGAACCGCAAGGCTCAAGAGGGGGCCACTGCAGCGGGGTTGGAGCCTCTTGTATGCTGTTAGGGGTGAAACCTCAGTGGGCCCACGCTCGTCGGGAATCCCTTTGTAAAGGCTTCGTAGTGATCTCCTGGCTACACACCTGGGAAGTGTGAATGTGGTTCGTAACCACTGGCATAATGGAGGTTCTTTTAGTCCACCCGGCAACGGGGGACGAAATCACTACATGTGGGTACAGTGGTGCAAACTCTGCAGAGTCAAAACTGTCATGACAGCCGTGCTCATGATCAAGAGCGGCTTGGACTTATTCATGATTAGAGGATTTATGATTTTGGAAGTTGTGGTGGTTAAGCGGGGAGCTTAACATTGGAAATGATGTTATGGTTATTGGATTATGATGATGGGATGGGAGATTGGGACCATTTCACCTGTGTAGTAATGTAGGTGCTTAATAAAGCTAAGGTGATAGGAATTAATTGCATAGTGCTTTAACCATGAGTTCAACCTCTCCTTGTTCTAGCCATGCATGACATAACTTTCCCACACTTGCTGAGTACCATTGGTACTCAACCTTGCATATTTTGTTGGTTTATATTGCTGCTGAGGTCAAGATAATGAGGTGGTGTATAATGACCAAGACTTTGGACCCGAAGAAGATTTCTAGATTCATGGAGACCCCCGGGCAACGCCTGTGACGGAGCCCTCAAGAATAATATTCCGCTGCTAGTTTATTTACTTGTGATGAACGTATTATTGTCCATTGAGACATTTGCGATGTAAGACTTATTTATATTCGACACCTGGCTTGTAATAAATGATGCTTCACTATTTGTCATCACATGTATGAGAAAATGATCCTTAGGCTTGGCCACAAGCCCCGCAAGAGAGGCCAGAGGCCCGGCGTGCTCTACGAGGCCGACGCCGCCACAGAGGCAAAGAAGACGTCCAAGTTTTCTGCCTTGGAGGCTCGCTTCCTTCCACCACCAGCAATGCTTCCATCGTGTCGTGATCGTAGCAACCCACGCAGGGAGAGTCGTGTTCCGTCAAGTTTACGATTTGCTCAGTTTCCACCCTCCTGATCCCCTGGGCTCCTTATTTGCGCGCAGCGCGGCGACGAGCGTCTTCACGAATCTTCCCTTGATATCTCCATGCTCTAGTTCCCGGACAAAGTTTTCCCGAATGACCCTGCGTCTCTGTGGACTGAGGCCAATAGTTGACCACCCTCCGCATCCATTATTTGTTCCAACACCCTATAAGGGAAGCAGTAGCTAGGTTCGTCAAAAGGAAGGGATGTTTGGATAGGAGTTCAATTGCTATTATAGCACCCGTTTCGAGCGGCTTCGATAAAATAACACTTAGATCGTGGGCTTCTTTAAAATAACACTTATATCGTTGACGCACCGTTAAAATAGAATCTCAGTCTAATCTCTCTCTTTTGAACATTTCTCTTCTTTTCTAATTATTATAAACTCCAAAATGACCATTGTGACCTTCAATTTTTTTACTGTACCCCAACGTTTTGGCTACTGTTTCTCTTCTTCCAAAGCGCCGCCAGACCCAGCCTTCGCCGCCAGGCCTCCGAGGGCGCGCCGCCGTCGCCAGTCCTTCGAGGGCGGGCCGCCGCCACCAGGCCTCCGTGGCCGAGTCGCCCCAGGCCTCCGAGCCGCCGCCACTAGGACTCCTAGGGCGCGCCGCCACCACCAGTCCTCCGAGGTGGGCCGCCTCCGCCAGGCCTTCGTGGCCGAGCTGCCGCCCGGCCTCAGCGCCCGAACCGCCGCCTGCAGCTCCCTGGCTCGCGCCCCCTCCTCCTGCGACTCCCTGCCCGCCGACTGCCCCCGCTAGCCGCCACGCACGATGAGAACCGAAGTTGATAAAAGTCCATTTTTTATCATTTTTATGTTTGTCACTTGTGTAGTGGATATTAATCAGCACAATAATTTGAAATCTTTTGAATGTATGCGTAGAATGATTATGTCTTCATGTTTTATTACTCGTAACTATGAGTTGGTTCATAGAAATTGAGATCTCAGTACATGGTTGCATTTTACATTGCATAGCTATAGCTGTCACTTGATTTTTATTATTGGCAGAAAATATTTTTGGTTAATGCTGATTGCTTTTTAGGGACGTCAAACATGATTTACGCTTTCAGTTATGAAATTGTAATGTTATAGTTCATTCTGTGTACTGTAGTTGTCGCTTGCTTTTTATTATTGGCAGAAAATATTTTTCGTTAATGATGATTGTTTTTTAGAGACGCCAAACATGATTTGTGCTTTCAGTTATGAAATTGTAATGTTATAGTTCATTCCGTGTATTGATCACATACTTTTTACAGTACCGTTGAGTGCTAATTTGGATGGATTGGACCTTCAACGACGACAACACAAGATATATTTTTTCAATGTTGCACTAATTTTAGACTGTATTTAACTAAAATCTAATGGAACAAGCAACAACTCCAGCAGTAGAGCCATCAGTTCCATTGTTAAAATTTACCTCAATTGGTAGATTGGGATTCATTGCAAATTCAAGAGGAAATGGGGGAGGAAGGAATGATAGAACTTTGCATTGAAGAACAAGTTTATGCGCTTTTAGGTTTGAGACATGAGGATGAGAGAGAGAGAGTAAGATATGGCTAGGCAGGCTTCATCAAAATCAAGAGCCGATGGATGAATTGCTTCTATAATTCTTAATGTAGAGGATACTGAAGGTGCATCTATGCTAGTGGATGATTTTATTCCAGAAGAGACGGTGATGGTGTATGACCAAGATAATATCACTATGGCTTTAGGTACCATATACCCTTCTATGGAGGAATTTTGATTGGCTATGAGACAATATGCTATAAATAAAGAATTTGAATTGGGTATTTCGGCAACAAGCAAGTCAAGATACAAAGGATACTGTAAGGGTGCTGATTGCCCTTGGTCTATTGTTGGGTTCAAGAAGTCGGATAACAAAACTGTTATGGTACTACCTTTTGAACTAACATGTTCATGACACTTGAATGGTATTTCGTATTTGTTATACATAATTGACCTATTCAATTTTAATTGTTTATACAGGTCACAGTGTTGAATGATGTACACACATGTATGTCTAGTAGCAGGAGAAGGACAACAACGCCTTTATGTAAGTGGTTTGCTTCCAAGGGTATTTCCATACTTCAGAAAAATCCTGATATGGGTGTAAGGAGTTGCAGATTAAGCTACAAAATGATCACAAGTGCACTATTAGTTATGACACTGTATGAAAAGGGAAAGAGAAGGCTATGGAACAATTGTAGGTACATGGGAAGAGAGTTTTCAGCTGCTATATAATTGGAAGGCGGAGGTCATGAAAAGATCACCGGATAGTGTTATTGAGATTGATTGCAAGATGGTTCATGGTAGAGTTTATTTCCACATGTTCTTTTGTGCACTTGGCCCATGTATTACGGGTTTTCGATCAGGTTGTAGGCCATGACTTGGCATCGACTTCACTGCACTCAATGGTAGGTGGAATGGTCATTTGGCTGTTGTAACTGGGGTGTATGGTCACAACTGGATGTATCCAGGGCCGTTTGGATTTATAGACTCAGAAACAGAAGATAATTGGAAGTGGTTTATGGCTCAGTTGCAAAAGGCTTTGGGAGATCTTCCTACACTTGCTATTTGTTGAGATGCTTGCAAAGGTCTATTAAATGCAGTGCATCAAGTGTTTCCACGAGCTGATCAAAGAGAATGATTTAGACATCTCACGCAGAATTTTATCAAGAGATTTTCTGGTGAAAGTGTTGGGCACATGTGGCTTGCAGCTAGGGCATATGACAAGTATGTTTGTGACATGCACATGGCTGCAGTTTATGCAGGTAACCCTGAAGCTAAGCAGTGGTTGCAGGAGTATCATAAGCTGGTGTTGCGAAGGTCTGATTTTAATTCTGATGTCAAGTGTGATTATGTGACAAACAATATAGCTGGAGTTTTCAACAATTGGATCAAAGATATAAAAGACATGTCTGTTGTTGAGCTTGTTGACAAGATAAGAGAGATGATTATGATTCTTTTTTCATAAAAAAGAAGAATTGGAGAAAAGTTGTATGGAGGATATTACCTGCAGTCCTACAAAGCTTGCTAAGACTAGGGGGCTAGGTCATTTGTCTGTAATCAAAAGTGACAATTATGTTGCTGAGGTGTGGGACAACTGCAATCGTAGGTTTGTGGTTAGGGCACATTCACATGAGTGCTCGTGCTATGAGTGGCAGCATTCTGGAAAGCCTTGCCAACATGCCCTGTCCTTGGTAACAACCCAACAGATCAGAAATGTGATGATAGAGGAATTTGTCAATGACTATTACTCCGTGGAGAAATTTAGAAAGGCTTATGCTAGATTAGTAGAGCTAATTCCTCACAAAGAAAAGTGGCCAGATGTTGACTTGCCATTTGAGGTGGGTGCACCACTTAGTAAAAGGAGTGCTAGGAGACAAAGAAAAAACAGGATAAAAAGTTGCCTTGAAGGTGGGAGTGGTGGTTCAAAATCAGGTTCGAAACATGTTGAAAATGAAAATTAGAAGACAAACAAAATGATTAGGGAAAAAGTGCGGTGTCCTAATTGTGGAGAACTAGGACATAGGAAAACAAGAAACAAATGTCCACTCAATGGAACTAAGAAAAGGCACGATTTGAACTTTTCTATCCTTATGTTTGCTGTATTCATGTGCTATTTACTTTACCTCTTTTAATATTACAGAAAGAGAAAGCCAAGGAAAAATACTACAAAGGCTTGGTTTTCTAAAGATTCAACATCAGAGAGGCCAAGTAAAACAAGGGAATAAATAATACAAGAGTCCTGGAATGATCACAAGAGGGTACAAAATTACTTACTTTTGTCATGTATGAATTATGTTGATACAAATAACTTTTACTAATGTGTTGTCTTATATGTAGACGTCTTTCTATGCTAATGAGAGAAAACACGTCTCACGAGGCTTCTTCTTCTCACGCTTTTGAGACCACTACCACAGCTCCAAGGAAGATGACTCCAAAAAAGGCCAAAAGAATTTTAGATGTCTGATGTGTCATGATTATGAATTAATACAATTTTTTACTAGTACATTAATCATTTGTTAAAATAAGAGTCTCATAACATTTTGGTGTTTGATATTCTGAGTGTTGATATTCACATATATGAAATGTTGAAATGATTTCAGAGCATGTAATTGCGAGCCTTAATATATCTGTTTTTATAACAAACTCTACCTCATCTCTACTGTCCACTGTTCCTTCGCTGCTACCCATATCAAAGATGCAGATCATTCTATTTATGTAGAATAACAAACTTCTGAACTCTCCTGACTATCCATGTAAAAATCACAAGCATTCTACGCCCCAAATTCGAAATGAGCAAATGAACACAGGCTGCTTATACAAGGTGCGGCCACATAAGGCTGGAGGTGGGTGACGAGAGATTAAAGGTGGAGTCAAAAACAGTAAAAAAATTTAAATAAGGGGACAATGGACGTTTCAGAGTTTATAATAATTAGAAAAGAAAAGAAAAATATTAAAAAGAGGGAGATTAGACTAAAATTCTATTTTAACGGTGCGTCAACGATATGTGTTATTTTAAAGAAGCCCACGACGTGAGTGTTATTTTATCGAAGCCGCTCGAAACGGGTGCTATAATAGCAATTGACTCATTTGGATAGTGTGAGCCTCAATGTTAGGCTTATTTCCCCGTCAATGCTTGTGAGCCTATGCACCACTTTCAGTGACGACATTTAGTTGAGCGTCTGCATATATGGTTTCACTTTTGTAACTTTAGAATCTACGATCACTACAAGAAAAAACAACATTTACGACAGTCAGAGTTATTTACGACGGTTTTAGGGTTGGCCGTCATAAATACAATCCTATTTACGATTGCTATGCCTCGACCGTCATTAATAAGGTTATTTACGATGACCCAGCCACGTGCCGTCGTAAATAAAGCCCTTATACCTGTTCGAGAGCGGGCCGCAAGCGCCCGCTCCTCCTCTCTCCCATCGCCTGCACGACGCCGCCGCCGCCGCCCTGCCGCAGCGCGGTCCCGCCCCTGACCACGGCCACCCCGAGCTCCCCGGCGCCGCCCCGGCCTCCCCCGCGCTGCCCCCGGCCTCCTCCGCGCCGCGTCACCTCGCGTCGCCTCCGGACTCAAGTAAATGTTTTTATGTTTATTTTATGTAAATTGCTTGTATTAGTGTTTAATTAAATTTTAAATTTAATTGTTAATTATTTAGGTGTAAATTGAATTGTAAATTTAGTTGTTAATAATTTAGTTGTAAGTTGAGTTGGAAATTTAGTTGTTAATTATTTAGGTGTAAATTGGTATGTAAATTTAGTTGTTAATTATTTAGTTGTAAATTGAGTTGTAAATTATATAGGTGCAAATTGTCTTTGATTTATTAATTAGTTTTATTTTAGATGATAAGTAGTAGTTAAATTAGATAATTTATTATTTCATTAGTTTAATTATTATTTATTTGCTTCATTTCATTATTTAGTTGAGAATTATTAGAAAATCGAAAGATAATTTATATACTCTCACGATGGTCAGCTATATACACCGTGGTGAGAGCATGTGTATAATAGGTTATTTACGACGTCTCTAGACTAGTTGGTCGTTAGTACGTTAATAATTAGTAGAACAACCATCAAACCAAACACGGAGGCGAACGGTGCCGGTGCGGAAGGCAAACGCTCGTTGGAACACTGTGTTGTACATGATACTTTCAATAGCGTGCGAACACAACCATTTCTTAGTCACTCTCTATTTCTTTCCTCCCCCTCTCATTGAAACACATGAAAATCGTCGTAACGTAACCTATGCGTCACCCATTTTGAACCGGCACGTGTCACTTGCACTACGCATGTGACACGTGTAGGTTCAAAATTGTCTCCTTTTTGGATAGCCTTAGAGTGTCTGAGAGAGCTTGCTTATGTTGAGACCCGAGAGGTCTGGATCTGATTGAAGTTTCGGTTGTATAACACTAATGTTCTCTGCTGCACCATTTCGTATGTGCAGTTGGAGAACTGCGGGGTTATGCTGCCGAAATTTTATTAGGAGCGTGACCCTGCGTCTCGTTGTAAGCAAGCTCTCTCGGTCTCTTTTGGGTGGGTTTAGGAAACATCCTTCCTAATAGATGTAGACGCGAGATACCTGATGTTGACTTTTCTGCATTTTATTTTTAGTCTTAAATATGGGTGAATATCGTAGTTGGATGTATACTGGTTAGAACAAGAATAAAAGTCACTCACATGAGTGGGTGACCAAGACTATGACTTTTGTAGATTGTGCTTTTTTATTAGCCAAGATAAATAAGGTGCAGTGTCCATGTAGCAGATGCTAGAATATGAGATGTTTGGACAAGAAAACTCTTTCAATGGGCTTGTGCCGATACGGTTTCGTGACACATTATGAGGTTGAGTCTTTCACGGCGAATTGTCCAAATCCGTAGAAGAAAAGGAAGATGATGTTTATAGCATGGGGGTTGATAGGATGGATGAGATGTTTGAATCTATACAACTAGACTTTAACGAAGATTCTCCTACAACGGAGGTTGAAGCGTTCTTCGATCTTCTAAGAGCCTCAGAAGAGGTGCTACATGAGCACACAAAAGTGACCCTTCTTTTTTCATGGCATGACTTATGACAATTAAGTCTAAATATTTTTTCTTAAATAATTGCTACAATGATCTTGTCAAATTGATCAACGATATTCTTCCAAAGCTTTATAAAGTGTCTAAAGACATGTACTAGTCAAAGAAAATGATTTCTGGTCTCGGTATGAAATATGAGAAGATTTATATGTGCCCGGACAGTTGCATGCTTTTCTCAAAAGAGCATCGCAAAGAGAATAAGTGTCTAAAGTGTGGTAAATCCAGGTTTGTCGAAGTTGTTAATGACGACGGTGACAAGGTGATGAAGGGTGCATCGCTGAAGCATTTACTCTTAATGAGATAGGATACTTTTTAAGTGTTTAATTTATAGAGGAAAATAATGTCAATGCTTCTAAGATGCGGTACAATGTGGATGGAGATCCTCCATGCAGTGACATATCCATTTTTGCGACAAGGGGCACCCCTGTTGATAGTAGTACGAGCTACAATTGTACCGCAGAAAAAAGGAAGGTTTATTTGCTATACATGTATACTAATATAGATGAGATGAACAAATATTTTAAGTAAGTATTGTTCTACATCTATGCTAAGTAGCATTTTTTACTATACCTCAATGCTAATATTCTTGTTTTTTCGGACAACGAGTTTCATGAACAAAATTGGAAACTTAGACATCAACCAACGAGCAAGCAGGTAAAAATGATACAACGAGATAGAATTAATGGATGGACTGATTTTTTATCTTGGTTCTGAGATCAAGTAACATTTTATTGTCATTTATCTATCTTAAATTGTATAGTAGTATGTAAAAGATATTCTTATAAGTTCATATTTTGGACAGTGTGTAAATGATGCTGACGTCTATCAAGACTTGCGACAACTATCTTATGGAATAGAAAGTTAGAATCTATGGTCGGTATGACGTCAATTGGTTCCGATTCTGTTCGACTCAATCTGAATCTCTTCGTCCTCTTATCGCAACGACTAATACCGGAGTTATGACGAGAGCAATCGATGTTGAAGGACTGGAAAATAATTGCTGTAATATCATTAACAAAATCCTCGAATTTAATCTTGTCGATAATAAGGAACTTATAATAGTTTTCTTTGATTGTGACTGGTTTGATAACCATCATGGAATCCGTCAAAACCAATTTGGTATGGTTGAAGTGAAACACAATAAAAGGCTGCGAGGGTACAACTCTTTTTCTTTACACACTAAGTTGAGCTAGTGTATTATCTACCTTATCCATGCGAGAAGATGAGTACTTCATGGGTCATACACAAGGTCAATCATCATGAACGGTTATATACTCCAGGCGATATTGGTTACCATGATACTTCGACGTCGGTTGGTGAGTTCGACGATGTTTACCAAGAAGAAGATCCGCCAGCCTCATTTGTCGTTGAGCCTGATCAAGAACTCGATGACTTAGTTGGAGACGCCGATGATGTACAGACTCGTGAGAAGCACAAATGGAAACCAGTCACTAAAACAGTTTGATGGTCTAGTTTAAGGAGTAGAGTAAATGAGCATGATTCTGATGACTTTTAGAAATGAATACAAGTAATATTTTCTTCATTTATTATTTCATGTTATATATTTTATGATAACTATACTTAATAATGCATCGTTGAAATAGGATGTCGTCGGACAAGGGTAAGAGGATCAAAAGAACAGTGAAGAGGTTTCTCAACAGTGCGAGCAAGATGGCTTGCACACGAGACGTGGTGGACACCCTTTTTCTGGGTAGTAGCTCTGGAGAGAGCAGATGATCTCAGTTGTAAAGATGCGTGCACTTAGAGCTGGCAGACAGACCTGTTGCCTTTCAGCGAACTAAGGTAATTTGACTTACCAAACGTATTCTGTTAAATTGTTAATTAATATATTTATATTTTTTAAAACTATTATAATATTACAGAATGACTCAGAGTCAGAGGACGAGACGCCTCCTGAGCCACAACCGCTGACCACCCTTTTGGGTCAGCTGACCACCCTTCCAGGTCGGCCGACCACCCTTCTGGGTCGTCCGAGGACACAGAGGCGTAGAGAAGGCGATGGACTAGGAGGAGCCACTCTGGTTCCTAGAGACGAAGCAACACTGCCGGCTATTCGCCCTGTTGGCGATAGGTAAGAAACCCTTACGTTGTAGCTTTTGAAAATTACACAGTGCTTAAACTTTTTCATGCACAATTATTCTTGCAGCGGATGGCAGGATACTACCCTGGTGACAGGTCAACACTGTATTAGGAAACCTTGTCCTTTGCCACTACCCTGGTGAGGTCCCTGGCAGCGGCGATGAGCGTATCACTGCCATGTCATGGGATGATTACGCTCATGCTACTTATTTGACGTACGGGACTGCTCAGGGTGCATTGTGGCCGACTTCTAGGTACGTATGTTGATACATAATTTGAGTTTTAGTTCTTCAATAGATAGAATGTTTAATGACACTTATGTTTCTGTCTTCTTATAGAGACGGTTCCGTTTGGCGGATCCATCCGATGCCGAGCACACGAGAGCCGTCTTCAACAAGAACGCCAGGGAGCTTGTTACGCAAACGATCTTTTATGCCTGGATTGAATAAACAAATGATTACTTGAAGAGGTATCAAGGGAAGGAGCTTGTGGTGTTCAAAGACGACTCCGACACGTACTTGACGGAGGAGCAGTACCCGGAGGTAAACCAGTCGTGTCTTAAATATAACTCTTATTTTGTAACGTCAACGTTATTTCAATCAATTACTAAACGCATGCAGGTTGATTTCTTGGTTGGAGGACCGTCCGGAAGCTTACTGGGCCCTCTATTGGCTGTGGTCAAGCGTAGACTTCATCGCCAAGTCCAAGAGGGTCCGAAAGTGCAGAGGGTCTACTGGAGGCCATAGTATAGTCCGGATGGACATCTACGCACGGCTAGACGAATCGTAAGGAGAATACCTACGAAACTATACCTATGGTATATATTTATGCTACTGACTCATACTTACAGGAAAATGAGCTCGATGAACGATCGAGCGATGTTGAAGTGTGGAAGAGAGGTGACAGGGTAAGTGACCCTTCACATCCTGGCCATCGATGCACTCCGGTGGTGACAACTCAACTGGTGAGTCCTCGAGTATTGCTTGCATTTGTAGGAGAAGTATGGGGAGAAAACGTTGAAGATTCACGACGAATACTACGATGGGAAGAACACACAAATCGACGTCAACATTTTGTATGCGAGCGGTTGCAGAAAAGGCCATGTACGGTGAGATGCTTGCTATTTTTATTTCTGTCAATTTGAGCTACATCATCTTACTCTTAATCCTTTTTGTAGTTTTGCCATTGTCAATGGAGTGGATGACTCGAGGGAGGCAAGGCCTTCGAGGGGCTTCTCCTCGTAGTTTTCGTCCGCTGGAACCAACCGGCGGATGTCGTAGAGGGATCTGGAGTTTCAAAATGTTTAGAAGGAGCTACGCTTGACATAGGAGAAGCTCCAGGAGCAAGCAACCCTATTGAAGGCCACACAGGAGTATCAAGCCAAGTACAATGCATGGATACAAGCGACGATACAGGTAATAACTTAAAATATAAATCAGTCAGATCATTTCATTACTATTCATGTGCTAATGCTTTGCTATCATAGGCCTTAGCCCAACAGAACGGGGAGCAGGTTGCCATTCCCTCATGGTAGCCGTCGCTACAACCACAGGTGCCGATGTAGACACAGGTGCCTTCTTTAGCGGCACAAGTAAGCAATATTTATTTAAATAAACATAAATTAGATTACTATAGTAAACTGAGTTAAAATTAGTTAAACATACCCAAACTTATCCATAATTGATTAAACATAGCCAAACTTAGTCATAATTGCTCAAAAATAGCCATAATTGCTCAAACATAGATAAACTTAGCCAATCTTAGCCATAATTGTTTTAACTACAATTTTACGTCACAGAAATTGGCGGCGGAGGCTCAAACTCATCGTCGCATCTACCGGGACCTAGAGCACTATGCGAGGACGATATTACGGGTTACGAAGGTAGCGAACGAGGGAGTGTGAAACTATTGCAACGTGAACTGTCAGATGTTATATATCTGTGTTTCGTATCTGCTTGTGAGCTGGCCATCGTGCTGGATTAGTAACCTGAAGGTGACCATCGTAAATAAGGCTAAGTTATTTATGACGGCCTAGAGCTGGCCGTCACAAATAATCCTAAGTTATTTACAACGGTGGCTGTTGTAAATAACGTTATTTATGACTACAAACTTGTGACAATCAGCTGCCGTCATAATAAGCCATTATCGTCATAATTAAGTTATTTACGATAGCTTATGTTTCGGCCATCGTAAATGAGTGTGTTTCTTGTAGTGGATCTTTGGGATGACGTAGTTCACATGACTGATTTCTGCACAGTTGTATCGGTAGCAGACAAATGGAATTTCACATATAGTCAGACACTCAGACTAGGGAAGAAGATGAAAGTAAAAAAAAACCCAATGGTCTGACTCCAAATAGTCAAGTCAGAAGCGACCTATACAACCGTAGTGGCTCAAACAAGGTGCTTAAGCAGATGGGAGTCCATTGTGTTGAAAGGCATATGAAGAAATATCGTAGCATGCAATTGTCACAATAAAAGAACTGGCCAACTTTGTATGTGGCACTGCACAATCCCCTAATCTGGGATCTGCCACTGCAAAATGTCCTATTCGACATGTCTTCTATTAACTATGCAAATGTTACCCTCATATGGCATCATCATCCAAACTCTTAGTATTTTCCATTAAATATAGTTTTTGCATTGCCAAAATCATTCTCGTCTTCAACCTCAGCTATTCCCCTCATTTAAGGACATGTTTGTTTCAGTTTTTACCGGCATTTAGCTGAAAAGCTAGAAGCTGAAACAAACGGGATCTGAAAAGTTAATATACTCCCTCTATTCCTATCCTCTCAAGTTTACACTTCACCACCCACACAACCACCTCTCTCGCCATCCTTACTCCCTCCTTGTCGCCTCCCTCTCACCTCTCTCCTTTGGCCGTCAGATCTGTCTTCCAATACTGCCTCCTTCAGATCTCATCATCGCCTCCGGCTTCCCACAGGTTCCATCGCCAACATCACTTCCCCCAGATCCTGTTACCTCCTCCAGCCTCCAGCAAACCCATCGCCGACGTCGCCTCCCCCAGATCCCGTCATCGACCGCACCTCTCTCGAATCCCATCGCCAACAACACCTCTAGCCTCCGGCGGATCCTGTTGCCTTCGTGAGATCCTGTCGCTAACATGGCCCCCTGGACCCGTCACCTCCCCTTCCCCTCTATCTCCCCTGGCCGCTGGATCTAGACATCAAAACTGCCTCCCCCGGATCCCATCGCCGCCTTTGGCCTCCTTGGATCCCGTCGCCTCCCTTTCTCCTCTCTCCTCTAGCCATTGGATCTATCCACCAACACCGCCTCCCCGAGATTCCATCACCGCCTCCGGCCTCCCCAGATCCCGCCGCCCCATTTCTCCTCTTTCCTCTGGCCGTTGGATCTAGCCACCAACACCGCCTTCCCTAAATCCGATCATCACCTTCGGCCTCCCACAGATCCCATCACGGACGTCGCCTTCCTTGGATCTCGTCACAGCTTCCGGCCTCCCGTGAATCACGTCGCCTCCGAGCACCTCTACCGGATCCTGTCGCTGACGTTGCCACCCCAGATCCTGTCACTTCCTCCTGCCACCCATAGATCTCAGCCCCTCACTTGTCGCCATCGAGACTCGCCCACACCTTCCTCTCACCTCGTGCGGATCTCGGTTCTTCGAGTCACTATATTTTTTCTTTGTACTCAAGCTGTCGATTCTGGCTCTTGAATTTGTGGCCCTCTGATCCTAGTTTTTTTTCTTGCACATGAGGAAATTCTTAAAGCTCTGAACCTTGAAAGGTTTGACTCAAATACTCATTCTTTTTATGTACAAGCCATGTAATTGCTATGCACTGATGTCTAATAATTATTTATAACATTTTCAGCTTTGCTTTGGGAGCCAAAGTTAGAAGAATGGGTAGCAAGTGCTACCATATTTGACAATCTTACCGACACTGTTAGTTTTCTTTCCAGCTAGACTATTGTTATATATTGCATGGCTTATCCGATTTATGCCTCTCTGAGTTGAAAGTGAGCTTTAGCAATATATTGATAATGTGTTTTTGCTTCCAAACACCGCTGTCTTATTCAGTTTTTTGCTTCCAAACACTGTTTTCTTAGCAGCTTTGTAGGAAGCTTGTTATCCACTAGGTTGCTTCTACAGGTTTTCTGGACAGGTCTTGAAGGTGCGAGGTTACACGTATATTTCTTAAGAATGCAGAAATTTGTAGATTTTACCACATGATGATTTTGTGCTTATGAATATCTTTCATTTCCATTTCAGGTTGCTGTCGTGGGTATTTCATGACAAGTAGCATTTATTGATAGATTGGAGGACTTGACGTGTTACCTACACGTAGACGATTCGAGCAGTAATAAGGAGACACAGATTACTCACCCTCGTGATGAGGTAATACCCAACTCTTGATTGGATGATTCTTGATGTGAAGCTTACAATGAGAAATTGGGTACATGGATCTAGATATTGGATGTCTATTGGCTAATGCTAGATTGCTTATTAAATGATTAGATCTATGATAGAATATCCTGACTCTTTGCACCCTCCCCTACCTTTTATGGGGGCCAGGCATCCCAGGCACGACTCGAGTTGATTATAGGTTATATGTGTTCAATATAGACTCTATATATATCTTGCCGTGTCTAATTTTGAGGCGGTTGTTTTTTCTTTATCTAGCCAAGGTCCAGATAGTAATCCTCTAACATACCCCCACATTTCATACCGAGATAGAGTCTGAGTTTTGTTGACGTCATCAAACCATAAACCCTAGAATATGTGGGCCTTAATAGTCTTTTGCTTATTCGATTCTTCGGGATTGGCCCATCGGATGGCCACCCCTCATCAGTAGTCTTCGAGTCTATCATGAGCGATATGTAAGTGTCAAGTCATGTTATTTTAAGTCATTCATGTTGAGTCGGCCACACTGAGTCGATTCAGTCGGATAAGTTATACGAAGTCGGCTATAGGAGGTTTTGATGGAACCCAAAGAACATAATGAAAAATCTTGAGGAATTTAATTATAAACTTACCGACTCCACTGAATTCAACGTGTTTTATTGCCTTCAAATCTAAGTATTTGGACTCAGGCTTGTTTCCTGTTGGATAGTCAAACTTGTGTTGTAAAGACTTTACTAAGTCCAGTCTAACACAACTTGGTCTGGCCGAGAGCAGGTTTAGTTGATATTTTTTGCAGACTTTTTTGAATGACTCCATGTGATCTTGAGTAGAGGGGTTGTAGATACGCAATCATGACTGATGTCATGGTTGCTCATCATAGCCCAAGATCTTGCTCCATTTAAGACCTGATAAGACGGGTCAAGTGGTGCCACCTGCCAGCAGGGTGGTTAGTGTTGTAGTAGGGAATCCCTGTGACCACCACTGCTCCTTGAAAATAGTGCATAGTGATCACTTCCGTTCGATTAACGCGTCTGCATCTGCAACAAAACAAACACGATCATTTGTACACCACACATCTCCCGCGATGGATGGCCACAATATGGATGTGCCGCATAACGTGCATAATGGAATCCAACGGCCTCTGTTTCTTTGAACGTTCCCAATATACTCTACCATAATCTCATTATATCATACGTTTCATGAAGCGAACAAATCTCACTGAGAATTCATTGTTAAAGGGAAAAGTTATCCTGCTTCTTCTCCTTCCTAGCTCATTTGTAATCTCAACTTCCTTGTTCACCCTTACTCCAAGTTATCTAGCCTGCATAGCGATCTAGAACCCAAGAAAACCCCCTATCCCCAAACAAGCCATCATATTATCTTGGGTTTGAAGAAGAGCGCCAAGCATGTTGTAGGTTTTGCTTTGACTGGTGCAATGTAGGGACTTACTTCCAAAAGGAAGTATAGCTGGGAGAAGTTCACTATCATCGATCAAGGGCTTTCTTTCAGGGAGAAAGGGTTTGCTACAACCTCTCCCAAAAAGAAAGCAACCCTAAAACCTTGCTCGAAAGATAGGGTGATGCACGTCTTGTTCCTTGAGCGGGGTTGTCTCTTCGAGTCCATGAATTTGTTTGTGGGTTGCTTTTATTCTATGGAGTGCTGCTTCATCACCTAACCCCCAATGGCATATTTCACATCGTGTGCTTCATAACCCTTTGTGAGTGCTTTTTGAGTATTCAATCACACTGGGGATTGTGAAAACATACTTTCTCATCCAAGCGATAGACAGTCAAGCTAAACGTCCCGACACGTCTTTGTAACGCCCCATTTTTCGTAAGCTAATAAATCATGGTTATAGAATTAACCACCAGACATATCACGCACACTCTTGGCCGATTTCGGATATGCCATTCATCGAAACTGGTGCAGCCATCCCTCTACCTTTGCCTAAAGGCAAACCCCTTTTTCCTCTTCCTCTTCCATCCTCATCCATTCTATGAGAAGCTTCTAGAACCACACACCACCCACCTCTTCCCCCCATCCTTATCCATTTCACGAGAAGCTTCCGGAATCACCCCTCACATATAATGTGTACAGGGGTCCCGATCTTCCGAAAGGTTCTGATAACTCTCGATTTGGTGGAGACTTGACACAAATCGATCCGGCTTCCGAACAACACGTTCTGAACCCTGCAATCGCAACACCACGTCTCCTCAGGTTATCAACCGATATTGCACGGTTGACCTCGCCAAGAAGGCTAATCCTTGCCTGCGAATCGAAGAACACAAGCAAGAACAAGAAAGAACGCAACCAAATTGCTGAAAGATATGAAGGACTCAAGTTGGAGTCTCACAAACCGATGAACGGCGAAACTGTTCTTGACAGAATAATCTAAGCAAAACCAAGCTGTTTGTGACGGCGGCTAGAGGGTATAAAGGAGGTGGAGGACGACCAGGAGGTGCTGGGGTCGTGACCTGACCCTAAGACACGTACATAATGGACTTGGACTCGATACAAGGCCCAATGGCCCAACTAGGTGATGCAACACCCTGACAGAGTCTAAACTTTATATTGTTTCGAAGTTTCCCATCGACTCTGAGGGAATTTTGATGTGGGGACAGTTCCATTGGAAAGTTTATCCTCTCTGCTTTCCGTGCATATGTAGAACTTCAAAAACGGAGTCCGTATGCCTCCTGTGCATCCATTTTAAGGTGGAGTGCTCCTGGGCCCGAGTTGGACTCGAGTTTGAGTTGGGCTCGGTCTCTAACTTCTTGTTGGCGTATTTTCTGGTCCTCCACGCCTCCAAACCCCTCTCCATGTATCTCCATGTCCTCTCCATGGTTCCTAATCATAATTAATCCATTCTGAGAGAAGCTTCTATAACCACCCCTCACATATCTCTTCCTCCCCCATCCTTATCCACTCCATGAGAAGCTCCCGGAACATGCATTAATTACACCTCACCAACCTCTCCTTCCTCTATCTCTATCCCTTCCCCTTCATCTATAAAAGGGGCTCGGGAGCTCACTTTCTCCCCCACCCCATTGAGCACCGGCGTTCACGTCTTCCCCCAACATCAATCTCCGACGAAGAACCCTCCCCGCCAAGCCACGACCAAGGTGAGCACCCCAACCTCCACTCTTCTTCCTGAGTCACCCCCCTTCTCCCTCTCCTCGGGTTTGGCCACAACCACCCCGCGGCATGGCCGCCTTTCTGTGAAGTGGTCCTACTTCCTATATCCCCCACCAAAAATCGGCAGCTAAATCGAGTGAGCCATAGCGTCGGCGTTCGATTTCTTACTCTCTGGCCAACCTCTTCCCGTTTACTCTTGCTGATTTGAACGCAAACCCAAGCAACCGCTTGATCGGCCTTAGACCGGATCTTACCAAAAGACAAAGATCACTTAATCTGATTCTTTGTCTAAAAATCATCTAATATCATAATATAGTTAATGCAAGCAAGTCTGAGTGATGTATATTTGCTTTGTTTGTATGTTTTCTTGTGTGCAATGTAGAACCAGTACCGGAAGAGAACCCAGAGGAGCCAAGTGACAGAGAGCACGACGCTGCAGACGGTCGCGAAGGCAAGTTCCATCAACCCCTTTTTGATCATATTTCTCCTATGTGAGGTTCATCTGTTGTGGCTAGTAGATTAGGACATTGCATTGTTGAGCATGAGTTATTCAAGTGATAGAGTGTAAACATACTAGTTTCTCTTTTTGCGGCATATTGATATGATGAGATTATGCATGATGATGTTGCCTTGTGTATGTTGCATGGTTGGGGAGAGCATGAGTTGAGACCGGGGCAGAAGGGTCAATGTTGGTGTAAGCATTACCGTGGTGGTAGACTTACGGCGATTACTATCAAGATAATAGGCTCGTGGTTTGAGTATGGAGGCTGCCCTGGTGAGCCTTAAGGATCGAGTTGTTTTGACTTATCACCTGACTTTCTTCAGTACGACCACATGACCCTGTATGGGCGGGGCTTACCCTAACCTCGGTGGCTAGCCTGACAGTCATCCACGATGGAAAGAGATATGCATTTATGAGTGAAAACTGAGAAGATATCGAGATAAGTCATGACACTGGGTTGGGGATGGCTGGTTTGGGTGATGTTTCGACTGGATGTCGTTATGACGGGCTGTATTTTATGGTCCGTGTGTGTGGGTACAACGTCCACCTCTGCAGAGTGTAGAATCCGTTCGGACGGCCGCGTCCTCGGTATAGGAAAGGTTATGGTGTGGTCCTAACAACTAGGAAGCCACCAATTGTGAGAATGAGGTGAGAGATATCTCTGGATGGGTTATTTGGTTGCATTTAGTTGCATTAGGTTGCATCACTCTTATGTTGAGCATTGCATCTATGTTTGTTTTATTCCCCTCCCGAAGGGCGAGGTGGAGCTTGCTGAGTACTTTTTGTACTCAACTGTTGTTGATATTTTCAGAGGATCCTGACTTCAACCCGGAGGACATCGAGTAGGGTCGCATCCACACCCAAGGTGTTACCGTGGAACCATGTATGAGGAGGAGCTAGTCGTCCATGTGTTTATGTCGTTACTCATCCTTATGTTAGTTCTTATGATTGTTATACTAAAGTGTATGCCATTGTAACAAAGCTCTATATGGTTGTGGTTCCACTTGTGTTGTAATATTATGTACCGAACTTTGTTTCTGGCATAATATTACATGTTTAGTTCCGATCTTATTCGTTGGGACGCTTCAAGTGGTATCAGAGCCATACTTTGTTGTAGGATGCGTACCCTAGTACTTAGGTGACCGTAGGAGACCGTAAAATAGTTGGCCTGTAGGAAACCTGGACCGTAGAGCCTTGGTGATAGGTTTTGCTCTCATCTAATCCTTGTGCCCTATTCTAAGCTAGATGGCCTATGACCGTATCACCACCTTCTGCATCAACGAAGATGGCTTCCCCAAGGTGCTCTATGCCGCCACGGCACGACTCGGTATTCTAGACCGTCCGGAGTATGTGGGTCATGAGTTTGTGGAGCATGGCATCGAAAGCTGCGAGGTCGCTGTGCACATCGGCACCAGTGAGAGGTTCCTGGACATGAAGCCATGGAATGTCTCCGCCACTTGTTGCCGCATGCAAGATACATTTCAATTGGTGGCCCGCAAAGCCCTGAAGTACCTCTGCCACATGTTTGACTGGCATTTGGGTTCCACACCCATGAAGTACTTCCCACCACTGGACCGTAGTCGTCCCGCATGGATGGCAAGGATTCACAACATGGAGGGCCTCGGGTCGACCGAAGATGACCCCACCATTGTCGCCATGTCCGGTTATTTATTGAGCCTGGACGACTTGTACGACTAGTGGAACCAGCGCATGAAGACCCTCGTCCAACGTGCTGAGACATTGGAGACCCGCTGGCAAAAGGCTAAGCTAGTACTGGCACAGGTTGAAGCCCGGGTTGCCAATGCCAAAAGTCGTGTCGCCTTGGTCGAGGAGAACCTTAGGGAGCAGGCCAACCGCCACAACCAGCTGCTTAGGGGTGTCTACCTCGTTGACCGGGCCAAGCGAAAGGACCGTCAGGCAGGTGCAATGACGGAGCCACTGATCGGAGAAGGAACTCCATCATATCACCTATCCAACCCTCTTAGGAGGATTTGTGAGCCCGTGCCACCTAATCCTCCGACCTCACCTCACGGGACCAACGAAGACCCTAAAGATCAGGATGTAGGACCCAGTAGCCAGGCAGAGGTCCCGGCTGACCCTTAAGGGTACGGACCCAGGGACGACATGCGCTATGTATCTTGTACCCGCTTGCCTAAATGTGAATGAATGCTTGGTGTGTTGCTTGCAATGTTTGATGTTTGCATGAATTGTGTGGTACAAAACTATATATGTGTATTTAGATACACATAGTAAAATAGAAAAAATAAACAATAATAAAAGACAGTAAGCATAACTAATTATGACACACCATAGTAATAATAATAATAGAAAGAAAAATCTAAACCCATCGATTGCCTTGTCATAGATGCCTCGCCGCTCGAGCCGAGCCACTAATGGACACGAGGCGAATCAAGGACTACGAGAGATTCCGCCTGCACTTCACGAGCATGAGACAACGGAGAGTGCACCTGTCCAGACACATCCCCAAGCACCTACCTATGACCTGACTGCCTTTCTAGACCACCAGACTCGACTCCTCCAGATACTGGCGAACACCCTGGCTGCTCAGAATGACAATGGTCCCAACAACCATCAGCCAGTGCTGCAGAACAATCACCAGATCACGGACTTCAACAGGATGAACCCACCCAAGCTTTCTGGATCCGAGGAACCTATTGAGGCGGATGACTTGCTAAAAGAGATTGAGATGAAACTCGAGGTTGTGCATGCAGATGAGCAAGATAAGGTTCTGCTTGCAGTCCAACAACTGAGAGGATCTGCTTTAGCTTGGTGGCACAACTACAGAGAGATGCATCCACATGCCAGGACCATGATATGGGATGAGTTTGTGAAGTTGTTTAGAGAGCAACACATCCCAAGTAGCATTGTGAAGCTAAAGAGGGATGACTTTATGAACCTTAAACGGAAGGGTCTAACCGTGACGGAGTATCTACACAAGTTCACCGGGTTATCCCGCTATGACCCTCACGTGGATACAGAATAGAAAAAGCAAGAAGCCTTTCTGCGTGGGTTAAACACTGAGATCAGAAAATTTCTTGACGCATCTGTTTATCAAGATTTCAATACCCTGGTTAACAAGGCCATCACTACGGAAAAGAACATAGAGGATGAGATACGGGAGAAGAAAAGGAAATTTGAGGACAAGAAGGTGTTCCAGCAGGTGAAACTTAAGAGGACTAATTAACTTGTTTATTCAGTACAAAGGGCCCAGCAACCGACCTACTTTGTGCAAAAGAGCCAATAACCTATTTACTCTGGGCATATGGCTCATAGTGGTGTATCCTACAAAGCACCAACCACAACCTTAAAGCAACTGGTATAGCCTGCTAAATCACATGGCTCATTCCGTCCTCAGCAGTTTGGAGTCAATCAGACTGGTGGCCAGAGGGTTTGTTTGAGCTGCCGTGAGTCTAGGCATATCGCCGTTAACTGCCCGTACATGATTAAGCCAACAGCATCTGCCGTCTCGAACATAGTTAACAGACCAAGGCAACCAGCCGGAGGTAGGCGTGGATCACCGTCAAGGACTCAACACTTCTTTGGAAAGGCCACAATAAACCACATCTACACCGAAGAGGCAAATGCAGCACCAGGAGTTCTACTTGGTGAGTTCTTGGTTCAGTCAGTTTTGGCTTCAGTACTATTTGACTCTGGTGCATCGCATTCTTTTATATCATCACACTTCGTAGAGACACATGATATATGTACTATAGCCCTTAAGAGGCCCTAAATGACTCGATCACCAGGAGGTTATATATCTTGCCTCCTTGGAGTTAACAACATCCCTTTAAACCTAAGTGGGGTAGAGTTCTTGGTTAATCTAGTAGTGCTTGATTCACATGGGATAGATGTGATCCTCGATATGGATTGGTTATCCCAGTGCAATGGGAGTATAGCTTGTGCACAGAGGACTGTGACAGTGACAAACCATGAAGGGAAGACTGTCACATGTCCTGTCAAGTCCAGCTTGTCTGAGCCAATAGTAAATCAGTTGAAGTCGGAAACACCTCAAGAAGTGCTCAGTGATTAAGGAGTATGTTGATGTGTTCCATAAGGAGTTGCAAGGCATGCCGCCAGGAAGAGAAGTGGAGTTCTCCATTGATATAGTTCCTGGAACTGTCCCAATAGCTAAGAGGCCTTATAGAATGGCAGCGCCAGAACTAGCCGAGTTGAAAAACAGTTAGATGAGTTGCAAGAGAAAGGGTACATAAGTCCTAGTGCATCACCACCGGGCGCACCAGTCCTCTTCATAGAGAAAAAGGATGGAAGCAAGAGACTCTGTGTAGATTACCGAGCTCTTAATGCGGTGACCTTCAAGAACAAATACCCTCTACCCCGGATAGATGATCTATTCGACCAGCTTAATGGTGCCAAGTTTTTCTCAAAGATTGACTTGAGGTCCGAATATCATCAAGTGAGGATTGAGCCCGAAGATATACCTAAGACAACATTTGTGACTCGCTACGTTCAGTTCGAGTTCACAATGATGTCTTTTGGATTAACTAATGCCCCTGCCTACTTCATGAACCTAATGAACCGGGTGTTCATGCAAGAGTTGGACAAGTTTGTCGTTGTCTTCATCGACGATATTCTAGTCTATTCACGAAGTGAAGCAGAGCACGTGCAGCACCTGCTTGTTGTTCTGGACCGGCCCAAGAGCCATCAACTTTATGCCAAGTTCAGCAAATGTGAGTTTTGGTTACAGAAAGTTAGTTTCCTTGGGCATGTGCTGATAGCCGAGGGAGTTGCAGTTGATCCAGAGAAGGTCAAAGGCGTATCATCTTGGAAGCAACCAACTTCGGTCTCGGAGATTCGTAGTTTTCTGGGTATGGCTGGTTAATCGGAGGTTCATCAAATGATTTTCTAAGCTAGCTCGACCAATGATGGAACTACTAAAAAAGGATAAGAAGTTTGTGTGGACTGAAGCATGTGAGCGAAGTTTTCATGAGTTGAAAGAAAGACTAACCACGGCCCCAGTCTTAGTCTTACCAGATACTCACAAGAGCTTCGTTATTTATTGTGATGCTTCTAGACACGGCCTTGGATGTGTGTTAATGCAAGGACGAGTGGTGTCCTATGCCTCTCGTCAGTTAAGGCCACACGAGCATAACTACCCAACCCATGGCTTAGAATTGGCTGCGTGTAACACCCTTGAATTTGTTACCATGCATTGCATACACTTTTCATGTAGAGAAGCATTCGAAAAGAAGTAGAAATGGAGAAAGAACCCTAAAATGCAGAAAGAACCATAGAAATGGAGAAACGAACCATAGAAATGGAGAAAGAACCATAAAAATGGAGAAGGGAATATAGAAATGGAGAATGGGACATAGAAATGGAGAGGGGAATATAGAAATGGAAAAAGGGACATAGAAATGGAAACAAGATAGCTGAAATTAGCCATTCCCAAATTTCCCCAATTTTTCCCCTAATTTCCCAAATTCCCCAACTCTCCGAAAGGGGAATTTTCCCACATTTGGACTAGGACTCTTTGGTTGAGTTTCAATTGGAGTAGGACTCTTCTCCCCCCTTATAAATACAACCCCCAGCCCCCCCTTGGCCGCAACCCCTCCCCCTCCCAAGTCGCCAAGATGTAACCCCCTCCAAGTCGCCGAGTTGGCCACCTTCCTGCCAGAGTTTGGTCACCGGTGAGCCCCGCCATCGAGCCCCACCGTCGAGGTCCGTCATCGAGCCCCGCCGTCGAGACCCGCCGCCGAGCCCCGTCACGCCTCGCCGCCGCCGTCGCCGGAGAAGAAGCCCGACGATCTGTCCTACCATAATTTTTCCATCGAAAAATCCCCCACTGCTGCCATTGCTAGGAGAAAGGCCCCGCCACAAGGAGGAAGTGAGGTAGGTCTCCATTACCCATCTTACAACGTCGCCGCTGTTTCTACGCATCCGTTTTCTTTGCCCCCTTCGAGCAGAAACTTTTGCGTGTGGACTGATCGTGTTTTGATCGATTTTTGACGGTGGAATTGATCTAGATCATGAGTCAAGATCATCACCACGTACACACTTGATCCCTACACCCTTGTTCATCATAAAATCCCATGAAAGCCCATTAAAACATGCAAGAACACGTAAAACTGGTTCTATAAAACTGCACTATAGGATTTGCATTCATCTACCCCATTGCATCTTGAGTAAAGTTGTGCATGATGATTGATTGCTGTAAATCTTGTATGTGCATGGTCGTGAGTAGAAGGACAAGCTTAAGAGGCCGTCTATGAGGAACTACAGCACCAAGACTTTGAGACGCTTGAGCAACACGAACCACGGGAGCAAGGCAAGTGCCCCTTGACCATATTGTTCCCATGTTTTAAAACTGTTTTGTTTGCGAAAACGTGTATGCTTGAGTCAACTTGATGGGACACCTTTTTATAGGAGTTTACTAGTTTTGTTAGCCATCCTTGTCGCAGGGAAAGTTAATGAGTCGGGTATGGTCGTTTTTCCTTTTTGCTTCGCTTAATTTATGGAATACGGGAAGCTGAATTATATCATGGTTAGCTACTGCACTCATATGAATAATGATGATGAGAACTTGATGATGTTAATGAGCATGGAATCGGGGAGATTTAGGCAAGATTGGTTCGTGGATGTTGATGAATTAGATGGTGGTTTACTTGCCGTAGATCTAAGGACCGATTCATGCGAGAACATGCCAGAAAAACAGTGCCACCACAAGGCCAAATATGGGTGCGGCTTAGCTAACTAATTAGGTGTGTTGCTAGCTTGCTATGGACCGTTGGATGGCGCGGGGAATGGGAGTCGAGAGGGACTGCCCTGGGAACTGCATGGCACAAGAGGGGGCCCGTGGGTGGTGTGGGGGACCATCCCGTGGTTCACCCACTCCGGGATCGCATAGTGTGGTGCCGTGCGATGCGACACCCAACAGCACACACAAAAAGAATTAAGAACAACAAACTTTTATTTTATATAAAATAATGGAAGTTTTTTTTAAAACTTAATTATACAGCGGAAGTATTATACATAGGTAGCCTCTCATCCTAACTATGCAAAACTGCAGCCATCCAGCCTGGGACGCTACACACTAGCAGCACTCAAGCGTAGATCACGGCGGCGTGCAGGGCTCCAGCTCGGCCGTGTACCCCGACGAGGGCATCACCTCGTCCTCGGAACCTTCCTCATAACTCTCACCTGCACACAGCTCAAATATTGCAACCGTGAGCACAATGGCTTAGCAAGTCTTAACCGACAACCCTAGGCATGAAACTCTACATGCAAGGATGTGTAAGATAGGAAAAAGGACTTTGCGATAAAGACACGCCTACATGTTGATCCTTACTTTCAGTTTTGTGGCAACAGGTTAATGAGCCTTAGGCAGCCCTCACATCTGAAGTCCACAATCAAACAAGAAACACTTTCCTCCGATGTGGTGATGCCCAAAGTGGAATATAAACTTAATTAGCTCTATAACTACAGCATACAAGGTTTCAAGACATTAACAGTTCAATACAGCATATTCAGTTGGCTTATTTCACTTCTTACTACGTCGCAACACAGTGAACAAGCGGGTACTCAAATAACCACGAGGGACGGTGATTGCAATCAGGACACACCCGGATAACACGTCACATACACACACTTTCAGAAGCGTGATTCCACACCCTTCCTACTCTATTGTATGAAAAAACCTTTCAAAGGCAACCCAAATGCCGAACCGGTCCATCCGTAACGGGCAGAAGGTCACCGCGCGGAGCGTGACTGTGCCCACCGGCAGATTTACACCTTGCTACCCTCAACCCACTCCTATAAAATGGTTGGGTAAGCCTTGGCACCCAGGTTAACCAATTACATCGGTTTCCTGGTTCCCATATGCCAGTATGCATCCGGTACTGTTCGATACTTGTCCAGTAGGGCCGCACACGGCTCAGTCCTCAATCGACACCAACAGGGCTACGCACGTGAGACCTCCACTCACTGCATCCTATCCCCCCTGTTGGGTCTCATTTTCACCACTTTAAGCCATTCTCTACCTCTTTTCATACCGTGTGAATAAATACCTATCTCGCGAGTAGATTCCAACCACTCGACTTCTATCGAGATCCTATGAACATTGGCATGGCATTCTCTACCCGTCGAGTCTGTAAACTACCCAACCCTCCATAGGAGTTAAAAGGCTATGCAAGTGGGGTTTCAATCACCCTAACTCTAATGCAAGCATTTCACCCTAAACATAAGTGATACAAATAAAGAATTTGCAAAAGTACTTAAATGCAAACCGGGGCTTGCCTGGTTGCGAGTTAAATGGAAGTCAGCTTCTGGTGGGAGGATGTCCAACGGCTCCGGTGCGTCCTCAACTTCGGTCACTAAATGAAATGTAGCAAAATATATGTATAAGTGCTAAGTACTTATAAGAAGTAAATTTCTATTCATAGCTACCGCTATTAAGGATCCTTAATTGGCTTTGGGACTTTTCCAGTGGATACTAGACTCTCTAAGGACGATCTGAGCAAAATTTGGAGAATTTTCATTGCACCTTGTGCTCTCCAAAATTCCCACAAGCACAAGGCTTCTCTGAATTTTAAGCCCAAATCAGGAGCTTTGACATGACTAACAGTTGAATATCTAATCAGGGTAGGTCTCCATGGTTCTGACAAAATTTGTTTCACCATTTTTGGAGCTACCAATAGAGAGATATGAATTTTGGAAGTTGGACAGGGGTTCTGAAAAGTTTCTGTTTAAACTTGAATTTTCAAATAAGGGCTGAGTTTGGAAGGCAATTTAGCATAGCAAATGAACTCCATTGAAGCTCAAATTTTTACTGGAGATCAGTAATATCATGAGGAACTTCCTGGCCAAATTTGAAGAAGATCCATAACAGGGATCTTCTGGAATTAATTCCCAAAGATTTAAATTTGATGAATTTTGGAGAAATTTCCAAAGATCCTCAGATCAATTTCTTTGCATTTCTGCAAATTACTGACTGAGAGGAATCCAACAAATTTTTTTAAAAAATTTTGCACATTCCTACTGAGAGTTATGGTCCTTTGAAGTTTGCACTAAATCTGGAAGTTGAAGAAATATTTAAACTCTGGCTTTGGGCCCCACCTGTGGCGCTATCCACTCAGATGACGGCAACACCGGGGCCACAGGGTTATTTCCCGCACAGCTGCACCCGATCCGGTGCCACAGGCCGATCCCCACGCGGTACAGAGGCTGACCGGTGGGAAGGCCCTCCTTCTTTTTCCTCGCGCTGCCCGCGCCTCCCGCGGCGGCGCACGCCGGCGAGGCTCGCCCGGACGGTGTTCCCGTGGTCCGAACTTCCCCAAACTCACCGCCTGTGAGTTCTACACCGTGCTGAACACGATGGTGGGTCGGGAGCGGATGACAACGGCCGGAACGGTGCTCGCACAGGCAACCATGTCGAACCTCACTTTGGCGACCTCGTTCTCACTCGACAGTGGGTCTTTCGGGCTAGGGTTTGCTCTAAAAGCACCAGTGTCACCTGGACAACATCGACCCATAGCTCGCTCTCCTTGAAAACACTGGAGAGGGGACCTCACCGGCGACCCGAGCCCGCAACACGACGGCGGTGACAAAAACTCGAAGAGCTCCTTCAGTCCTTGATGGTTTCTAGCACCGTTTGAGCGCGAAGGACCGTAGGGATCTAACAAAGCTTCTCCTAGACCAGAATGAGCTCTAGCTACTGCTGCGCGACGAATTTGATCATAGACTGAACAGCGTCACTATGAACTAGGGTTTGGTAAAACCCAAAATTCTCACTACCCGCTTGATCAATTGACATGAAGCTTTCGGCAACACGATCTACGGACAACAACACACCTTTATTGCATAGGGAAGGGGCGGTGAAACTGGCCGTAGCGTGCTGTCCACAGTGAGCCGAACGTGGTTCCAACGGGGCACCTCCGAACATCGCGCCAAGTTCTGTTTTGCACGTAGCACGAGCTAGGAAACTTAGGTGGGAGAACGGTGGATGCTGGAGCACGCACGCTTGTTTTTGTTGCTTGGAGCTCGATCACCCGAGCCCGGGCGAGTGTGTGCGAAGAAGGAACAGAAACGGCGCCGGGGCAGTTTCTCGCGGGAGAGAGCGGAGGGAGCAAAAGAGAGTTTCGGTGCTGCAGCTGGGGTGTGCGGAGATGATCACGCGGCCGAGAAACAGGAGCTGGCGCGGTGCTGTTGTGACACCCTCATTTTCAGGTTCTGCATATATTCATATTTTATATAAAGAAAACATTTTTTAATAAATAGAAACCGAGAAAGAATAAAAAAGATAGCCAAAAGAGCCAATTCCGGTTCGCCTCATCTCGACAAGGGGGAGAGGCCCGCCGCCAAACTGGCTACATGGCAGGCTCGGGGATCGTCCCTGCGGCAGAGGGCGAGGTCCGACCCCGTGGGACACGTGTTGCCCCCGGAGCTAGCCTTTACGGAGGAGCGAGGCCAGTCCCGCTAGACATGTGTCGGCTGCGGAGCTAGTCCCTGAGGAAAAGAAAAGGTCTAGCCACGCAGGAACCGTGTTGCTCTTGGAGCTCGTCTCTGAGAGGTCCGGCCCCGCTAGACACGTGTCGCTCTCGGAGCACACCTCCGAGAGGTCCGGTCCTACTGGACACGTGTCACCTCCGGAGCTCATCTCCGAGAGGTCCGACCCGCGGGACACATGTCGCTCTCGGAGCTCACCTCCGAGAGGTCCGACACTACTGGACACGTGTCACCTTCGGAGCTCACCTCCGGGAGGTCCGACACTACTGGATACGTGTCACCTCCGGAGCTTATCTCCAGGAGGTCCGTTACTGTTGGACACGTGTCAACATCGGAGCTCGTCTTCGAGAAGAAAGGAAGTCCGGCGCTGTTAGGACACGTGGCAATCTCGGAGCCCACCTCCAAAGAGAGGGAAGGTCCGGCACTGACACGTGGCACATTCGGAGCTTCCTTCGAAGAGAGGGGAGGTCTGGAACTGACACGTGGCGCACGCAGAGCTCGTCTCTGGAGAGAGGGAAGGTCCCGCCCGCCAGGACGCGTGGCACACGCGGAGCTCACCTCTGAGTAAGAGGGAGGTCTCGTCCGCTTGACACGCGGCACAACCAGAGCTTGTCTCTGCGAAAAAGGGAGCCCAGGTTCCCGCAGGACACGTGGAGCCTCCGAGCTCATCACCGAGGAGGTGACGAGATTTGAAGCGGTTTTTCTTCTGTATGCATGGGAATTCCTAGTACTGAGAAAACCGACACAATTTCCACAATGATACCGCACCAAATCAACTAAAAATAAGTTGTTAAGATTCAAAAACAATTTGAATAGGACTCTTATTCAAATTCCGATCTGAGGAGGACTCTTTGTTTTCTCTTATAAATAGAACCGAAAACCTTTGGCCGCAACCACGTACTACTTTTCCACCTCCTGAGCCGACAACTTAGAGCCCTAGCCCCAGCTCGCTGAGCTAAAACCCCTTCACCGGAGTTTGACCACCGAAGAGATCGCTGACGAGCCCAGAGATGATTGCCATCGCCGGAGGAGAGCCGACGATCTGAGAAAAGACCCGAAGGAAGTAAGGTAGGTCTCCAATACCACCTTACGACATCATCGTGTTTTCTTTGCATCTGTTCTACGATCCCTTTGAACAGAAGATTTTTCATGGACAGATCACGTGTTGATCGGTTGATCTAGATCTAAAGTCAAGATCATCGCCATGTCCACAATTGATCTTTACACCTATGTTCATCGTAAAACCCATGCAAGCCATGCAAGAATACGTACAAACTAAACTGCATCATAGGATTAACATGCATATGCATAATTGCATCTTAAAGTAAAGTTGTGCATAATGATTGATTGCTATGAATCTTGTATGTGCGTGATCGCGTATAGAAGGACAAGCTCAGGGAGCTACCTATGATGGACTACAACAACAAGAATTCGAGCAACAGGAACCGCAAGAACAAGGCAAGTGCCCCTTGACCATATTGATCCCGTATTTTGGAAAACTGTTTTGTTTGCGAAAAGGTGTGTGTGCTTGAGTCAACATGATAGGAAACCCTTTTATAGGAGTTTACTAGTTTTGGTTAAACCACCCTTGTCGCCAGGGAAGTTTATGAGTCAGTTATGGTTTTTGCTTTTATGCTTCGCTGAGTCCATGGGATACGGGAAGCGAGATAGATGTGTCTAGCTAACTGCACTCGTATGAATAATGTTAATGAGAAACTGATGTTGATAATGAACGTGAATCGGAGGGAGATCTAGGCCAGCCTGGGTTTGTGAATGAGGTAGAATGAGATGGTGGTTTACTTGCCGTAGATCTAAGGTCCAGTTCATGCGAGCACATGCCAGGATAATAGTGCCACCACAAGGCCAAGTATGAGTGCGGCTTAGCTGAGTAATTAGGTAAGTTACTAGATTGTTATGGACCGTGGAAGGCGCGGGAAATGGGAGTCGAGTGAGGACTGTCCTGGGAACTGCATGGCACAAGAGGGGGCCCGTGGGTGGGAGAATTGGAGATTCTAGCCTGCTGGTGAAACCTTAGTGAGTCCATACATCTAGTAGCCCCTTTGTAAAGGCTATTTTGTGATCTCTTGACCATACACCGATGGTTGTGTACTGGTATAATGGAGGTTCTACAGTTGTCAACGGGTGACGAAATCACAAACTTGTGGGCGACGAAATCACAAACTTGTGAGGTTCTACAGTCATCGACGGGTGACTCGTCCACCACCACGTGGGAGTGCCCTTAACCCCATTGAGGTGTCCGATGGACCATATTGGGAGGAGGTGAAAATGGACCCTCATGATGAAGATGAAGTCAATATCATTAGGAAGAGGATCCGGAAGAGGTGGAACCATTCGAACATGACATGGAGGATGATCCATAAGAACGGCATTGGTACGCACCTCAGGAGGACTTTCACGTGGGCTTACACCCCGTGGAGCCTCATGAAGCTATGTCGGGAGGAGATGAATCCGAAGAGGAGCCACCCCTTGCTGAGTCCAATAATGAAGGTGATGTATGGGCCGACCATTCAGTTCAAGAATTTTGGTCCGACGGAATGGAAGGAGGACACATATCCAAGGAGCTCAAAGAATTTCTGGATTGCTGCAGGCTATACACGGAGTATGTTCTCAAGAAAGTCCCTCGTCTCGGACATGAAGAGTGTAAGGCTGAAATAACCATCCTATCTAACGGTAGGTTTGTCACCCGGCACTTCGCACCCACATGGAGAGCTACAACGGCAGAAGCTATCGATGATGCTGCGTGGGATGCACTCACCGGACTGTGCTACGCCTTCCGTGAGCAGCTTGAGGACACCACTTTTGAGCTGCACCCGTATCGGAAGAGTGGTACAATGGAGATCATTGGACCCCATGAAGGAGCTCTTTCCAACCCACAAGCTGCTGACAAGTCTCAGAGGTTGCTCGTGGAGTTTAGAAACCACTATGCAAGCGCACAATAAGAGATCCGTTACCTCCGCAAGAAGCTGTATTGCTGGAGAAACAAGAGGAGACTCGTGCCAAAGCGGGAGCAAATGGAGCACCAGCGTCACCTTTCCCTACATGAACTGCCGACTCACCATGGCGTGCGACCATGTATGGACCACCCCCGTCACACGGCGAGAACAGCACCGGTTCTCACGATTAAGTTTAGGTTTCCCATTGAATAAAGTTGTAATAGGAACGCTTAGACGTAGTAGGCTGAAATCGGAGTGGTGTGCAGAATTTTTGTGACGCCCTCAATTCTGTGGAAAACCACGGAACCGAGAACTAATGCATATTTGTGCCCAGGATGTTCATCACACATACACATACGTTCCACAAACTGAATTCAGATTATATATTACCACGAATAACAAAGTTTATTACAATCACCTCATGAGTCTTGGACTCATGCTCACAGCGGAAGTCTTATTTCTATGCAGCGGAAGTCCTTATTTAAATGCGGAAGCAAAAACTAATGTGGAAGCGGAACTAAGCAGAAGTGGCTCCATCTCTACTCCCTCCACAGGCAAGGTTGAGAATAGATCACACGCCATAATGCTCTACTCGGTCTTCATAGTAGTCTTCTCTTGCTGTTGATGAGGAAATAATAATGCAAGTTTGAGCACAATGATGTACTCAGCAAGTGCGGGAATAACACATGATATGCAGCTCATAAACAAGGTAGGTATAAAAGGCTTATTTGCAGAATAGCAGTTCTGTAAAAACCATGATAAAACAACAACTTACGTTTAAATGTAATCCCAACATGTATTAAATTACCAACATACCTCCGTCACTTCCCGTGTTCCATCCGAACATTAACCAATCTTTTTATTCATACTCACGAATACCTCCTCATATTCGCTACCATTTCACCTCATAAAACAACCTCGTCTCGCTCCAAGACCAATCTTATGTCATGACCCATCAGTCATGCAACCATCTCATCCCCCGGACTCAACAGTCCCAAACCCAACCATAACCAATAACCATAACCAATAACCATAACCAATGACCATAACCAATAACCATCCCATCTAATCATGGCAGTTTAACCAGGTGCTCATAACCGTAAGCTCGGCTATCATGATAGTTTTAATAACTCTGCAGAGTTTGCACCTCTTTACCCACAAGTTTGTGATTTCGTCACCCGTCGGCGACTGCAGAACCTCCATTATACCAGTACACAACCGTCGGTGTATGGTCAAGAGATCACAAAATAGCCTTTACAAAGGGGTTACTAGATGTATGGACTCACTAAGGTTTCACCGGCAGGCTAGAATCTCCAATTCTCCCACCCACGGGCCCCCTCTTGTGCCATGCAGTTCCCAGGGCAGTCCTCACTCGACTCCCATTCCCCGCGCCTTCCACAAGCCATAACACTCTAGCAACTTACCTAATTACTCAGCTAAGCCGCACCCATACTTGGCCTTGTGGTGGCACTGTTATCCTGGCATGTGCATGCATGAACTGGTCCTTAGATCTACGGAAAGTAAAACCACCATCTCATGCTACCTCATTCACAAACCCAGGCTTGCCTAGATCTTCCCTCCGATCCATGTTCATTAGCCTCATCAATTACTGATTATCAGTACGAGTGCAGTTAGCTAGACACATCTATCTCGCTTCCCAATCCCATAAACTCAGCGAAGCATAAAGCAAAAACCATACCCGACTCATAAACTTCCCTGGCGACAAGGATGGTTTAATCGAAACTAGTAAACTCCTATAAAAAGGGTTTCCCATCATGTTTTGACTCAGCACACACACCTTTTCGCAAAACAAAACAGTTTTACCCAAAACATAGGATCAACATGGTCAAGGAGCACTTGCCTTGTTCTTGCGGTTCTCGTTGTTCTTGATTTTGTTGCTGCAGCTCATCGTAGACAGCTTCCTGAGTTTGTCCTGCTTTGTAGGATTCACGTGCATGCAAATTCGCAGCAATCAATATCATGTACAAACCCTAAACTAGGTGCGATGATGCACATGCATGCTATCCTATGATTAGTTTTATTAGATCGATCTGTACTTATTCTTGCATGGCTTGCATGGTCAGAGGTGTTCGTGATGATCTGGTTTGTAGATCAAACTGATCATCAAGTGATCTGTCCACGAAAAGGCTTCTGTTCGAAAGGAATTGAAGAACAGATGCAAAAGAGATGAACTCAGTGATGTTGTAAGGTGGTATCGAAATCCTACCTTACGCTCTTCTTGACTTTGAGGTCCTCCTCAGACCACTTGGTTCTTCTCCGATGATCTCCCTTGTTGCGCTTCGGCGATGTTTTGCTCGGCGAGTTAGGGCTAGAGCGCTAAGTCGTCGACTCAGCAGTTGAAAGAGAAGTTCGTGATTTCAGCCAGAGGTTTCGTGTTCTATTTATAATCAGGAAAAGAAGAGTCCTAATCTGATTGGATCCCGAATAAGAGTCTTATTCAGATCTTTGTTAGATCCTGACGTCTTATCTTCAGTAACATCGTGGAGTTTAGATCGGTTTCCATTGCGTACCGGTATCTTCACGCGTAAAAACTGCTCCAGACTCGTTACCTCCGCGGTGATGAGCTCCGGAAGCTCCACGTATCCTTCCGAGCCTGGTATTTCTTCTCCCGCGGAGACGAGCTCCGGTTGTGCCGCGTGTCAATCGATCAAGACCTCCCTCTTCTTCGAGCTCCGCGCATGCCACGTGTGGGTGCCGGTCTTTCCGCTCTCCTTTCCTCAGGGACATGCCCCGAGGTCGACACATGTTTAGCTGCGACGGACCTTCCGGTGATAAGCTCCGGTGGCGACACGTATTCGATAGATCCGGACTTCTCTGAGATGAGCTCCGGAATTGACACGTATCCCCCGCGAATGGTCCTCTGATTTCCGCGAGGACTAGCTCCGAGGATGACACGTGTCCCAAAAAAATGCCTTTGCTTCTTCCGCAGCGGCTAGCTCTGCGGTAGCACGTGTCCCACAGGGTCGGTCCTCTTTCCAATTGCGGAGGTGACCCCCGAGCCTGCCACGTAGCTAGTTTAGCGGCGGACCTCTCCCAATTTCTCGGGAATGAGCTCCGAACACGCCACATGGTCTGCTAGCCGTGGAAATTGCCTTTGGTGCTCTTGGAGAGCTTTATTGGCTATCCTTTTGGTACTTGTCTCAGTTTCTACTCTTCTTAAAATGTTTTTCTTCTTCATAAAACATGAATATATGCTGACACCCGAGGTGAGGGTGTCACAATTTTATGATGATTGCTTGTGTTTGTCTGCTGTTGTGAGTTGTGGGATGCTTCGACGAATGCCCACATCCACACATAGTGGAGAGATGTGAGATGCTTCGGCAGTTGTTCACATCCTCATATAGGCTGAAATTAATAAAATAAGTTGCTTAGTTTCATATACCTTGATGCATATAGTATGTCCGAATGTAAGTCTTAAAATAAGGGGGTAGACTTTCTTGCCAACCTTATCGTCTTGGATTCCCAAAGGATTGACATAATACTTGGAATGGACTGGCTAAGCAGGTACAATGAAGTAATACAATGTGCTCAAAGGATCATGCAGTTGACGAATGAGCACAGTACTCGTATTGAGTTTGAGGCAGTCCAACCTACAACCAAGAAGGCAGTGCTGAACCACATCGAAGAAGCGCCAATGGAAAGCATTCCATTGGTTCAAGAATATTCAGATGTGTTCCCGAAAGAACTTCCAGGTATGCCACCTTACCGGGACATTGAATTTGCTATTGATTTAGTACCTGGAACTACACCTATAGCGAAGAGGCCGTATAGGATGCCCGCTAATGAACTAGTGGAGCTCAAAAAGCAAATTTAGGAGCAGCTAGAAAAGGGTTTTATACGCTCAAAAAGCAAATTTAGGAGCCCTTGTGCTCTTTGTAGACAAGAAGGATGGGACCCAAAGCATGTGTGTGGATTATAGGTCTCTCAATGAGGTGACGATCAAGAATAAATACCCTCTGCCCCGTATAGAGGACCTATTCGACCAAATGAAAGGTGCCTGAATTTTCTCCAAGATTGATCTTCGGTCGGGATACTTCCAGCTGAATATTAAGCCCTCCGACATACCCAAGACTGCATTTCGAACATGGTATGGTTCGTATGAGTATATCGGTATATCTTTTGGGTTAACGAATGCACCCACATACTTTATGTACCTCATAAATAAGATCTTCATGGAGTACTTGGACAAGTTCGTCGTGCTTTACGATCGCCGGTTCATCAAGGATTTCTCCAAAATAGCGAAGCCTATGACTGAATTGCTAATGAAGGGGAAAGCATTTTAGTGGACACAAGCATGTCAAGACAGCTTTGAGGAGCTAAAGAAGAGATTAACAACAGCGCCGGTTTTGGTACTGCCGGACGTGAGCAAGAGCTTCGATATATATTGTGACGCATCAAGACAAGGGCTTGGATTTGTGCTTATGCAAGGAGGACAATTGGTCGCCTATGCATCGAGACAACTAAATAAAAATGAGCTGAATTACCCCACACATGACTTGAAACTTGCAGCCGTGGTACATGCTTTGAAGATTTGGAGGCATTATATCCTTGGCCACCGATGTGAGATCTATACGGATCACAAAAGACTCAAGTATATGTTCATGCAGACGGATCTGAATTTGAGGCAACGTCGATGGTTGGAACTCATCAAGTATTATGATGTTGGAATCAACTATCACCCCGGGAAGGCCAATGTAGTAGCTGATGCGTTGAGCCGAAAAGGAGCATGTCACCAACTCACGGTTCGGGAGCTGCCACCCGATCCACGCAAGGAGTTCGAATGGTTACATCTCGGGTTCTTGAACGAGATGGAGGTGATAGAACTGAACTCCTCGCTGGAACAAGAGATACAAGATGGCCAAGCAACGGATGAGGAAATCAAGGAAAGAATCTGACAAGGCATAGAAAAAGATTTCAAGGAAGACGAGAAAGGCACGCTTTGGTTAGGCAAAAGGATTTATGTGCCTAACGTGAAGCACATCCGCGACATGATATTAAAGGAGGCACATGACTCGCCTTATTCCATACATTACAGCTGTATAAAGATGTACAAGGACCTGAAAACTTGCTATTGATGGAATGGTATGAAAAGGGACATAGCTGAATATGTTGCCTTATGCGACACATTCCAACAAGTGATAGCCAAACATCAAAGACCCGCTGGATTGTTGCAGCCATTAAAAGTACCCGAGTGGAAGTGTGAAGACATCAGCATTGATTTCATAGTCGGATTGCCACGTACTCAGTCGGGTTACGACTCTATTTGGGTTATTGTGGACCGATTGACGAAAACAGCCCATTTCCTTCCTGTTAGAACAAAGTACATCGTCGTCCAACTAGCCGAGCTGTATATGGAGCAAATCGTGTGTCGCCATGGAGTTCCGAAGATGATAGTTTCAGATCGAGGTTCTCAATTTACCTCTAGATTCTGGAAGAAGCTGCATGAAGCCATGGGTACACGGCTGAATTTCAGCCCCGCTTATCACCTGCAAACCGACGGGCAAACTGAGAGGACAAATCAGATTTTGGAAGAAATGTTGAGAGCTTGCGCCTTGAAACATGGGTGTAGTTGGGATAGGAGCTTGCCGTATGCTGAATTCTCATACAACAACAGCTACCAAGCCAGCATGAAGATGTCACCTTTCAAAGCATTGTATGGTAGCCGGTGTAGAACACCGCTGTTCTGGAATGAGACCGGAGAAAGCCAAGTGTCTGGACCCGAAGTGCTGCAAGACGCCAAAAAGCAAGTCCAAACGATACGAGAAAACTTGAACGCTGCCCAGTCACGACAAAGAAGTTATGCGGACAATAGGCGAAGAAAATTAACCTTCAAAGTAGGAGACTTCGTGTATCTTAAAGTATCGCCTATCCGAGGCCAATGACGGTTCAACGTCAAAGGCAAATTAGCACCTCGCTACATCGGGTCATTCAAGATTTTGGGCAAGCGAGGAGAAGTAGCCTATCAACTAGAGCTGCAAACGCACCTCTCCGACGTGCACGGTTCTTGATTTGAATTTTGTGGCAGTACCTGCCGTGTTTTGGATATTATGATTGTGTGCCAGAGCTAGTAGGGCCATGGGGCTCGAACGGTCGAATAAAAACCTAGGGAACTCGTGGGATGGAGTTCAACTCCCCCAAGTCCCACTAACTAAAATCATGATTCAGTTACCCTTCTTCTTTACAAACAACTTTCAAAGAGAACACTGCATGAATTGCTTTTCGGCAACCCTAAGCCATATGGAACACCTTGCTACAACCCCCCTGCATGAAACACTTCCCCTTGTGTAGTGTTAGGGATTGCTGAGTACCTTACGTACTCACTCTTGCTTATTTCATAACTCTTAGGGGATAGAGAAAAATAATATGAAGAAGGTGAAGCACGTATCGATGACGAGTAGGTCGATGTCCTGCGCCCAAGGCCGCCTGAGGTGCAGGGTGCCACTTGTTCTGCTATCGTTCAACTCTTTTGTTTTCATTGGCCTTGCAGGCCACACAGATTGTAATCTAAGGCATGCTTGTAAGACCATAATGGTTCCGTTGAGAATAAAGTAATGTATGGAATTCGGTACATTCTGTTGTGTGTATCAACTACTGATTTAGGGATTGGTACGGGAAGCACAAGTGGGCCCTTGTAAAGGTGGGTCCTCTCAGTTGCCGACAAAGGATAATGAAGTTGCTGAGTCCCTAATGTTAGAAGTTGGCTATACGAGGCGAACGATACCAACTTGATTGACATGGAGTCGAGACCTCTGATTTTTAGTTTCATGCATTTAAGGAAGGAGAACACGATACGAGTAGCCGACTAGTGCATGATGAAGTCGAGTGAGCTAAAGCGGATAGCCCACTCATGGGCCAGCAAGTCAGACATTGTTGTAATCGGAGCTGTTGAAACCAAAGCTCCAACGCATGAATCCCCTTCCAGATGCGCCGACTATCACTAGAATTTTGTGGCAAGATTAATTTATCGGTAGGATAGGTAGACTCGTTGAGGTACCTACACGTAGGTGAGTCCAACAGTAACAAGGAGATAAGGATTACCCAGTTCATATCCTTATTGTGAGGTACTACACTACTCCTACTTTAATGATTTCTTCTTGATAAGCTTACAACGAGAATTGGTATATGTATCTAGAGATTGGATGTCTATTGCCTGATGCTAGATTGATTGTTGGATCATTGGATCTATGAGAGAATGACCGGACTCGTGGCCCCTCCTCCGCGTTAGAGGTACCGAGGCAAGACCCGAGTTGGTTACAAGTTGGATGTGTATAGTATGGACTCTATCTATATCTTATCATGTTTAATCTTTAGGCGATTATTTCTTATCTTATATTACCAGAGTCTAGTTAATAATGTTCTATCGAACTCCATTTTCTATGCTAGGACAAAATTGAGTCTTCTTAATGTTGTCATACTTTAAACTCTAGAATGGGTGAGCCTTCTTGGACTTATTCAATTCTCCAAGACTTGGCCCACCGAGTAGCCATACCCTTGTTTCTACTATATATTATATACTAATCACATAAACCAGTGGTTGTCTAAAAGTAGTATGCCAGAACAGTCATTTGGCACCACCTCATCATTAGTATTGACCCAATCCTTGTCTATGACATACATTAAGATTTTCTTAAGTTTGGCTTTATATGGTTGTACTAATCTTTGCCCACTCTTCATATGAGGCTATTCCCTCCATAGTACCAAATCATTGTATATTTTCAATTCATAGTTTGCATATATACACATGCGTTCTTTCCTACGTTTTTTCTACTTATTGTTTCTTCTATAAGCACAAAGTATTCAATATTTGTTCAGTTGGAAGTAAATGACCTAGGATCTGACTTCTGATTCTCATAATCATTCATTGAAGGATGACCATGTGAGGACAAATTTTGCTGCAAAAATTTCTTTGTCGCACGACGATGGGTTCTGTGGTACATACTTCTTTCTGTTTCTTTTTGTTAAATATTTCCTCTGTAGTTCATGTACGAATTTTCCAACAAATATTTTTAGGTGCCTGTCAAAAATAGTACTATGAATGAGACTGATAGGTGCATGTATGTGCATTTTACACACTTTGAACCCACTTCTTTCCCAACCATAAATTCTAAAACTATAAACAACACTGTTGTTAGTGCATATAAAGAGTAGGAAAAGTTGATAATTTGTAACTTTGTGTTATCCCATTGACTAGCTATTTTTCCTTGTTACATTTCATATACAGTAAATTTCTCAAAACATCAAGTACTTGGTCCTTGGAGATAAAGAACCATGACTTTTATAAGCCATTTTAAGGAACTACGTAGAGTGCCACACCCTTAACCCTTAAATATTAGATTTAGCAATTGATTTTAAGTTTTCCAGATTTCATAGCATATTTGCCATGACTTGTTAGACTACATGAGACTGAAATGGTTATTCTCGTTTTCCCAAACAGGTAGCTAGAATATCCCTCAAACATCTTACGTGACACTTTCCAGTTTCTAATAAGGAAATACCGAATAAAAATTGCTCTCAAACATGTATCAGACTATACTTACTTTCATGGGGCCATTTTCACAGGCACTTTGTCACAGACAGTTTTCAAAACCGACTGTGATAATATGTTTATAGCCGTCTGTGAAAATGTTTTCTGTAGTAGTATGTGCAGCCTTCAGCTACTCCAGTTGTCTACTGTTTTTCTAATTTCTAAAAGAATGGTTGGATATTTCATAAGATCCCATGAAAATGAGCTTTCTTCTAAAGATTGTTTGCTGAAATGACATTGCTTTTGAAATTAACCAGCTAATTTAGTGGAGTTGGCAAGTTAATTTTGAGTTTTATTTTATTAAGCCGTTGGCCACACCTTTACTGCCATATGCATATATATTCCAACAATACAAGCCATAGTGTGAGCCCAAGTTATACAAATTATTATTCAACCAGTGGCATAAATAAAATAAGGTTGAGTATTATTGTTCAACAATATAACTATTCAAGTCAGTTCTCTTACATACGTCATGCTTTCATGTTGTGCATAATATGCTCCACCTTATTTTCATTCATACAACTTATGTTACATGCTTGTGCAGCGCGATTATATTTGTGCAATTTGTGATGACGGTGGCGATTTGATATGGTAGGTATATATATATGCCTTGTTTGTATCTTCTTATTTCGTTTATATTCTGACGTCCGATGTACATTTGTGCAGTTGCACTATCCCTATTTCCCTGTACCATCTATATAGCCTAGGCATCAAAAGGGCATAGTTGTGCCGATAGGAGGGTGAGGGTGAGGCGCTCAGCGTCCGGTTCTTGGCTGTTTTAGGTTGTTTTGTAGTGATGCACCGTGTGCAATGTGACCATTTCATATTTACCTGAAACTTTTTTAGTCACGTGACAATCATACATGACAACCCCTTTGTTCATTGCCTCAGCCTGGTACAAGAAGTTTGTTGATCTTTCCTTGCTCTTGGGATATTATGGGTTTTGATTGATAGTTTTTTGTAGTTAAGATAGCAATACATCTTGCCCTGCTTATCTATATTTGATCATCCGCATGCCCCTATTTTTATTTACTTTTTTTTTGTTTCCATTGCATTAATAATCAGCAACCTATTGTTATGACCTTGTTGGGGGCAAGCAACTTATGTCTGAGTTTTTATATTCCCATTATTGACTTGATTTATTGTAGTTGTGATGGTATTTGTGGAAGATTGTTCCATCCATCCAGAGATACTGGCACTAATTCTAAGTGCAAAACTCTTGAGCTGGGTGTTGAACAAATGGTGATTTCTTTTACCTAATTTTTCAAATTTAATTTTTCTTTGATGTCGCTAGTAATATGCTCTAACATTCCTATTTTTTCAATTATACAGAATTTGCCCAGTTTTCTATGCAACAACTGTTTGTATAAGCAACATCAATGCTTTATTTGTGGCGAGCTAGGGTCCTCTGACATGTCTTCTAGTTCAGCTGAGGTATGCTACCTAAAAAATTAACATGTATTTTACCTGAGAAAGTTATATTCTATCCATGATAATTTTTTCTTGACCTTTTCTTTATGCATTTTGCGTAATTGAGAACAAGGAAAAACACTAGTTGAATTATTATCTATTAGTGCTCAAATCCTTGGGACTCAGTAGGAGGAAAGAACCCAAAAATCTGCAATGGTACTTGAATCCATATGCGCTATATGTTAAACATATTCTTGCAGATGCAAATGCTAATCAATATTGGTTAAGTTCAGCTCACTGACTTTTGCTTCACTTTCTGACAGGTCTTTCAATGTAGTAATCAGAACTGTAGGCACTTTTACCACATTAAGTGCCTTTCTGATTATGATCCGAATACAAAGCTTCCGAACTTCGAATGTCCTGTGCATGAATGTTATTCATGCAAAAACAAAGAAGGTGGTGTGGCTAACATAGTGACAGGGACAGAAACCGGGGGAAATCCAGAAGGGTCAGGGATGTGCCTGGTAGAATGCAGGCGCTGTCCTGTAGCTTACCACAGGAAGTGCTTACCAAGGTACGGTTATATGCATGTTTAGTTCTTCATGATATGGTCTACATAGATGAATTTTTTCTTTGACACCACGTGTATTTATTTCTCAGGGACATTTCCATTACAGCTGCCGCTAGTGATGCTTCACGAGTTTGGCAGATTGAGGACCAACAGTTTTTCTATTGCAAGTAATCTTTTGACCCTTCACCTTTTTTGTGCCATATATAGGATGCTTTTAGAGTAATTGGATTCAATTTCAAAATATCATGCAGGAAGCACGAAATGGTGAGAGATCTCAGGAGTGCCACAAGGGATCATCTAGTAATCCCAAAGTTCGACTTAAATCTCCCACCTCCACCAGAAATGTGATCCAAACCATCTAATATCTCTTCTTTTGTTTTTTTGACCTGTCACTGCTTGGTGTTATTGCCAACACTTAGCCATGACAGTGAAAACTTTTCAAGGTGTCAAGTGTTTTGTATGACATGAGATATTAATTATATTATCTACTGTCTGTTTCATCCTGTGAGTTGATGTAGTAGTGGAGTTAATGAGTCTTTGAATATTGTGGCATTTGTATCTCTAATTTTGTTTGGATTAATTAAGCTTCTAATTCAGTATCAGCCTTGACTTTTGGTTGCTGCCACCGGAAAACTTATGTGTTTCTTCAGTTAAATTTATGAATAAATCATCACCATTATGTATGAATTATAGTTAGTTTCATTAGTTTGAGATACATGTAATCTTTGTTCTGCTGTGTCCGCCTCAGTAGGAGCAAAGGTGTAATTTTTATTTATGGTCCTTTTAACATCTATTTTAAAAATAGACCCTTCAACACATTATGTCCAAAAGTGACCCTTTTAGGGCGCCCTCGCATTGGCGCTGTTGTAACATGACAAGGCTTTAGATACGTGGGCTTGGATTGGATTGGCTGAGCCTTAAAGCTCATCATGGCCGCTGTTTAAGGAGAGAGTTCTTTATTTGCTATAAAATATAGGTGTTTCAAAAGGGTGGGGAATGCATATGGTAGAATGCAGGCGCTGTCCTGTAGCATCCCACAGGAAGTGCTTACTGAAATGTGGTTATGTGCATGGATAGTTCTTCATGATATGGTCTACATAATTGAATTTTGTTTTCTTTGACACTGTATTTTTTTCTTAGGGATGTTTCCGTTGCTGCTGCTGCTTGTGATGCTTCATGATCGAGTCTTGAAGATTGAGGACCGATATTTTTTTTCTGTTGCAAGTAAGCTTTTGTCCTTCATCTTTTTGTGCCCCACACACACACACACACAAATATATATATATATATATATATATATATATATATATATATATATATAATATTTCTAGTGTTGTTGTCTTCAATTTTGGAATCTCAAGCTGGAATCTTAAAATGGTGAAAGATCACAGAAGTGCAACAATGGGCCATCTAATAGTCCCAAAATTTGATTAGAATCTCCCACCTCCTTCTGATATGTGACCTAACTCACCAATGCTTGATGCACCTAACCATAGCAAGCCTTGGTCCTGTTCAGTTCAGTCTATTTGCAAACTGTGTTAGCTCCATGGTTGGTTATCCAATATCTCGTGTTCTGGTTTCTCATAAAGATAAATGGAAATCATAGTTCCATATTCGTGTTTTATCTGTCTGTTTGTGTATAACAAATTAGATATTCAAATTTTATGAATTATGTATGAGACATTTGAGCTCATGTTAGTGGAGTATTAGATTCAGCCCCTGCCACACACGTCATAGACACACACACACACAATTTCTCTTCGTGTCTGTTATTGTTTCCACTATATACAGTACACCAACAGCATCAAGTGCCTTTCTGAATATGAGCCAAATATAAAGCTTCAAAACTTCGAATGCCCTATACATGAATGTTTTTCAAACGAAAACGAAGGAGGTGGGCCTAGAGATAAGGACAGGGACAGAAACAAGAAGAAATCCACAAGGGTGGGGGATGTGCTTGGTACAATGCAGACGATGTCCTGTAGTATACCACAGGAAGTGCTCACCAAGGTATGGTTATATGCATGGATAGTTCTTCATGACATAGTCTACATAATTGAATTTTCTTTGACACTGTGTTTACTTATTAGGGATATTTCCGTTACTTCTGGTGATGCTTCATGAGTCTGGAAGATTGAGGATCGATTGAGTCTGGAAGATTAAGGATCGATAGTTTTTTCTATTGCAAGTAAGCTTTTGGCCCTACATCTTTTTTGTGACACACATACACACACACAAAATGGTGAAAGATCGCCGAAGTGCAGCAATGTATCATCTAATAGCCCCGAAAACTGATTTAAATCTTCCACGTCCTCCAGAAATGTGACGTAAATAACTAAAGCTTGATGCACCTAATCATAGCGCAAATAATCGCCTTGGTTTTGTTCAGTTCAGTGTATTGGAAACTTTGTTGGCTCGATGGTTGGTTATCCAATATTTCTTCTTATGCTTCTCATAAATATTAATGGTTCATGGTTTCATTTTTGTGTTTTATCCATTATCTTTGTGTATAAAAAATTAGATATTCAAATTTTTTAAATTATGTATGAGACAATTTGAGCACATTTTAGTGGAGTATGAGGTTCAACCCCCAGCTACACACACCACACACGCCACACACACGCCACACACACACACACACACACACACACACACACACACACACACACACACACACACACACACACACACACACACACACACACACACACACACACACACACACACACACACACACACACACACACACACACACACACACACACACACACACACACACACACACACACACACACACACACACACACACACACACACACACACACATACACACACACACACTGATGAGGACATCTCTCCTTTGCATACAATGCAAGGACCGATCACTAGAGCACGTGCACGACAATTGGATCTCCAGGTACGTTCTAACCTTGTCAATTGTTTTTCAGAACTTACGCTTGTTTCCATGCATGTTTTATTGATTAGGAACAATGGAGAGGACTAGCAAGGGCTGGGAGGAGTCCAAGGAGTCAAGGAGGAGGAGATATGACGTGCACACCAAGGAGGAGCCCAAGTACAACTCGACTTCGACTCCACCTCGGGTTCCAGGAGCTGCCTTCACCAAAACTGACGTCCTGGACACATACGGAGTCGGATTTGGATGTTCTATATATGGTTGGAACCGTGATTTCATAAAGCTTCCAATGGAACCAGCCCCACCTCAAAATTACTTCTAAGTTGACGGGAATCAGCGAAACAAGTGGGCGTCCAGAATCTGTCCGGTGCTGCGCCACCGCCTTTTGGGCTGCTGGCCCGTGTATCGTGTGGAAGCCCATTAGGGTTGCGTCCAGGGGTCTTGCACGCCCCTAAACTCCTTTTTTATACAGCAGCCGTCACCACATTAGGGTCGGGTTTTGCTTAGTTACAATCTGTCATTGAACAGTGTCGCCGATCATCGGTTGGGAGACTCCAAATTCATGATCAATTCAGTTTTGATTGCAACTTCTCAGTTCTTGCTTGTGTTCTTGATTGCGCTTGCAGGGATAAGCCTTCGTGGCGAGGTCATTCGTGTGACACGGGTGATAACCAACGGAGCAGTGGTGTAGTGATTGCGGGGTTTCGTTCGTTCGGAGCCTTGGATCATCAACGTCGAGATCTCCACCCAATCAAGTTTACCCTACCTCTCGGAAGATCGGGACTCATCCTCCTATCACACACACACACACACACACACACACACACACACACACACACACACACACACACACACACACACACACACACACACACACACACACACACACACACACACACACACACACACACACACACACACACACACACACACACACACACACACACACACACACACACACACACACACACACACACACACACACACACACACACACACACACACACACACACACACACACACACACACACACACACACACACACACACACACACACACACACACACACACACACACACACACACACACACACACACACACACACACACACACACACACACACACACACACACACACACACACACACACACACACACACACACACACACACACACACACACACACAAACACACACACACACACACACACACACACACACACAATTTCTCTCTTCGTCTGTTGTTGTTTCTACTATATATAGTGCCCCAACCACATCAAGTGCCTTTCTGAATATGACCCAAATATAAAGATTCTGAACTTCGAATGCCCTTGTCATGAATGTTTTTCTTACAAAAACAAGGAAGGGGGTGTGCATAGGATAAAAACAAGGACATAAACAAGAAGAATTCCAGAAGTTGGGGGGATGTGCTTGGGAGAATGCAGGTGCTGTCCTGTAGCTTACCATAGGAAGTGCTTTCCAAGTTATGGTTATATGCATTGATAGTTCTTCAAGATATGGCCTTTTTTTTCTTTGACACCCTATATTTATTTCTCAAGGATATTTCTGTTACAGCTGCTGCTGGTAATGCTTCACGAGTTTGGCAACTGAGGACCAACAATTTTTTTACTGCAACTAATCTTTTGACCCTTCATCTTTTCTGTGCCATATATATAGGATGTTTTATTGTTAGTGGCTTCAATTTCAAAATATCATGCAGGAAGCATGAAATAGTGAGAGATATCAGAAGTGCAACAAGGGATCATCTAATAATCCCAAAATTTGATTTAAATCTCTCACCTCCTTCAGAAATGTGACCTTAATCATCTAATATTTCTTCTTTTTGTAATTCATGAACTGTCATTGCTCGGTACTATTGCCAACCATTAGCCAGGACAATGAGAACTTTGCTTCTGACGTTTCTCATAAATATTAATGGTTCATAGTATCATATTCGTGTTTTATCCATTATTTTGTGTATAAAAATAGATACTCAAATTTTATAATGTGTATGAGACAATTTGTGCTTATGTTAGTGGAGTATGAGGTTCAACAACCAGCCACACATGCCACACATACACACGGACACACACACACACGAACACAATTTCACTCTGCGTCTGCTGTCGTTTCTACTATATATAGTGCCCCAACCACATCAAATGCCTTTCTGAAGCTTCCAAACTTCAAATGCCCTGTGCATGAATGTTTTCTTACAAAAACAAAGAAGGGGGTGTGCCTAGGATAAGTACAGGGACAGAAACAAGAAGAAATCCAGAAGGGTGGGGGATATGCTTGGGAGAATGCAGGCGCTGTCTTGTAGCATACAGCAGGAAGTGCTTCCCAAGGTACGGTTATATGCATGGATAGTTCTTCAATATATGGTCTACATAGACGATTTTTTCTTTGACACCGTATATTTATTTCTCAGGGATATTACTGTTACAACTGCTGCTGGTGATGCTTTACGAGTTTGGCAGATTGAGGACCAACAGTTTTTTTATTGCAAGTAATCTTTTGATCCTTCATCTTTTTGTGCCACATATATAGGATGCTTTTAGAGTTAGTGGCTTCAATTTTAAAATATCATGCAGGAAGCTCGAAATGGTGAGAGATCTCAGAAGTGCAACAAGGGATCATCTAAAAAATCTCAGAATTTAATTTAAATCTTTTACCTCCTCCAGAAATGTGATCTAAATCATCTAATATTTCTTTTTTTGGTTTCCTGAACTGTCATTGCACGGTACTATTGCCAACCCTTTGCCAGGACAATGAGAACTTTTCAAATTGTCAAGTGTTTTGTATGACATGAGATATTAATTATATTATATACTGTCTCTTTCATCCTGTGAGTTGACGTAGTAGTGGAGTTAATGAGTCTTTGAATATTGTGGAATTTCTATCTTTAATTTTGTTTGTATTAAGCCGTTAGTTTGGTATCAGCCTTGACTTTTGGTTGTTGCCACCTGAAAACTCATGTGTTTGTTCAGTTTAATTTATGAAGAAATCATCACCATTATGTATAAATTATCATTATTTTCATCGGTTTGAGGTATATGTAATCTTTGTTCTGCTGTAATTTTTATTTATGGTCCTTTTAAAAGCTATTTATAAATAGACTGTTCAACAAATTATGTCAAAAGAATGACCGTTTTTAGGGTATCGTCGCATTGGCGCTGTTGTAACATGACAAGGCTTTAGATAGGTGGGCTTAGATTGGATGCATGAGTCACAAAGCTCATCATTGCCATTGTTTGAGGAGAGAATTACTTAGCTAAAAGTAATATAGTTGTTTCAAAAGGGTGTTGGAATGCATTTGGTAGAATGCAGGCGCTGTCTTGTAGCAGCTCACAGGAAGTACTTACCAAGGCGCGGTTATGCATGTGCATGGATAGTTCTTCATGATATGGTCTAAAGAATTGAAACGTCTTATTTTTTGACACTGTATTTATTTCTTAGGGATATTTCTGTTACTGCTGCTGATGGTGATGCTTATCAATAGTTTTTTTCATTGCAAGTATGCCTTTGGTCCTCCATCTTTCTGTTTCCTACACACACGCACTCTTTCTCTCTCTCTCTCTCTCTCTCACACACACACACATGTATATATATAGACATATATATGATGTATATGTTTCTAGAGTTGGTATATTTAATTTTAAAATCTAATGTTGGAATACTTTAGGCAATTGCTTTTGATTGTGAGAAATAGGAGAGGACGGAGTGTCGGAACAGGAGCTAGGTGCAAGCAACTTAGGTTCCTAGTTAGATTGGAGACCGCTCGAGGCACTTGGCCACAGCTAACAGATTACGCCTAACGGACAGAAATATGAGAAGATAAGGCGATAAGTCGTCCTGACTTGGACTCCATAGGAATACAGATTGAAGTCAGTGTCAATGGAGGGCCAACACAAAGCATGAGACTCCCTCATTATTTGGCGCTGGTTAATACAATTTTGAACTAACCAACGTCAGATAATTCGAAACGGAGGTAGTACAAGAGAAGTACCAGATCTTACATCTAAAACATCGCATTGGAACCAATTAGATTATCACTGAACGTTGGAACTGTTAGAAAATAAACTCGAGGTAGACTAATCACATTCGTGTGTGGTTGAGATCATGCGTGTGTGCGTATTTTAGCGCGTATGTACGTGCTGTGTTTGTGTGGGTGTGTGTGCATGTTGTATGCTGGGTAGGTCCCAGTAAGTTTGCATGCTAGGCTAGTGCGTGTAGCAGTGGCGTGAGTGGAGTTGATTTGCATGTTGGCCGGGTCTTTAAAATGTGTAGGAGGTAGCAGTCGATCTGTTTCTGTTGCCATGCAGGCGGGACCGGCTGCATGCAGGAGGAGGCGCTAACAACTTGTTCATTCATGCAGGACCGGGCCAGGTGGTTAAGCAGTTCGAAGCCGGACACGAAGCCACTGCATGCATGCAACGCCACAGTGAACTTATCAAGACCTGTAAAATCTCTGATGGGATGACCATTTCTCACAAAGAAGGAAACGACTCACGTACGTAGAGGAGGCCGGTTCACCAGGAAGCGCGTGAAGATCGCTCAGTAGTTGCTTGGACGTTGCGTTACCGTGGCTATAAAATAATCCATGTAATCACTTAGTTTAAGTGTGTGTCCAGCTAATGAATAGGCAGAGCTAGAGCTGAGTGCCGAGGGAATAAACAAAGCAGATTTAGCGTTCGTCGCCAGTTCCATTCGTCGCCAGTTCAGTCCAGTTCGGGTTCCATTTTGATCATTGTTTCTTGCTTCTGCTCCAACAGGAACCAATCAGATTATTCTCACCCAATGAGGGAGAAATTCATTATTACTGTTTAGCCAAATCTTGGGGAAACAGTCGCGATTTTTGTCAAGCAGTCCCAGAGCATGGAGTATCCAGCATCAGAGCCACGACCTACACATGGGGTGGTTGTTGAGCCGAAGGGCCGGCTAACTACTACTTAGGCCTGACCACAAGCCCTGCAAGAGAGGCCAGAGGCCCGGCGTGCTCCACGAACCCGACGCCGCCAAAGAGGCAAAGAAGACGTCCAAGTTTTCTGCCTTGGAGGCTCTCTTCCTTCAGCCACTAGCAATGCTTCCATCATGCCGTGATCGTTGAAGCAACCCACGCAGGGAGTCGTGTTTCACCAAGTTTACGATTTGCTCAGTGTACCCTCCTGATCCCCCTGGGCTCCTTATTTGCATGCAGCGCGGCGACGAGCGTCTTCACGAATCTTCCCTTGATATCTCCATGCTCTAGTTCCCGGACAAAGTTTTCCCGAATAACCCTGGACTAAGGCCAATAGTTGACCACCCTCCGCATCCATTCTTCTTTCCAACACCCTGTAAGGGAAGCAGTAGCTAGGTTCGTCAAAAGGAAGGGATGTTAGGATTGTGCGTGCCTCAATGTTAGGCCTATTTCCGTCAATGCTTGTCAGCCTATGCACCACTTTCAGTGATGACATGTAGTTGAGCGTCTGCATATACAATTTCACTTTTGTAACTTGAGAATCTACGGTCACTACACGAAAAAGCAACATTTATGACGGTCAGAGTTGTTTATGACAATTTTAAAATTAACCGTCATAAATAAGTTTATTTTGTAAATACAAGCTTATTTACGACGACCCTAACTCGGCCGTCATAAATAAGACCCTTATACCTATTCGCGAGCGTGCTGCCTCGCGGCCCGCTCCTCCTCTCTCCCGCCACCCCCATGCTGTCGCCCGGCTCCGCCCGCTGCCGCCGCCCCCTTGCCACAGCCCGGTTCCGCCCCTGACCGCCGCCGCCTGAGGCTGCCCCGAGCTCCACGGCACCGCCCCGCCCTCCCCCGCGCTGCCCCTGGCCTCCTTCACGCTGCGTCACCTCGCGCCGCCTCCGGACTCAAGTAAATGTTTGTTTTTGGTGTTTATTTTATGTAAATTGCTTGCATTAATGTTTAATTGAATTTTAAATTTAGTTGCTAATTATTTAGGTGTAAATTATATTGTAAATTTAGTTGTTAATTATTTAGTTGTAAATTGAACTGGAAATTTAGTTGTTAATTATTAGGTGTAAATTGATATGTAATTAAATTTAGTTGTTAATTATTTAGATATAAAGTGATATGTAAATTTAGTTGTAAATTTACTTGTTAATTATTTAGGTGTAAATTGTCTTTGATTTATTAATTAGTTTTATTTTAGGTGATAAGTAGAAGTTAAATTAGATAATTTATTATTTTGTTAACTTAATTGTTATTTATTTGTTTCATTTCATTATTTAGTTGATAATTATTATAAAATTGATAGATAATTTATATACTCTCACGATGGTTAGCTATATACACCGTCGTGAGAGCATGTGTATAATATATTATTTACGACGGCTCTAGACTGGTTGGTCGCTAGTACGTTAATAATTCGTAGAACAACTATCGAACCAAACACGGAGGCGAACGGTGCCGGTGCGGAAGGCAAGCGCTCGTTGGAACACTGTGTTGTACACGATACTTTCAATAGCGTGCGAACACGGCCATTTCTTAACCCCTCGCGCTCTATTTCTTTTATCTCTCTATCTCTCATTGGAATACATGAAAATCGTCGTAACGTAACGTATTCGTCACCCATTTTGAATCGGCACGTGTCACTTGCGCTACGCATGTGACACATGTAGGTTCGAAATTGTCCCCTTTTTGGACAGCCTCGGAGTGTCTGAGAGAGCTTGCTTATGGTGAGACGAAGAGCAGATCTGATTGAAGTTTCGGTTGTATGACCCTTATGTTCTCTGCTATACCATTTCGGGTGTGCAGTTGGAGAACTGCGGGGTTATGCTGCCAAAATTTCATTAGGATTAGGACCCCACGTCTCGTTGTAAGCAAGCCCTCTCGGTCACTTTTGGGTGGGTTTAGGACACATCCTTCCTAATAGATGTAGACACGTGACAACTTATGTTGACTTGTCTGCATTTGGTTTGTAGGCTCAAATATGGGTGAAGACTGTAGTTGGATGTATACTGGTTGGAACAAGAATGTAAGTCACTCAGATGAGGCGGTGACGAAGAGGAAGAGGATGTTTATAGCATGGGGGTTGATAGGAGGGACGAGATGCTTGAATATATACAACTAGACTTTAACGAAGATTCTGCTACAACGGAGGAGGTTGAAGCGTTCTTCAATCTTCTCAGAGCCTTAGAAGAGGCGCAACATGAGCCCAAAAAAATGACCCTCCTTTCTTTCATGACACGACTTATGACAATTAAGTCTAAGTACCAACAATCTTGTCAAATTGATTAGCGATATTCTTCCAAAGCCTTATAAAGTGCCTGAAAAGGCATGTACCAGTAAAAAATACTTTCTTATATCGGTATGAAATATGAGAAGATTGATGCGTGCCCAGACAACTGCATGCTTTTCTAGAAAGAGCATTGCAAAGAGAACAAGTGTCTAAAATGTGGTAAGTCGAGGTTTGTCGAAGTTATTAACGACGACTGTGACAAGGTGATGAAAGGTGCATTGCTGATGCATTTACTCTTAAGGAGGTAGGATACTTTTCAAGTACTTATTTGTAAAGAAAAATAATGTTAATACTTCTAAGATGCGGTACAATATGGATGAAGATCCTCCTTGTAGTGACATATCCATTTTTGTGACAAGTGGCACCCCTGTTGGTAATAGCACGGCCTACAATTGTACCGCAGAAGAAACGAAGGCTGCTTTGCTGTACATGTATGCTAATATAGATAAGATGGGCAAATATTTTGAGTAAGTATTTATGCTAAGTACTATTCTTTACTATACCTCAATGCTAATATTCTTGTTTTTCATACAGTGAGTTTCATAATTAAAATTAGACACTTAGACATCAACCTACGAGCAAGCAGGTAAAAACGATTCGACGAGATGGAATTAATGGATGGTCTAATTTTCTATCTTGATTTGCGAGATCAAGTAATATTTTCTTGTCATTTCTCTATCTTGAATTATATAGTAGTATGTAAAAAATATTATTATAAGTTCATATTTTGGACAGTGTGTAAAAGATGCTGACGTCCATCAAGACTTGCGACAACTATGTTACGAAATATTGAAAGATACAATCTATGGTCGGTACGACGTTAATTGGTTCTGATTCTGTTGGACTCAGTTTGAAGCTCTCCGTCCTCTTGTCACAACGACTAATACTAGAATTATGACGAGAGCAATCGATGTTGAGGGATGGAAAACTAATTGCTATGGGATCATTAACAAAATTCTTGAATTCAACTTTGCCGGCAATAAGGAACTTAAAATAGTTTTCTTTAACTGTGACTGGTTTGATAACCTTCATGGAACCCGTCAAAACCAATTTGGCATTGTTGAAGTGAAACACAATGAAAGGTTGCAAGGGTACAACTCTTTTGTCCTTGCAGACCAAGTTGAGAAAGTATTTTATCTACCTTATCCATGCGAGAAGATGAGTGTTTGGTGGGTCGTACACAAGGTCAATCATCGTGAACGGTTATATATCCCAGGCGATATTGGGTACTATGATACTCCGACGTCAGTTGTTGAGTTCAATGATGTTTACCAAGGAGAAGATTTGCCAGCCTTATTTGTCATTGAGCCTGGTCAAGAACTCGGTGACTTAGTTGGAGACACAAATGATGTACAGACTCGTGAGAAGCGCAAATGGAAACCAATCACTAAAACAGTTCGATGGTCTAGTTTAAGAAGTATAGTAAATGAGCGAGATTCTAATGACTTTTAGAAATAAAGACAAGTAATATTTTCTTTATTTATCGTTTCATGTTGCATATTTTATAATAACTATACTTATCAATGCATCGTTGAAATAGGATGTCGTCGGACAAGGGTAAGGGGATCAAGAGAACCATGAAGAGGTTTCTCAACAGTGCGAGCAGAATGGCTTGCATACGGGACGTGGCAGACACCCTTTTTTAGGGTAGTAGCTCTTGATAGAGCAGACGATCTCAGTTGTTGAGACAGGTGCCCTCAGAGCTAGCAGGTAGACCTGTTGCCTTTCAGCGGACCGATATAATTTGACTTACCAAACGTATTCTATTATATTATTAATTGATATATTTATATTTCTTAAAACTATTATAATATCGCAGGATGACTTAGAGTCACAGGCCGAGACCGAGGCCGAGGAGCCTCTTGAGCCACAGTCGGCTGACCACCCCTTCGGGTTAGCTAACAACCCTTCCGGGTCATCCGAGGACACGGAGGCGCAGAGAAGGCGACAGACTAGGAGGAGCCACTTCGATTCCTAGGGACGAAGCAACACTGCCGGCTATTTGCCTTGTTGGTGACAGGTAAGAAGCCCTTACGTTGTAGCTTTAGAAAATTACGTAGTGCTGAAATTCTTTCATGCACAATTGTTCTTGCAGCGGATGGTAGGATACTACCTTCGAGGGTAGAGGATGTTAGAGACAAGTCAACGATGTATTAGAGCACCTCGTGCATTTGCACTACCCTGGTGAGGTCCCTCGCAGCGGTGACGAACGTATACCTGCCATGCCATGGGATGATTACGCTCATGCTACTGACCTGACGTAGGGGACTGATCAGGGTGCAGTATGGCCGACTTCTGGGTACCTATGTTTAATACATAATTTGAATTTTAGTTCTACAATAGGTAGAATGACACTTATGTTTCTGTCTTATTATAGAGACGGTTCCGTTTGGTGGATCTAGTCGATGCCGAGCACGCGAAAGTCGTCTTCAACAAGAACGTCAGGGAGCTTGTTACGCAAACGATCTCTTATGCTCGGATTGAAGAAACAAACGACTACTTGAAGATGTATCAAGGGCAGAAGCTTGTGGCATTCAGAGACGGCTCCGACACATACTTGACGGAGGAGCAGTACGCAGAGGTAAACTAGTAGTGTTTTAAATATGACTCTTATTTTGTAATATCAATGTTATTTTAATTAATTACTAAACGCATATAGGTGGAGATTTCTTGGTTGGAGGACCATCCAAAAGCTTACCCGACTCTGTCGGTTGTGGTCCAGCGTAGACTTCGTCGCCAAGTCCAAGAGGGCTCGACAGTGCAGAGGGTCTACTGGAGGCCATACGCATGGTCCGGATGGACATCTATGTCTGGCTAGACGAATGGTATGGAAAATACCTACAAAACTATATCTATAGTATATATTTATGCTACTGACTCGTATTGATAAGGAAACGAGGTTGGTGAACGACCGAGTGATGTTTAGGTGTGGAAGAGAGGTCACAGGGCAAGTGACCCTTCACATCCTGGCTAGCTGTGCAGTCCGGTGGCGACAGCTCGACTGGTGAGTACTCGAGTTGCTTTATGTTTTTTGTAACTAAAATTGCTATTGAAACGTTTTCATGTATTGCTTGTATTTGTAGGAGAAGTATAGGGAGAAGGCGATGAAGATTCACGGCGAATACTATGATTGGAAGAACACACCAATCGACGTCAACGCCGTGTATATGAGCGGTTGTGGAAAAGACCATGGACAGTGAGATGCTAGCTGTTTTTATTTCTGTCAATTTGAGCTACATCATCTTACTCTTAATCTATTTTGTAGTTTTGTCATTTTCGATAGAGTGGTTGACTCGAGGGAGGCAAGACCTTCGAGGGGTTTCTCCTTGCAGTCTTCGTCTGATGGACCCAGCCGGTAGATGTTGCAGAGGGATCTGGAGTTTCAAAGTGTCTAGGAGGAGCAACACCTGACACAGGATAAACTCGAGGAGCAAGCAACCCTATTGAAGGCCACACAGGAGTATCAAGCTAGCTACAATACAGCGGAGATACAGGTAATAATTAAAATACAAACCAATCGTATCATTTCATTACTATTCATGTGCTAATGCTTTTCTGTCATATGCCTTAGCCCAGCAGAGGCAACAGGTTGCCATTCCCTCATGGCAGCCGCCGATGCAGCCACAGGTGCTGGTGCAGACATAGGTGCTTTCTTTAGCTGCACAGGTAAGCAATATTTCTTTAAATCAACATAAATTAGATTACTACAGCAAACTAAGTCAAAATTAGTTAAACATACCCAAACTTAGCCATAATTGCTTAAACATAGGCAAACTTACTCATAATTGCTCAAACATAGCCAAATTTAGCCATAATTGCTCAAACATAGACAAACTTAGCCAACCTTAGCCATAATTGCCCAAACATAGCCATAATCACTCTAACTCCATCGTCGCAACTACTGGGACCTAGAGCACGACGCGAGGACGACATTACGGGCTCTGGAGGTAACGGACATGATAGTGTGTAGTGCTGTGTCTTTTATATTTGAAACTATTGTAATGTGAACTGTTTGATGTTATATATCTGTTTTTGTATTTGCCTGTGAGCTGGTCATCTTACCAGATTAGTATTTTTTATTTATTTTTTAAAACGAAATCACTTATTTACGACGACCATCGTAAATAAACCTAAGTTATTTATGACGGTCTGGAGTTGGCCGTCGTAAATAAGCCTAAGTTATTTACAACGGTCTGTTTCTGGCCATCATAAATAAGCTTTCAGAGGGTGTCAGCTGACACAATCTCCATAAGTTACAATGGCCAGTCCAGACCGTCGTAAATAATATTATTTACGCCCACAACCTTGTGACGGTTGGCTGCCGTCGTAAATAAGCCCTTACCGTTGTAATTAAGTTATTTACGATGGCTTATGGCTTTACAACGGTTTCTCCCGTCGTAAATGACCGTGTTTCGTGTAGTGTATCTTTGGGATGATGTACTTTACACGACTGATTTCTGCACAGTTGTATCGGCAGCAGACAAAAGGAATTTCACATATAGTCAGACTAGGGAAGAAGATGAAAGTAAAAAACAACCAATGGTCTGACTCCAAATATTGAAGTCAGAAGCGACCTAGACAACCGTAGTGGCTCAAACAAGGTGCTTAAGCAGATGGGAGTCCATTGAGCAGAAAGGCATATGAAGAAATATCGTAGCTTGCAATTGTGACAATAAAAGAACGGGCCAACTTTGTATATGGCACTGCAAAATCCCCTAATCTGGGATCTGCCACTGCAAAATGTCCTATTCGACATGTCTTCTATTAACTATGCAATTGTTACCCTTATATGGCATCATCATCCAAACTCTTTGTATTTTCCATTAAATATAGTTTTTGCATTGCCTAAAATATTCTCGTCTTCAACCTCAGCTATTCCCCTCATCTAAGGACATGTTTGTTTCAGTTTTTACCGGCATTTAGCTGAAAAGCTAGAAGCTGAAACAAACGGGATCTGAAAAGTTAGTATACTCTCTCTGTTCCTTTTAATTGAGGTTGGGAGAACTAGTTTTAGTTCTCCCAACGTCAATTAAAAGGGAACAAAGGGAGTATGTTATAAGAAAATGAGCATAAAGCTGAAAAATTGGCTGAGAGTTGCTTTTGTAGACTTTTTATGAAAAGCTATTTAAAAAAAACAATAGCAAAGTCAACCAGTCAAAATCTAATTCTGTACAATTTGTGGATGAGGTCGTGGTTCACAAAAACTGAAGACACAGTAGAATGACGGGTGGCCAAAAGTAGTAATGTGAATAGTAGGAGGAAGCATGGCCAAAGTGTCAATTACTTAATGATTTTTAATTAATTATTTTCTCCCCCTCCGCCCCTTCCCCCTTTCTTGCCTCAATTCCCACTCCCTATGCACACAATCATGAACTCTAACTATGGATGACAATGTATATCCATTATTGGCATGCCCACAAATATTCAGCGGACGGGTACGGCTATGGATCATATCTTTTGCTCAAGAGTGCGTATACAAATTGATTTCAAATCCACGGGTAAAATATAACAGACAGGAAAAACTCTTACCCATACTCGCATACCAGTATCTGACACGTGGGTCCCACAACAAAAATGTGTACATAAAAACATTTTTAGATTTCCTATCCTCTCATGTTTACACACCACCACCCACACAACTGCCTCTCTCGCCATCCTTACTCCCTCCTCTGTCGCCTCCCTCTCACCAATCTCATTTGGCCATCCGATCTGTCTTCCAACACCGCCTCCTTCGGATCCCATCATCGCCTCCGGCCTCCCACAGGTTCCATCGCTGACATCACCTCCTCTAGATCCTGTTACCTCCTCCAGCCTCCAGCGAACCCATCGCCGACGTCTCCTCCCCCAGATCCCGTCATCGAAGCCACCTCCCTCGGATCCCATCGCCAACACCACCTCTAGCCTCTGGCGCCTGTTGCCTCCGTCAGATCCCGTCGCCAACATGGCCCCCCTTGATCCGTCACCTCCCCTTCCCCTCTATCTCCCCTAGCTGATGGATCTAGCCACCAAAATCACCTGCCCTGGATCCCATCCCCGCCTCCGGACTCCTTGGATCCCGTAGCCTCCCTTTCTCCTCTCTCCTCTGGCCATTGGATCTAGCCACCAACACCGCCTCCCCTAGATTCCATCACTGCCTGTGGCCTCCCCGGATCCGGCGCCCCCCTTTTTCCTCTTTCCTCTGGCCGTTGGATCTAGCCACCAACACCGCTTCCCCTAAATCCGATTGTCGCCTTAGGTCTCCCATGGATCCCATCGCCGACATTGCCTTCCTTGAATCTCATCACAGTTTTCGTCCTCCCGTGAATCACGTTGCCTCCGAGCACCTCCACCGGATCCTGTCGCTGACGTCGCCTCCCTAGATCCCGTCACTTCCTTCTGCCACCCATAGATCTCGGCCCCTCACTCGTTGCCATCGAGACTCGCCCACACCTTCCTATCACCTCGTGCGGATCTCGGTTCTCCGAGTCACTATATTGTTTTCTTTGTACTCAAGCTTTCGACTTTTGGCTCTTGAATTTGTGGCCCTCTGATTCTGATTTTTTCCTGCAGGATCAAAAGGCACATGAGGAAATTCTTAAATTTCTGAACCTTGAAAGGTTTGACTCAAATACTCATTCTTTTTCTGTACAAGCCATTTAATTACTATGCACTGATGTGTCTAATAATTATTTATAACATTTCCAGCTTTGCTTCGGGAGCCAAAGATAGAAGAATGGGTAGCAAGTGCTACCATATTTGATAATCTTACCGATACTGTTAGTTTTCTTTCCAGCTAGACTATTGTTATTGCATGGCTTATCCGATTTGGGCCTCTCTAAGTTGAAAGTGAGCTTTAGAAATATATTGATAATGTCTTTTTTCTTCCAAACACCGCTGTCTTATTCATTTTTTTGCTTCCAAACACTGTTGTCTTAGCAGTTCTGTAGGAAGCTTGTTATCCACTAGGTTGCTTCTACAGGTTTTCTGGACAGATCTTGAAGGTGCGGGGTTACACATAAATTTCTAAAGAATGCATAAATCTGTAAATTTTATCGCATGATGATTTATTGTACTTATATGAATATCTTTCATTTCCATTTCAGGTTGCTGTCGTGGGTATTTCACAGCAAGTAAAATTTATTGATAGATTGGAGGACTTGACGTGTTACCTACACGTAGACGATTCGAGCATTTATAAGGAGACACAGATTACTCACCCTCGTGATCAGGTAATACCCAACTCCTGATTGGATGATTCTTGATGTGAAACTTACAATGAGAATTGGGTACATGGATCTAGATATTGGATGTCTATTGGCTAATGCTAGATTGCTTATTAAATGATTAGATCTATGATAGGATACCTTGACTCTTTGCACCCTCCCCCACCTTTTATGGGGGCCATGGGTCACAGGCATGACTCGAATAGATTACAAGTTATATGTGTTCAATATAGACTCTATATATATCTTTCCATGTCTAATCTTGAGGCGGTTGTTTTTTCCTTATCTAGCTAAAGTCCAGATAGTAATCTTCTAACATACCCCCACCTTTCATACCGAGATAGAGTCTGAGTCTTGTTGATGTCATCAAACCATAAACCCTAGAATGTGTGGGCCTTAATAGTCTTTTACTTATTCAATTCTTCGAGTCTATCATGAGCGATATGTAAGTGTCAAGTCATGTACCTTTAAGTCATTCATGTTGAGTCAACAATACTGAGTTGATTCTGTCGAGTAACTGATACCAAATCGGCTATAGGAGGTTTTGATGGAACCAAAAGAACATAATGAAAAATCTTGAGGAATTTAATTTTAAACTTATCGACTCTACTGAAGTCAACGTGTTTTATTGCCTTCAAATGTAAGTATTTGGACTCAGGCTTGATTCCTGTTGGATAGTCAAACCTGTGTTGTAAAGACTTTACCATGTCAAGTCCAACACAACCTGGTCCGACCGAGAGCAGGTTTAGTTCATATTTTTTGCAGACTTTTTGAATGACTCCATGTGATATTGAGTAGAGGGGTTGTAGATACGCAATCATGACTGATGTCATGGTTGCTCATCATAGCCCAAGATCTTGCTCCATTCAAGACCTGATAAGATGGGTCAAGTGGTGCCACCTGCCAGCAGGGTGGTTAGTGTTGTAGCAGGGAATCTCTGTGACCGTCACTGCTCCTTGAAAATAGTGCATAGCGTGATAACATCTGTTCAATTAACGCGTCTGCATCTGCAGCCGAACAAACACGATCATTTGTACACCACACATCTCCTGGGATGGATGACCACAATATGGATGTGTCGCACAACGTGCACAATGGAATACAACGACCTCTGTTTCTTTGAACGTTCCCAAGATACTCTACCATAATCTCATTACATCGTGCGTTTCATGAAGCGAACAAATCTCACTGAAAATTTATTGTTAAGGGGAAAAGTTATCCTGCTTCTTCCCCTTCCTGGCCCATTTGCAATCTCAACTTCCTTGTTCACCGTTACTCCAAGTTATCTAGCCTACATAGCGATCTAGAACCCAAGAAAACCCCCTATCCCCAAACAATCCATCATATCATCTTGGGTTCGAAGAAGAGCGCCAAGCAGGTTGTAGGTTTTGCTTTGACTGGTGCAATGTAGGGATTTACTTCCAAAAGGAAGTATGGTTGGGAGAGTTCACTATCATCGAGCAAGGGCCTTCTTTCAGTGAGAAAGGGTTTGCTACAACCTCTCCCAGAAAGAAAGCAACCCTAAACCTTGCTCGAAAGATAGGGTGATGCACGTCTTGTTCCTTTAGCGGGGTTGTCTCTTCGAGTCCAAGAATTCATTCGTGGGTTCTATTCTTCTATGGAGACCCCAATGGCGTATTTCAGATCGTGTGCTTCATCATACTTTGTGAGTGCTTTTTAAGTATTCACTCACACTAGGGATTGTGAAAACACACTTTCTCCACCAAGCAATAGACAGTCAGACGACGGACACGTCCGCGGTGGTCTAGGCATTGAATATTTCAAGTGAACCCACTAGACCCGGTACGTGAGTGGAATAGCTTGTGTATGTTGCATGGTTGGGGAGAGCATGAGTTCAGACCGGGGCAGAAGGGTCAGTGTTGGTATAAGCGCTACCGTGGTGGTAGACTTACGGCGAGTACTATCAAGATGATAGGCTCATGGTTTGAGTATGGAGCCTGCCCTGGTGAGCCTTGAGGACCGAGTTATTTTTACATCTCAGCACATGACCCTGTATGGGCGGGGCTCCCGACAGTCGTCCACGGTGGAGAGAGAGATATGCATTTATGAGTGAAAACTGAGAAGATATTGAGATAAGTCATGACACTGGATTGGGGACGGCTGGTCTGGGTGATGTTTCGACTGGTTGTCAGTTATGACGGGCTGTCTTTGATGGTCCGTGCGTGTGGGTACAACGTACAACCTCTACAAAGTTTAGAATCCGTTCGGACGACCGTGTCCTCGGTATAGGACAGGTTATGGTGTGGTCCTAACAACTAGGAAGCCACCTGTTGTGAGAATGAGGTGAGAGATGTCTCTGGATGGGTTATTTGGTTGCATTTAGTGCATTAGGTTGCATCACTCTTATTGTTGTGCATTGCATCTATGTTTGTTTCATTCCCCTCCCGAAGGGCGAGGTGGAGCTTTCCGAGTACTTTTTGTACTCAACTGTTGTTGATATCTTCAGAGGATCCTGACTTCAACCCGGAGGACTTCGAGTAGGGTCGCATCCACACCCAAGGTGTTACCGTGGAACCATGTACGAGGAGGAGCTAGTCGTCCATGTGTTTATGTCGTTACTCATCCTTATGTTAGTTCTTATGATTGTTGTACTAAAGTGTATGCCGTTGTAACAAAGCTATGTATGGTTGTTGTTCCACTTGTGTTGTAGTATTATGTACTGAACTCATTTTCTGGCATAATACTACATGTTTAGTTCTGATCTTATTGGTCGGGACACTTCAGTCTGCGTTGGTCTAGGCACATAATATTTCAAACGAAGCCACTAGACTCAGTACTTGGGTGGAATAGCTACTAGTTCTATGTCTATTATAAATGGGTAGTCAACAATACAAACTCCCCCCATTCGCAGCTGAGGAGCCAAATAAGTGTGCCATATGGAATAATAAGTTGGAGGAACTAGAGATAAGGGAGATTGAGAACTTTTGGAAGAAGATCGTTGTGTTGAAGTGAGCCCACCTCACTTGATTTGATCCAGCATCAATCTATATATAAAGAGGCAGTGCAACCTCTTTCAATTAGATGCTTCTCTATGTTGGAGTATTTGGGAACAATGGACCTAACTCGGAATGTAGATGAAGAATCCACACCAGATGAACTTGAAGCCTGGGTCCAAGCGCTTTGCAAGGAGCATGGAGAGGGTGTCTGCTCCTGTGCCCCCTCTGCGGAGACATACAGGATGAACCACCCGTTCACCAAGGTAATTTCAACACAACACGTCTACACTAACGACATGGATGATGATAAGATAATCATTGATCCATGTCTTTAGTTTGGCTTTTTCATCATATTTTGGAGTTCAGGTCAAAAGACAGATGATCATAGGGAACGTGTTGTGTATCCAACTGCTGAAGCAAGCAGGTCCAAAAGACTTGGACCGACATTGTTCTTCTACTCTTCTATCTCGTGCTCGATTGACTCCACACTATGCAATTGCGTGTCGAGCTGCCATGAGGAGAATCATCCTAATTCAAGGGTAAATTGTCCATATATCAAGACTAATATCTTCACCGTGGGTTGAATCATCCAGTTGGCATGGTAATTTGTCTCGGCGAGAGGACAGCTCTTCTCTTCACCGATTGAATAGACGTAGGGTTGAAGATGCATTTGAGTTCAATGATTGAGATCATTGACTAGGAGTTGGCTTTCTTAATTGATCTCTCATTTTATTCAATGCAAAATTTATGGTAGCCATTGCTCTCCATCAGGTGTTCACATTTCAACCATCATCGTCCGAAAGGTGTAGATTAACTAACAGAGTAGCCGTAGCGACCATGTTTCCCTCTGGTATATCATAGACTTGAAAATATTTTGAGTCGACGATGACAGATGACATCAGATTGCACATAACGTATCTCCTAACTAATTCAGGGAGATGTCTTCACCTTCTATTGCTGGGGCTGAGGATGATTTGGTACTGGATGAATCATCTGTGGCGTTCAGATGAAACTTGTCCAGTCAGGACTGGCCACACGTTGGTTTGCTACTTCATTCCTACGTTGAGCCTCTACGCAGGCTAACTACATGTTGAGGACTTGCTGGTAGGCTTGAATCATCTTAGGTGTTGTCTAGTCTGTGACCAGAGTGTTTAAGATCTAGAGACCATTGGCTTTGACTTCTGTTGGAGTCAGCTGGTAAACGATTTGATCCTGAGGGTATTGTCGTGATGTGCCACCAATGGTGTTGTCCTGGTTTGCCATGAAGACCTCGACAATTGGATCTCAGTTGCCAGTACTTTGATCAAATTAAGAGGCAGACATGATTAGATCTAAGACAACTGAATCATGTTGGTGAGGTAAGAGTTGCTGTAACAGTCACAAAATTCAGAGGGAATAAAAATTTCTTCAAATATTAATTTGAAACCAAAATAGAAATGATAAAGGAAAAGAAAAGCCAACCCCTTCTCTCACTGTCTCTCCTGTGACCCAAACCCCTTAAGCTCGGCCCGCTCCCATTCTCTTCCCGTGCAGCCCGTACTCCCCTTCCTTCCCCCCTGTGGCCCGGTCTCCTCACCCGCGCGGCCCAGCTCCCCGCTGGCCTAGCACTGTACCGCCTCCCCCTACCTCACGTGCGCGCCTGGGCCAATAGCCGAATCTTGCGAATCTGGCGACACGACCGCCCTGCCATCGTGTTACCCCGCGCCGCCCGATGCGCAATCAAGCCCTGTCACTCGCCCGTTCGTCGCCATTACGCCGAGCCCCTGCCCGCTCCCGGTTTTGTCGCCCGAGCCCAAAAATATCCTGACGAACCGCCTCTCCCGTCTATAAAAGGCCTCCCCTCTCCCTCCAAGAGGCGCACACTCTCGCACCCAAACTCCCACGCCTCCATCTGAGCACGAAACGACCGGAACAACTCAGAATTTGGATTTTTTCCGTTTTCTTTCCCAAGTCAGCGAACATGATTCCTTCTCCGGTGAGCCCCATTCTTCGATCCCTCCCTGCAAGAGCATCTAAAGCAAACTGTGAACCTGCCCCTTGACTTAGCTTAGACCTGACAGCCCCGTAGCAGGCTGGCCACGGTGAACCGCAAGGGCGCGCTGCCGCGCGCCATCGCCGTCCGCCTAGAGGCGTGCCACGGGTCAGCCAGGATGCTCAAACCCGTCCACACGCAGCTCCGCACGAGACCAACCTCTTAGTTCAGTAGAAACCCGCACATAGACGTGGAAACACGGATCACCGGCAAAGGGCACTGCCCTAGCTTGACGACAGCACCGTGGGAGCTCCCCGGGCCCGGCCGATCACGCTAAAAGCTTCCATGGAACCCTGGGAATGTGTAGGAGTGATTGAACCCAGGGAAAAGCAAGCGCACCAACCCATCCATCGAGTACCACCACGACAAGTAACTCCGGCGAGCCGCCGACGCCATTCCAGTGAGCAAGTCCGACTAGGGATCACACCCCTAGGCTCCCCGCATCGAGAGGGACACCGACACTGCCTTAGGATGAACCCGAAAGGAAAAACGGCGTGGCTCTTGCTAGCCACTCTCTGCCCCTGCCGTGCCGGAGCTTCCTAGGCTGCCTAGTACGCGCGGCTGCCAGGTGGCAGGCCACGCAGGCAGGCGCGAGGGTGTGGCGGCTGAGTCAGTGCGACGCGAGCGCCAGCCCACCCACACGTCCACCTAGGCCTCCGTGGGCTCGGTTCTTGTGGACCAGAGACCCAGCAGCTGTGGCTTGGGTCCAGGGTCCATGAAACAGTGCCTTGAGGCCCGCTGCCACTCTAGGCCCGCCTATTTGTACACATAGAACATTGCTAAAGCTACCCACTAGTGTACCTAGAACTTTGTAAAATACATATCTAGGTGCATTAAAATTCTAGAAAAAAAATCCTAAAACAGAAATAAACTACTAGAGTGTAAGAGCATGGGAAAATGGCTGAGATAAATCCTAGAAAATTTTGCTGATTAATTGCCTAAACCACTTAATTAAATAAGGAAAATTGGGAAAAGTTAGTAGGTGGTCTCCCAAAATGATAATATCACCCCAATAGAATTGGTAAAAACCTTTAAAATGTCCCTTGGCCCTAGAACACAATACAAGTAATGATTTCACATAATAGAGTTTGTTAATCATTTAAATAACTATAAATTTTAAGAAAAATCATGAATAGTCTCAAAATAAGAAATCCTCTCTAGAAAACCCTCTAATAATTGTTAGTGTGGGTAATGTTGGAATTTTATTTGGATTTCTTAGAGTTCTTTTGGATTTAGCACTTATCCGTGCAAATTATGAACTATAGCAAACGAGGAATTCAACGAGGACCTTGAAGAACCGGATTACAAGGAATTTCTAGAAGCTTGTGAAGGCAAGCTCTAACTCCTTGATCATATTTACCGAATGACTTTGCAATTGCTTATATTAGACTATTTTTACCATGCATGTCTCCATGACTATTTTAAATATTGTTGTAACTAAGACCCACTTGATTAGTGGTAGTGTCATTATGTCAGTAGCATAGCCGACGAGTTAGTTTTATAACTTCATGATGATGATTTGATATTGATGGTGGTTACTTGCTCTTCAATAATGTAGCTCGATTTCATCACCGATCAAACGGAATCTTGTCATCGGCTAGCCGTTATACTAGCAAGTGACATGTTAGTCTCTCATCATCCAAGCAAGAGGGTTGGCATAGTGACAGTCACATGATAAATATGTGAAATACCACAAACCCCTCCTTAACCTTGATGACTTTACCCCCTCAATATCCTTAGGACCCGTCATCACACTATAAAGTGATGATGCGTGTGCCCCCTTGGTAGTAGAAGTGCTTAGGAACCCCTCCGATGTTGGCATCTCAACTTGCTGCAACTAATCGCCGGATTTGAGAAAAGTGTTAAAAGATGTCTTGGTGGTGTGAGTTAGGGAGTGGGATGAGGGAATTGTGTCAAGCAACTGGGGTTTATGTGAAGAGCGGATGGTATGGTTGACGAGGAATATGGTGAATGAGTAGTTGTGTGCTTTGGTTTAGTCCGCCTGCCGTGGACTTGATGGAGCTGCCTCACCAACATAAGTACCGGTTCATATGACATCATCATAGTGATTTCGTACAACCACAGAACCTGTATGGGTAGGACTCTCTCTACCTTCTTGGTGACTTCCACATGAGCCATCTGGCGGCCAGTAGGGCACAGGGGACCAAGAAAAGACATGGGGAAGTCATTACTCGTGATCAGGCTAGGAAAGTAATTGCCCGAATAGCCCCTGGGTGCGACTCGAGGTGCGATTGTGGGGTTACTCCGAGCAGATGAGGCGAATGTTGCGTTACTCCCTTGCTATGAGTACATGACCTATGGGTAAAGTGTAGAACCTCTGCAGAGTGTTAACATCCAGGTAACTGTTTCCACGGTCATTGATACAATATGTTTTGAGCTCTTGTTGATTAGCCGTAGCATGCTCTCTTGATTTGAATTGTGTGGCAGTACCTGCCGTGTTTTGGATATTATGATTGTGTGCCAGAGCTAGTAGGGCCATGGGGCTCGAACGCTCGAATAAAAACCTAGGGAACTCGTGGGATGGAGTTCAACTCCCCCAAGTCCCACCAACTAAAATCATGATTCAGATACCCTTCTTCTTTACAAACAACTTTCAAAGAGAACCCTGCATGAATTGCTTTTCAGCAACCCTAAGCCATATGACACACCTTGCTACAACCGCCCTGCATGAAACCCTTCCCCTGGTGTAGTGTTAGGGATTGCTGAGTACCTTACATACTCACTCTTGCTTATTTCATAACCCTTAGGGGATAGAGAAGAACAAGACAAAGAAGGTGAAGCACGTATCGATGACGAGTAGGTCGAGTCCTGCGCCCAAGGCTGCCTGAGGTGCAGGGTGCCACTTGTTCTGCTATCGTTCAATTCTTTTGTTTTCATGGGCCTTGCAGGCCACACAGATTGTAATCTAAGGCATGCATGTAAGACCATAATGGTCCCGTTGAGAATAAAATAATGTATGGAACTCGGTACATTCTGTTGTGTGTACCAAATACTGATCTAGGGATTGGTACGAGAAGCACAAATGGGCCCTGGTAAAGGTGGGTCCTCACAGTTGCCGACAAAAGGTAATGAAGTTGCTGAGTCCCTAATGTTAGAAGTTGGCTATAGGAGGCGAACGATACCAACTTGATTGACATGGAGGTTGAGACCTCTGATTTTTAGTTTCAAGCATTCAAGGAAGGAGAACACAAGACGAGTAGCGACTAGTGCGTGATGAAGTCGAGTGAGCTAAAGCAGATAGCCCACTCATGAGCCAACAAGTCATACATTGTTGTAATCGAAGCTGTTGAAACCAAAGCTCCAACGCATGAATCCCCTTCCAGATGCACCGACTATCGCTAGAATTTTGTGGCAAGTTAAATTTATCGGTAGGATAGGTAGACTCGTTGAGGTACCTACACGTAGGTGAGTCCAACAGTAACAAGGAGATAAGGATTACCCAGGTTCATATTTTTATTGTGAGGTACTACCCTACTCCTACTTTAATGATTTCTTCTTGATAAGCTTACAACGAGAATTGGTATGTGTATCTAGAGATTGGATGTCTATTGCCTGATGCTAGATTGACTGTTGGATCATTGGATCTATGAGAGAATGCCCTGACTCGTGGCCCCTCCTCCGCGTTAGAGGTACCGAGGCAAGACCCGAGTTGGTTACAAGTTGGATGTGTATAGTATGGACTCTATCTATATCTTATCATGTTTAATCTTTAGGCGATTATTTCTTATCTTATCTTACCAGAGTCTAGATAATAATGTTCTATCGATCTCCATTTTCTATGCTAGGACAAAATTGAGTCTTCTTGATGTCGTCACACTATAAACTCTATAATGGGTGAGACTTCTTGGACTTATTCAATTCCCCAAGACTTGGCTGTGACGCCCCTGTTCTGAGAGAGAACCTCTCGGAACTGAGACTGATGCGTATGTGTGCCCAGGATGTTCATCACACATACACATATAATCCACAAACTGAATTTCAGAATAATACCACGAATAACAGGGTTTATTACAATGTCTCATGAGTCTTAGACTCATTCTAGCAGCGGAAGTCTTATCTTAGCAGCAGAAGTCTTATTCTAGCAGCGGAAGTCTTTATTCTAGCAGCGGAAGTCTTCTAAACTATTGCGGAAGCAACTAGGCAGCAGCATCGGCTCCATCTCTACTCCACAGGCAAGGTTGAGGGCAGATTACACGCCTAATACTCCATGTGGTCTTCATAGTACTCCTCTCCTATTGCTGATTATGAAGTAATAATGCAAGTTTGAGTACATGACGTACTCAGCAAGTGGGGGAAAATATGATATGTAGCTTACAGCAAGGAAGGTATAAAAATGCTTATTGCATAAAAGCAAAGTTTATTTCACAAATCATGATAAAAACAGCAACTAGCTTTAAGTGAATGTAATCCCAATATGTATTTAAACATCAACATACCCCCATCATGATTCACCACTTTTCATATCTCATCCGGACATTTATCTTTCTTAACTTTTCGTATGAGTGCAGTAGCTAGACACATTCTATTGCTTTCAATACCCCGTAGATTAGCGAAGCAAAAAGCAAAAACGACCATACCCGACTCTTCAACTGTCCCGGTGACAAGGGTGGTTAACAAAACTAGTAAACTCCTATGGAAGGGTTTCCCATCAAGTTTAACTCAAGCACACACACCTTTTCGCAAACACAACAGTTTTCCAAAATATGGGATCAATATGGTCAAGGGGCACTTGCCTTGTTCCTGTGGCTCTTGTTGCTCTTGTGTCTCGATGTTCTGGTGCTGTAGTCCTTCGTAGGTAGCTCCCTGAGCTTGTCCTTCTAATTATGATCACGCACATATGAATTTCACAGCAATCAATTATCATGCACAAACTTTACTCAAGATGCGATGATGCATATGCATGCTAATCATAAGATGTTGTTTTTATTAGATCGGTTTGTACGTGTTCTTGCATGTTTTAAGGGGTTTGCATGGGGTTTTACAAAGAATAGAGGTGTAGGGATCAAATGTGGACGTGGCGATGATCTTGTCTCTAGATCAAACTGATCAACACGTGATTTGTCCATGAAAAAGCTTCTGTTCGAAGGGATCGAGAATAGATGCAAAGAAAATGCAATGACGTCGTAAGGTGGTAATGGAGACCTACCTTACTTCCTTCGGGTCCTTCCTCCTAGCAAAAACAGATCATCAGCTCTCCTCCGGCGATGGCGATCGTGTATTGGCTCATCGGCGGTCTCTCCGGTGGTCAAACTCCGGCGAAGGGGTTTAGCTCGGCGAGTTTGGGGGCTAGGGCTTCTAAGTTGTCGGCTTAGAAAAGATGTTACGACCAAGGGGTTGCTTCGGGTTCTATTTATAATCGGGAATAGAAGAGTCCTACGCTGATCGGAATTCGAATAAGAGTCCTATTCAAAATTGTTTTTGAATCTTAACAACTTATCTTCAATTGATTTGGTGCGGTAGCAACGTGGAATTCGTGTGGGTTTCCTTCCGTGTCGGTATTCCCGCGCGTACAGAAGCAAAAACCGCTTCGGATCTCGTCACCTCCGCGGTGATGAGCTCCGGAGGCTCCACGTGTCCAGCGGGGGCCGGGCCTCCCTTTTCCACAGAAGCGGGCTCCGGTTGTGCCGCGTGTTAGGCGGGCGAGACCTCCCTCTTCCTCAGAGGCGAGCTCCACGTGCGCCACGCGTCCTGGCGGGCAGGACCTCCCCTCTCTCCAGAGATGAGCTCCACGTACGCCACGTGTCTGTGCCGGACCTCCCCTCTCTTCAGAGGTGAGCTCCGATAGTGCCACGTGTCCTAACAGTGCCGGTCTTTCTTTCTGCTCAGGAATGAGCTCCGAGGTTGACACGTGTCCATCAGCGTCGTCACATCCAAGAGGTGAGCTCTGGAGGTGACACGTGTCCGATAGTGTCGGACCTCCCGGAGGTGAGCTCCGAGAGCGACACGTGTCCCACGTGGCGGGTCCTCTCTTTTCCGCAGTGGCTAGCTCCGAAGGCGACACGTGTCCTGCGGGCTGACCTCGCTCCTCCGTAGAGGCTAGCTCCAGGGGCAACGTGTCCCACAGGGTCGGACCTTGCTCCTTTCGCAAGGACGAGCCCCGAGCTTGCCACGTAGCCAGTTTAGTGGCGGACCTCTCCCCTTTTTGCGGGGATGAGCTCCGAAGGTGCCACGTGGCCTGCGGCCGCGGGAGTTGTCGTCAACGCTCTCGGTGAACTGGAATTTGCTCTTTTGGGCTATCTTGTGATTCTTTTTCTGTTTCCACTTCTTTTAAAATGTTTTCTTTATATAAAATATGAATGCATGCAGAAATCGAAATTGAGGGTGTCACAAATCTACACCCCTTAAATTGAATCTCGCCCTCAAGATTCGCTAGTGGAGAATAGATGAGGGAATTCGTCCTTGAGGTCTTCTTCACGCTCCCATGTGGCTTCAGCTTCTGTGTGATGGCTCCATTGTACCTTGCACCAACGGATCACTTTGTTCCTCGTAACCCTTTCCTTCATGTCCAAAATTCGGACAGGGTGCTCTACATAGGTTAGATCCTCTTAAAGTTCAAGCTCTTCCATTGGTACTTGTTCTTCTGGTACTCTCAAGCACTTCTTGAGCTGGGATACGTGAAACACGTCATGCACGTCGGAGAGGTGCATGGCAAGCTCTAATTGATAGGCTACTTCTCCTCGCTTGCCCAAAATCTTGAAGGGTCCGATGTAGAGAGGTGCTAGCTTGCCTTTGACGTTGAAACGTCGTTGGCCTCGGATAGGCGATACCTTAAGGTATACGAAGTCTCCTACTTCGAAAGTCAACTTCCTTCGCCTATTCCCGCATAGCCTTTCTGTCATGACTGAGCAGCCTTCAAGTTCTCCCGTATTGTTTGGACTTGCTTCTCAGCTTCTTGTAGCACTTCGGGTCCAAACACTTGGTTTTCTCCGGTCTCGTTCCAAAACAACGGTGTTCTACACTGTCTACCATATAATGCTTTGAAAGGTGACATCTTCAAGCTAGCTTGATAGTTGTGGTTATAGAGAATTCGGCATACGGAAAGATCCTATCCTAACTACGCCCATGTTTCAAGGCGCAAGCTCTCAACATGTCTTCCAAAATTTGGTTGGTCCTCTCGGTTTGCCCATCGGTTTGCGGGAGATAAGCGGAGCTAAAATCCAGTCGTGTACCCATAGCCTCATGCAGCTTCCTCCAAAACCTAGAGGTAAACTGAGAATCCCGATCTGAGAGTATCCTCTTTGGGACTCCATGACGGCACACAATTTGCTCCATGTATAGCTCGCCTAGATCTGCCACGCGGTACATGGTTTTAACAGGAAGAAAATGAGTGGTTTTCGTCAATCGGTCCATAATAACATAGATTGAGTCGTAACCCGACCGAGTACGTGGCAATCCGACAATGAAATCCATACTGATGTCTTCCCACTTCCACTCGGGTACCTTTGAGGGTTGCAACAGTCCAGCGGGTCTTTGATATTCGGCCTTCACCCGTTGGATGTGTCGCATAGGGCAACATATTCAGCTATGTCCCTCTTCATACCACTCCACCACTAACAATTCTTCAAGTCCTTGTACATCTTTGTACTGCCGGGATGTATGGAATAAGGCAAATCATGTGTCTCTTTTAATATCGTGTCGCGGATGTGCTTCACGTTAGGCACACAAATCCTTTTTCCTAGCCAAAGCGTACCCTTCTCATCTTCCTTGAAGTCCTTTTCTATGCCTTGTTGGATTATTTCCTTGATCTCCTTGATCTCTTCATCCGATGCTTGGCCATCTCTTATCTCTTGTTCGAACGAAGAGTGGAGTTCCATTACTTCCATCTCGTTCAAGAACCCGAGATGTAACCGTTCGAACTCCTTTCGTAGCTCGGGGTGTAGCTCCCGAACCGTGGATGGTGGCATGCTCCCTTTCGGCTCAATGCATCAGCTACTACATTGGCTTTTCCGGGGTGATAGTTGATTCGAACATCATAATCCTCGATGAACTCCAACCATCGACGTTGCCTCAAATTCAAATCCGTTTGGGTGAATATGTACTTGAGGCTTTTATGATCCGTAGTAGATCTCACATTGATGACCAAGGATATAATGTCTCCAAATCTTTAAGGCATGTACCACGGCTGCGAGTTCTAAGTCATGTGTGGGGTAATTCAGCTCGTGTTTCTTTAGTTGTCTTGATGCATAGGGTACCACTTGTCCTTCTTGCATGAGCACACATCCAAGCCCTTGTCTGGATGCGTCACAATATATGTCAAAGCTCTTGCTTACGTCCGGTAATACTAGAACCGGTGTTGAGGTTAGCCTTTTCTTGAGCTCCTCAAAGCTTTATTGGCACGCTAGTGTCCATTGGAAGGCTTTTCCTTTCATTAGCAACTCCGTTATAGGCTTTGCTATCTTGGAGAAGTCCTTGATGAACCGTCGGTAGTATCTAGCCATCCCAAGAAAACTTCGAATATCCCTCACGTTATGCGGTTGGTTCCACTTCAGAACATCTCCCACTTTTCCAGGATCAACCGATACTCCTTCCTCGGAGATAATGTGGCCTAGGAACAATATCTCCTTTAGCAAAAATTGACATTTGCTAAGCTTGGCATACAATTGATGCTCTCGTAGCTACTGTAATGTCAATATCAAGTGTTCTTCATGTTCCTCCTCGCTTTTCGAATACACCATGATATCGTCGATGAAAACCATGACGAACTTATCCAAGTACTCCATGAAGACCTTGTTCATGAGGTACATGAAGTATGCAGGTTCGTTCGTTAATCCAAAAGACATCACGGTATATTCATACGAACCGTACCGTGTACGAAAGGCAGTCTTGGGTATGTCGGAGGGTTTAATCTTCAGCTGGAAGTATCCCTACCGAAGATCAATCTTGGAGAAAACTCGGCTCCCTTCATTTGGTCGAACAAGTCCTCTATACGGGGCAGAGGGTATTTGTTCTTGATCGTCACCTCATTGAGAGACCTATAGTCCACGCACATCCTTTGGGTCCCATCCTTCTTGTCCACGAAGAGCACGGGGGCTCCCCACGGTGACGAGCTTGGACGTATAAAACCCTTCTCTAGCTGCTCCTGGATTTGCTTCTTGAGTTCCACTAGTTTGTTGACGGGCATCCTATAGGGCCTCTTTGCTATATGTGCAGTTCCGGGTACTAGGTCAATGGAAAACTCAATGTCCCGGTCAGGTGGCATACCTGGAAGTTCTTCCGGGAACACGTCTGAGAATTCTTGAACCACCGGAATGCTTTCTAGGGTTGCTTCTTCGACGTGGTTCAAAGTCGCCTTCTCGGTTGCCGGTTGGGCTGATTCGAACTCAATACAGGTTCCACGCTCGTTTGTCAACTGCACGCTCCTCTTGGCACATTGGATTACTCTGTTGTGCTTTCTTAACCAATCCATTCCAAGTATTATGTCAAGCCCTTGGGAATTGAAGACAATAAGGTTGGCAAGGAAGCCTACCCCCTTATTTTAAGGTTTACTTTCGGACATACTATATTAGTCCTCATTTCTCCACCGGAAGAATTAACCAACATAGTATATTTCAAGTGTTATATGGGTATATTATACTTGGCAACATACTTGGATGATATGAATGAATGTGATGCTCCGGAATCAAATAAAATGGTGGCTGGGTTGGAGTTGGCAAGGAACATACCAATCACGACTTCCTCAACCTGTTGCACTTCCTCAGCAGAGACATGGTTCACGTTGCCGCGAGCGTAGTTCTGCTGTCCACGGTTTCCTTGATTGGCTCCTCCGTTCGGCCGTGGGTTCTGCTTGGGCACGTTGCTTGGTTGTTCAGGACCTCTCTTCGGGCACTGGCTCGCAAAGTGTCCTGTCTCCCCGCATGCAAAGTATGCCTTGTTGCCCACGACAACAGGTAGGTTGGGGTGGGGGTTTTGAACAGGAGCGCCCATGTTGGGTTGGGGCGCAGGAGGCAAAGGCACACGAGGTGCTTGCATGGCAGGACGTTGCTGTGGTGGTTGATTAGGGCGAAAAGTAGGAGTGGACGATCCATACTGTGGTGTAGCTGGGGGCATGTACCGAGGGCGTACGTTGCTCCCTTACGGTTGATGTGGCATCTTTCTTTTCCCTCTTGCTCAATCTCTCGGATCTTGCTTTCAACCACTATTGCTTTGTCAACTAGCTTCTGGAAGCTCGCATAATCATTGTTGAGAAGTTGAACCTGGATTTCATTGTTCAACCCTCTCATGAACAAATACTGCTTCCGTTGGTCTGAGTTGACATCTTCGGGGGCATACCTTGAAAGCTGCGTGAACTTGTTGAGGTACTCATTCACTCTCTTCCTGCCCTGGCGGAGACCTTCAAACTCTTGTCTTTTGAGCATCATTACTCCAGCAGGGATGTAATGAGAGCGGAAACTCTCCTTGAACTCAGTCCAAGTAATAGTCTCCGGGTCGACATGAGCGTTGCATATAGCGTCCCACCAATCAGCAGCTGCTCCCATAAGTTGGTGCGATGCGAAGAGAACTTTCTCTCGGTCATTACACTGTACTATGGCAAGCTTCTTCTCCATGGACTTCAACCAGTCATCAGCCTCCATGGGGTCATTAGCTTGTGAGAGAGTAGGAGGTCGAGTCCTCATGAACTCTCCCAGCTTATCGTGAGCCGACGGTGGTGGTGGTGGTGGTGCAGGAACGGGGTTATTGTTGTTGGCTTGCAGCTGATCCAAACTTTGGATCATGGTTTGCATGAGCTGATTCTGCATGGCCATCAACCGTTCCAGGTTGTTTGCACCATCTCTAGGGTTGTCATTCTCAGGAACTTCAACGTGGTCATCCTCTTGGTTGCCATGGACGTTCCTCCCTTGACGGCCGATGTTTCCTCTCACCATATGTGAGAGAGAGTTGAGTAGAATAGAGATTAGAAGTTTAGAGTGATCCCTCCCATCTATATGCATCAAGGTGAATGGACTATATATATCATCCTGTACGAGGATGTGAGCAAGTGCCGAAGCATCTCACATCTCTCTACTATGTGTGGATATGGACAATGCTGAAACGTCCCACATCTCACACTAAGCACTCAAGAACAACAATCATCACAAAAGTTCAGCACACAACTCCTATTCATGGATTACTCAATGGGGGTCCTATGTGGTTTGGGGTGATATCAGTCTGTGACCAATCTGTGACTACCAATCTGTGTCTTTGTCCTATGGTCAATGGGGTCCTAATGCCAATCTATGCATTCTTCCTAGGCTTGCATCCTATGTTCAGCGTGGTTCCTAATACTAATCTGCGACTAGGCTTGCGTCCTACGGTCAACCGTGGTTCAGCTACCAATCTGTGATCATTCTAGGTTTGTGACCTACAGTCAACCGTGGTAGCTTGACACCAAACTGTGAATTGTACCAATCTGTGATCTTTTCTAGACCTGTGACCTACAGTCAACCTTGGTATCTATACAAATCTATGACCTATCTAGGCGTGTGACCTTCGATCAACCGTGGCTCTGTACCAATATGTGACGCCCTTGTTCTGAGAGAGAACCTCTCGGAACTGAGACTGATGCGTATGTGTGCCCAGGATATTCATCACACATACACATATAATCCACAAACTGAATTTCAGAATAATACCACGAATAACAGGGTTTATTACAATGTCTCATGAGTCTTAGACTCATTCTAGCAGCGGAAGTCTTATCTTAGCAGCGGAAGTCTTTATTCTAGCAGCGAAAGTCTTCTAAACTATTGCGGAAGCAACTAAGCAGCAGCAGCGGCTCCATCTCTACTCCACAGGCAAGGTTGAGGGCAGATTACATGCCTAATACTCCACGTGGTCTTCATAGTACTCCTCTCCTGTTGCTGATGATGAAGTAATAATGCAAGTTTGAGTACATGACGTACTCAGCAAGTGCGGGAAATATGATATGTAGCTTACAGCAAGGAAGGTATAAAAAGGCTGATTGCATAAAAGCAAAGTTTATTTCATAAATCATGATAAAAACAACAACTATCTTTAAGTGAATGTAATCCCAACATGTATTTAAACATCAACATACCTCCATCATGATTCACCACTTTTCATATCTCATCCGAAAATTTATCTTTCTCAACTTTTCACATGCTCATGAATACCATCTCGTATTCACTACCATCTCATCTCATAATCAATTCCATCTCATAACCGAGACCAAATCTCATTGCCATGACTCAACAGTCATGCAACTAATCTCATTACCCGGACTCAACAGTCCCGAAACCATTTTCATTACCAGGACTCAACAGTCCTGAAACCAATTCCAAAGACCAAACCAAAACCAAACCAATTACCATCCCAATAATCATCCCATCTAATTATGTGAGTTGTCCAGGCGCTTGTGACCGTAAGCTCGGCTATCATGATAGTTTTACACTCTGTAGAGGTGGCACCACTTTACCCACAAGTTTGTGATTTCGTCACCCGTCGGCGACTGCAGAACCTCCATTATACCAGTACACAACTGTCGGTGTATGGTCAAGAGATCACAAAATAGCTTTTACAAAGAGGCTACTAGATGTATGGACTCACTAAGGTTTCACCAGCAGGCTAGAATCTCCAATTCTCCCACCCACGGCCCCCTCTTGTGCCATGCAGTTCCCAGGGCAGTCCTCACTCGACTCCCATTCCCCGCGCCTTCCACGGTCCATAACAATCTAGCAACTTACCTAATTAGTCAGCTAAGCCGCACCCATAGTTGGCCTTGTGGTGGCACTGTTATCCTGGCATGGCTGGCATGAACGGTCCTTAGATCTACGGCAAGTAAACCACCATCTCATTCCACCTCCTCCATAAAACCAAGCTTGCCTAGATCTCCCTCCGATTCATGTTCATTAACATTAAGTTCTCATTATCTTTATTCGTATGAGTGCAGTTGCTAGACACATTCTATCGCTTCCCATATCCCGTAGATTAGCAAAGCAAAAAGCAAAAACGACCATACCCGACTCTTCAACTGTCCCGGTGACAAGGGTGGTTAACAAAACTAGTAAACTCCTATGAAAGGGTTTCCCATCAAGTTTGAGTCAAGCACACACACCTTTTCGCAAACAAAACAGTTTTCCAAAATATGGGATCAATATGGTCAAGGGGCACTTGCCTTGTTCCTGTGGCTCTTGTTGCTCTTGTGTCTCGATGTTCTGGTGCTGTAGTCCTTCGTAGGTAGCTCCCTGAGCTTGTCCTTCTAATTACGATCATGCACATACAAAGTTCACAGCAATCAATTATCATGCACAAACTTTACTCAAGATGCGATGATGCATATGCATGCTAATCCTAAGATGTTGTTTTATTAGATCGGTTTGTACGTGTTCTTGCATGTTTTAAGGGGTTTGCATGGGGTTTTACGATGAATAGAGGTGTAAGGATCAAATGTGGACGTGGCGATGATCTTGTCTCTAGATCAAACTGATCAACACGTGATCTGTCCATGAAAAAGCTTCTGTTCGAAGGGATTGAAGAACAGATGCAAAGAAAATGCAATGACGTCGTAAGGTGGTAATGGAGATCTACCTTACTTCCTTCGGGTCCTTCCTCCTAGCAAAAACAGATCGTCGGCTCTCCTCCGGCGATGGCGATCGTGTCTGGGCTCGTCGGCGGTCTCTCAGGTGGTCAAACTCCGGCGAAGGGGTTTAGCTCGGCGAGTTTGGGGGCTAGGGCTTCTAAGTTGTCGGCTTAGAAAAGATGTTACAACCAAGGGGTTGCTTTGGGTTCTATTTATAATCGCGAAAAGAAGAGTTCTACTCTGATCGGAATTGGAATAAGAGTCCTATTCAAATTGTTTTTGAATCTTAACAACTTATCTTCAATTGATTTGGTGTGGTAGCAACGTGGAATTCATGTCGGTTTCCTTCCGTGTCGGTATTCCCGCACGTACAGAAGCAAAAACCGCTTCAAATCACGTCACCTCCGCGGTGATGAGCTCCGGAGGCTCCACGTGTCCAGCGGGGGCCGGGCCTCCCTTTTCCGCAGAGGCAGGCTCCGGTTGTGCCGCGTGTCAAGCGGGCGAGACCTCCCTCTTCCTCAGAGGCGAGCTTCGTGTGCGCCACGCGTCCTGGCGGGCGGGACCTCCCCTCTCTCCAGAGACGAGCTCCGTGAACGCAACGTGTCAGTGCCGGACCTCCCCTCTCTTCGGAGGTGAGCTCCGATAGTGCCACGTATCCTAACAGCGCTGGACTTTATTTCTGCTCAGGAATGAGCTCCGAGGTTGACACGTGTCCATCAGCGTCGTCACCTCCCAGAGGTGAGCTCCGGAGGTGACACATGTCCGGTAGTGTCGGACCTCCCGGAGGTGAGCTCCGGAGGTGACACGTGTCCGCAGTGTCGGACCTCCCGAATGTGAGCTCCGAGAGCGACACGTGGCCCTCGCGGCGGGTCCTCTCTTTTCCGCAGTGGCTAGCTCCGAAGGCGACATGTGTCCTGCGGGCTGACCTCGCTCCTCCGCAGAGGCTAGCTCCGGGGGCAACACGTGTCCCACAGGGTCGGACCTCACTCCTTTCGCAGGGACGAGCCCTGAGCCTCCCACGTAGCCAGTTTAGCGGCGGACCTCTCCCCTTTTTGCGGGGATGAGCTCCGAAGACGCCACGTGGCCTGCGGCCGTGGGAGTTGTCTTCGGCGCCCTCGGTGAACTGGAATTTGCTCTTTTTGGCTATCTTGTGATTCTTTTTCTGTTTCCACTTCTTTTAAAATGTTTTCTTTATATAAAATATGAATGCATGCAGAAATCGAAATTGAGGGTGTCACATTGGCCCACCGAGTAGCCATACCCTTGTTTCTACTATATATTATATACTAATCACATAAACCAGCGGTTGTCTAAAAATGGTATGCCAAAACAGTCAATTGGCAGCACCTCATCATTAGTATTGACCCAATCCTTGTCTATGACATACATTAAGATTTTCTTAAGTTCTGCTTTATATGGTTGTACTAATCTTTGTCCACTCTTCATATGAGGCTATTCCCTCCATAGTACCAAATCACTGTATATTTTCAATTCATATGGAAGTCAGCTGGAATCGTACCCAGCAAGGTTAGTTTGCATATATACACATGTGTTCTTTCCTATGTTTTTCTACTTATTGTTTCTTCTATAAGCACAAAAGTATTCAGTATTTCTTCAGTTGGAAGTAAATGGCCTAGGATCTGACTTCTGATTCTCATAATCATTCATTGAAGGATGACCGTGTGATGGCAAATTTTGCTGCAAAAAATTCTTTGTTGCACGACGATGGGTTCCATGGTACATACTTCTTATGTTTCTTTTTATTAAATATTTCCTCTGTAGTTCATGTACGAATTTTCCAACAAATATTTTTAGGTGCCTGTCAAAAATAGTACTAGGAATGAGACTGATAGGTTCATGTATGTGCATTTTGCACACTTTGAACCCACTTCTTTCCCAACCATAAATTCTAAAACTATAAACAACACTGTTGAAAACTGCCTGTGAGAGAAATTTACTGTTTATGAAATGTAACAAGGAAAAATAGCTAGTCAATGGGATGACACAAAGTGCAGCCTTCAGCTAGTCCAGTTGTCTACTGTTTTTCTAATTTCTAAAAGAATGGTTGGATATTTCATAAGATCCCATGAAAATGAGCTTTCTTCTAAAGATTGTTTGCTGAAATGACATTGCTTTTGAAAATAACCCGCTAATTTAGTGGAGTTGGCAAGTTAATTTTGAGTTTTATTTTATTAAGCCGTTGACCACACCTTTACTGCCATATGCATATATATTCCAAAAATACAACAATAGTGTGAGCCCAAGTTATACAAATTATTATTCAACCAGTGGCATAAATAAAATAAGGTTCAGTATTATTGTTCAACAATATTCCTATTCAAGTCAGTTCTCTTACATACGTCATGCTTTAATGTTGTGCATAATATTGTCCACCTTATTTTCATTCATACAACTTATGTTACATGCTTGTGCAAAGTCAGTTCTCTTACATACGTCATGCTTTAATGTTGTGCATAATATTGTCCACCTTATTTTCATTCATACAACTTATGTTACATGCTTGTGCAGCGCGATTACATTTGTGCAATTTGTGATGACGGTGGCGATTTGATATGGTAGTATATATATGCCTTGTTTGTATCTCCTTATTTCGTTTATATTCTGACATCCGATGTACATTTGTGCAGTTGCATTATCCCTATTTCCCTGTACCATCTATATAGCCTAGGCATCAAAAGGGCATAGTTGTGCCGATAGGAGGGTGAGGCTGAGGCGCTCAGCGTCTGGTTCTTTGCTGTTTTAGGTTGTTTTGTAGTGATGCACCGTGTACAATGTGACCGTTTCAAATTTACCTGAAATTTTTTAAGTCACGTGACAATCATACATGACAACCCCTTTGTTCATTGCCTCAGCCTGGTACAAGAAGTTTGTTGATCTTTCCTTGCTCTTGGGATATTATGGGTTTTGATTGATAGTTTTTTGTAGTTAAGATAGCAATACATCTTGCCCTGCTTCTCTATATTTGATCATCCGCATGCCCCTATTTTTATTTACTTTTTTTGTTTCCATTGCATTAATAATAAGCAACCTATTGTTATGACCTTGTTGGGGCAAGCAACTTATGTCTGACTTTTTATATTCCCATTATTGACTTGATTTATTGCAGTTGTGATGGTATTTGTGGAAGATTGTTCCATCCATACAGAGATACTGGCACTAATTCTAAGTGCAAAACTCTTGAGCTGGGTGTTGAACAAATGGTGATTTATTTTACCTAATTTTTCAAATTTAATTTTTCTTTGATGTCACTAGTAATATGCTCTAACATTCCTATTTTTTCAATTATATAGAATTTGCCCAGTTTTCTATGCAACAACTGTTTGTATAAGCAACATCAATGCCATATTTGTGGCGAGCTAGGATCCTCTAACATGTCTTCTAGTTCAGCTGAGGTATGCTACCTAAAGAATTAACATGTATTTTACCTGAGAAAGTTACATTCTATCCATGATAATTTTTTTCTTGACCTTTTCTTTATGCATTTTGCGTAATTGAGAACAAGGAAAAATACTAGTTGAATTATTATCTATTAGTACTCAAATCGTTGGGACTCAGGAGGAGGAAAGAACCCAAAAATCTGCAATGGTACTTGAATCCATATGCGCTATATGTTAAACATATTCTTGCAGATGCAAATGCTAATCAATATTGGTTAAGTTCATCTCACTGACTTTTGCTTCACTTTCCGACAGGTCTTTCAATGTAGTAATCAGAACTGTAGACACTTTTACCACATTAAGTACCTTTCTGAATATGATCCAAATACAAAGCTTCCGAACTTCGAATGTCCTGTGCATGAATGTTATTCATGCAAAAACAAAGAAGGTGGTGTGGCTAACATAATGACGGGGACAGAAGCCGGAGGAAATCCAGAAGGGTCGGGGATGTGCCTGGTAGAATGCAGGCGCTGTCCTGTGGCTTACCACAGGAAGTGCTTACCAAGGTACGGTTATATGCATGTTTAGTTCTTCATGATATGATCTACATAGATGAATTTTTTCTTTGACACCACATGTATTTATTTCTCAGGGACATTTCCATTACAGCTGCCGCTAGTGATGCTTCACGAGTTTGGCAGATTGAGGACCAACAGTTTTTCTATTGCAAGTAATCTTTTGACCCTTCACCTCTTTTGTGCCATATATAGGATGCTTTTAGAGTTATTGGATTCAATTCCAAAATATCATGCAGCAAGCACGAAATGGTGAGAGATCTCAGGAGTGCCACAAGGGATCATCTAGTAATCCCAAAGTTCGACTTAAATCTCCCACCTCCACCAGAAATGTGATCCAAACCATCTAATATCTCTTCTTTTGTTTTTTTGACTTGTCACTGCTTGGTGTTATTGCCAACACTTAGCCAGGACAGTGAGAACTTTTCAACGTGTCGAGTGTTTTGTATGACATGAGATATTAATTATATTATCTACTGTCTGTTTCATCCTGTGAGTTGATGTAGTAGTGGAGTTAATGAGTCTTTGAATATTGTGGCATTTATATCTCTAATTTTGTTTGGATTAATTAATCTTCTAATTCAGTATCAGCCTTGACTTTTGGTTGTTGCCACCTGAAAACTCATGCATTTGTTCAGTTACATTTATGAATAAATCATCACCATTATGTATGAATTATAGTTAGTTTCATTAGTTTGAGATACATGTAATCTTTGTTCTGCTGTGTCCGCCTCAGTAGGAGCAAAGGTGTAATTTTTATTTATGGTCCCTTTAACACCTATTTTAAAAATAGATCCTTCAACAAATTATGTCCAAAAGTGACCCTTTTAGGGCGCCCTCGCATTGGTGCTGTTGTAACATGACAAGGCTTTAGATACGTGGGCTTGGATTGGATTGGCTGAGCCTCAAAGCTCATCATGGCCGCTGTTTAAGGAGAGAGTTCTTTATTTGCTATAAAAATATAGGTGTTTCAAAAGGGTGGGGAATGCATATGGTAGAATGCAGGCGCTGTCCTGTAGCATCCCACAGGAAGTGCTTACCGAAATGTGGTTATGTGCATGGATAGTTCTTCATGATATGGTCTACATAATTGAATTTTGTTTTCTTTGACGACACTGTATTTTTTTCTTAGGGTTGTTTCCGTTGCTGCTGCTGCTTGTGATGCTTCATGATCGAGTCTTGAAGATTGAGGACCGATATTTTTTATATTGCAAGTAAGCTTTTTGTCCTTCATCTTTTGCCACACACACACACACACACACATATATATATATATATATATATAATATTTCTAGTGTTGTTGTCTTCAATTTTGGAATCTCAAGCTGGAATCTTAAAATGGTGAAAGATCACAGAAGTGGAACAATGGCCATCTAATAGTCCCAAAATTTGATTAGAATCTCCCACCTCCTTCTGATATGTGACCTAACTCACCAATGCTTGATGCACCTAACCATAGCGCAAGCCTTGGTCCTGTTCAGTTCAGTCTATTTGCAAACTGTGTTAGCTCCATGGTTGGTTATCCAATATCTTGTGTTCTGGTTTCTCATAAAGATAAATGGAAATCATAGTTCCATATTCGTGTTTATCTGTCTATTTGTGTATAACAAATTAGATATTCAAAATTTATGAATTATGTGTGAGACAATTTGAGCTCATGTTAGTGGAGTATTAGATTCAGCCCCTGCCACACACACACACACACACACACACACACACACACACACACACACACACACACACACACACACACACACACACACACACACACACACACACACACACACACACACACACACACACACACACACACACACACACACACACACACACACACACACACACACACACACACACACACACACACACACACACACACACACACACACACACACACAATTTCCCTTCGTGTCTGCTATTGTTTCTACTATAGACAGTACACCAACAGCATCAAGTGCCTTTCTGAATATGACCCAAATATAAAACTTCAAAACTTTGAATGTCCTATACATGAATGTTTTTCACACGAAAACAAAGGAGATGGGCCTATAGATAAGGACACGGGCAGAAACAAGAAGAAATCCACATGGGTGGGGTATATGCTTGGTAGAATGCAGACGCTGTCCTGTAGTATACCACAGGAAGTGCTTACCAAGGTATGGTTATATGCATGGATAGTTCTTCATGATATAGTCTACATAATTGAATTTTCTTTTCTTTGACACTGTGTTTATATTTATTAGGGATATTTCTGTTACTGCTGGTGATGCTTCACGAGTCTGGAATATTGAGAATCGATTGAGTCTGGAAGATTAAGGATCGATAGTTTTTTCTATTGCAAGTAAGCTTTTGGTCCTCCATCTTTTTTTGTGACACACACACACACAAAATGGTGAAAGATCGCCGAAGTGCAGCAATGGATCATCTAATAGCCCCGAAAACTGATTTAAATCTCCCACGTCCTCCAGAAATGTGACGTAAATAACTAAAGCTTGATGCACCTAATCATAGCGCAAATAATCGCCTTGGTTTTGTTCAGTTCAGTGTATTGCAAACTTTGTTGGCTCCATGGTTGGTTATCCATATTTCTTCTTATGTTTCTCATAAATATTAATGGTTTATGGTTTCATATTTTTATTTTATCCATTATTTTTGTGTATAAAAAATTAGATATTCAAATTTTATAAATTATGTATGAGACAATTTGAGCTCATTTTAGTGGAGTATGAGGTTCAACCCCCAGCTACACACACCACACATGCCACACACGCACACGCCGCACGCGCGCGCGCGCGCGCGCGAGCACACACACACACACACAATTTCCCTTCGTGTCTGCTATTGTTTCTACTATAGACAGTACACCAACAGCATCAAGTGCCTTTCTGAATATGACCCAAATATAAAGCTTCAAAACTTTGAATGTCCTATACATGAATGTTTTTCACACGAAAACAAAGGAGATGGGCCTATAGATAAGGACACGGGCAGAAACAAGAAGAAATCCACATGGGTGGGGGATGTGCTTGGTAGAATGCAGACGCTGTCCTGTAGTATACCACAGGAAGTGCTTACCAAGGTATGGTTATATGCATGGATAGTTCTTCATGATATAGTCTACATAATTGAATTTTCTTTTCTTTGACACTGTGTTTATATTTATTAGGGATATTTCTGTTACTGCTGGTGATGCTTCACGAGTCTGGAATATTGAGGATCGATTGAGTCTGGAAGATTAAGGATCGATAGTTTTTTTCTATTGCAAGTAAGCTTTTGGTCCTCCATCTTTTTTTGTGACACACACACACAAAATGGTGAAAGATCGCCGAAGTGCAGCAATGGATCATCTAATAGCCCCGAAAACTGATTTAAGTCTCCCACGTCCTCCAGAAATGTGACGTAAATAACTAAAGCTTGATGCACCTAATCATAGCGCAAATAATCGCCTTGGTTTTGTTCAGTTCAGTGTATTGCAAACTTTGTTGGCTCCATGGTTGGTTATCCATATTTCTTCTTATGTTTCTCATAAATATTAATGGTTTATGGTTTCATATTTTTATTTTATCCATTATTTTTGTGTATAAAAAATTAGATATTTAAATTTTATAAATTATGTATGAGACAATTTGAGCTCATTTTAGTGGAGTATGAGGTTCAACCCCCAGCTACACACGCCACACAAGCACACGCCGCGCGCGCGCACACGCGCGCACGCGCGCACACACACACACACACACACACACACCCCTACCCCGGCTTCCAAGCACTGCAGCGTGGATCCCCCGTCAGTCGGGGATGGCCGGGAAACGGGAGCGTTACCAGCACTCAGAGAGTCCCTACAATCATGGAAAACTCCTGAGTTAAGAAAAGAAGAAGACAACACAGGCTCTAGAATCCGGTAGGCGTCGCTTACCGAGAGACATGAGCGCTCCAATGGGCTCTGAACCCCGGCTTCCGAGCCGGGGTAGGTCCACTAGAGCCCGCCGTCGCCGCCGACGGCTGCCCCGCAGTCGCCCCGGCTGGCGGAGCAGGGGATGCTTCCGAAGCCCCCTAGACGCCGGCTCGGCCCCAGAATCCCGGAGTGCCTGAGCTCTTGGCTCGCCCCTGGGCATCGACGCACCAGCGCCTTCCCCCGAAGCTCCACCTCCTGAGGAGGGAGGACGCGACGCCCGAGAACTTTCAGCCCGTCATCGCTCAAGAGGAGTCCCGTCGGAATGATGAGCCTGAGGCCTCTTGGGGTCGCCACTGTACGGGGTGCCATCTCCAGAAGCAGGGCCCGCAGGCGCCCTAGATCCCTGGCCCGGCGCAAACGCCTCCGCCGGAGGAGACCGAGCGCGCTTCTTCTCCGGAGGCAGGTTGGAAGCCATGGCAGGAGAGAGCTCAAGAACAGGGAAGACAAAGGCGCAAGAACTCAAGGAAGGTGCAAGCGCTGGGAAGTGCGAAGGGAAGCAGTGATGCGGGTAAGATCCCCTTTTAAAACTTCCCAGGTGCGATTCAAAGCGATTCGAAACTCTTTGAATACGCCGCTTGTGCAACCGCTTCGGCTCCACGACCAAGCGTCGATGACAAGTGGACCCAAGTCATCTAGCTGAAGCGGTGGGATAAGAAGTCAGTCTTCCAAGGAGACGAGCCGGCTAGACGCTTCGGCGGTTCCTGAAAAAAGCGCTGCGACGTTCAGAAGTGGCAGCCTTGGGAACTGCCGCAGTAAAAGAAACCATCAAGTGGGCACACGCTCCCACAATCCCGCGACTGTTCGTGCTCCGGCAATGGCCAATGCGGGACTTACAGAAGGTGCGCGGAATGGAAGAGACGGAGGCCCCACCTCGGGCTCGCTATCTCCCCTGAGATGGGCCCGGGGGCCACTGTCGGTACCCTCGATACGGGGTACCCCCGCGCACAGGGGGAAATGCCTAAGGACCTCGCCCTTCTCCGCAGGGAGAGCTCCGAAGGCGTCACGTGTCCAGCAGGGCCGGACCTCCCTCTCCTCAGAGGAGAGCTCCGGACCCGCCACATGGCCAACTGAGCCGGACCTCCCCCCTACACAGGGAGAGCTCCGGAGGCTCCGCGTGTCCTGCGGGGCCGGACCTCCCTCTCCTCAGAGGAGAGCTCCGGGCCCGCCACATGGCCAGCAGAAGCCGAACCTCCCCCCTCCGCGGGGAGAGCTCCGAAGGCTCCACGTGACCCGTGGGGCCGGACCTCCCTCTCCTCAGAGGAGAGCTCCGGGCCCGCCACGTGGCCAGCAGAGCAACGCTGCCTGCCCCCGCGCGGTAGGCAGCAAGAGTAAAGATGCGCCATACCTTGCCCGTACAAGGTATTCAAGGCCCACGCCTTCCCAAGGCGCGGAGACGCGGAGCACGCCTCTGTCAGGTGCCGTTGCGCCCAGTCACATCGCAGACTGGCGCGCCGTGTTAGAGCGTGCTCGCCAATAAACACAACGACAAGACATCCCCTGCCGCCCCTGCCATCATCAACTACTACGACTAGCTTGCGGCATGGGCAGGGCGGCAGAACGAAGACTTGGAAGCCTTCGCCAGAGACAGCTACCAGCATAACTGCAGATACGGTAGATGGCAAGCAATCTCCCCGGGACCACCTGTCGGGTCCCGGGCCCACCTTGTAAGCCGCACGAGCCTTAGACTATAAAAGGCTCGGGTAGGCGACGTTAGCAGGGGTTCGCCTCTTACGCACCCTCGCACTCTAGCCATTCGACATCTCACACCCTCAAGCTTAGGACTCCGGTTCTAAGCAGCAAGCAATACAGCGTGCAACTCTGCTCACCGTGGACGTAGGGTTTTACGCTCCGGCGGCTTGAACCACGTAAAAACCCCTGTGTCAAGCTTCTCCCTCAATCGTCCCTAACGCTGAACCTCTCCGCGAGTGACTAGCCCCTCCGAAAAAGAGCCTCCGTGGGCTGCCTAGAGCAGGCCCGGGGGAAGTGTCGGCTACACACTTCGACAATAGCGATAATCGCTCTAACTCCATCATCACAGCTACTGGGACCTAGAGCACGACGCGAGGACGACATTACGGACTCTAGAGGTAGCGGACATGAGTGTGTGTAGTGTAGTGTCTTTTATATTGAAACTATTGTAATGTGAACTGTTTGATGTTATATATCTGTTTTTGTATTTGCCCGTGAGCTGGTCATCTTACCAGATTAGGATTTTTTATTTTTATTTTAAATGAAATCACTTATTTACGACGGCTATCATAAATAGGCTGACGGTCTGGAGTTGGCCATTGTAAATAAGCCTAAGTTATTTACGACGGTCTGTTCCTGGCCATCATAAATAAGCTTTCAGAGGGTGCCAGCTGGCACAATCTCCATAAGTTACGATGGCCGGTCCAGACCGTCGTAAATAACGTTATTTACGCCCACAAACTTGTGACGGTCGAGTGCCGTCGTAAATAAGCCATTACCGTTGTAACTAAGTTATTTGTGATGGATTATGGCTTAATTACGACGGTTTCGCCCGCCATAAATGACCGTGTTTCTTGTAGTGTATCTTTGGGATGATGTACTTTACACGACTGATTTCTGCACAGTTGTATGGGTAGTAGACAAAAGGAATTTCACATATAGTCAGACTAGGGAAGAAGATGAAAGTAAACACCAACCAATGGTCTGACTCCAAATAGCCAAGTCAGAAGCGACCTAGACAACCGTAGTGGCTCAAATAAGGTGCTTAAGCAGATGGGAGTCCATTGTGCAGAAAGGCATATGAAGAAATATCGTAGCATGCAATTGTCACAATAAAAGAACGGGCCAACTTTGTATATGGCACTGCAAAATCCCCTAATGTGAGATCTGCCACTGCAAAATGTCCTATTCGACATGTCTTCTATTAACTATGCAATTGTTACCCTTATATGGCATCGTCATCCAAACTCTTGGTATTTTCCATTAAATATAGTTTTTGCATTGCCTAAATTATTCTCGTCTTCAACCTCAGCTATTCCCCTCATCTAAGGACATGTTTGTTTCAGTTTTTACCGGCATTTAGTTGAAAAGCTAGAAGCTGAAACAAACGGAATCTGAAAAGTTAATATACTCCCTCTGTTCCTTTTAATTGAGGTTGGGAGAACTAGTTTTAGTTCTCCCAACGTCAATTAAAAGGGAACAAAGGGAGTATGTTATAAGGAAATGAGCATAAAGCTGAAAAATTGGCTGAGAGTTGCTTTTGTAGCCTTTTTTATGAAAAGCTATTTTAAAAAAAACAATAGCAAAATCAACCAGTCATGATCTAATTCTGTACAACTTGTCGATGAGGTCGTGGTTCACAAAAACTGAAGACACAGTAGAATGACGGGTGGCCAAAAGTAGTAATGCGAATAGTAGGAGGAAGCATGGCCAAAGTGTCAATTACTTAATGATTTCTAATTAATTATTTTCTCCCCCTCCGCCCCACTTCCCCCTTTCTTGCCTCAATTCCCACTCCATGTGCACACAATCATGAACTCTAACTATGGATGACGATGTATATCCATTATCGACATGCCCACAAATATTCAACGGACGGGTACGGCTATGGATCATATCTTTTGCTATAGAGTGCGTATACAAAATGATTTCAAATCCACGGGTAAAATATAACAGATAGGAAAAACTCTTACCCATACTCGCATACCAGTACCTAACATGTGGGTCCCACAAAAATTGTGTATATAAAAACATTTTTAGATTTCCTATCCTCTCATGTTTATACACCACCATCCACACAACTGCCTCTCTCGCCATCCTTACTCCCTCCTCTGTCGCCTCTCTCTCACCAATCTCATTTGGCCGTCGGATCTATCTTCCAACACCGCCTCCTTCGGATCCCATCATCGCCTCCGGCCTCCCACAGGTTCCATCGCTGACATCACCTCCCCTAGATCCTGTTACCTCCTCCAGCCTCCAGCGAACCCATCGCCGACGTCTCCTCCCCCATATCCCGTCATTGAAGCCACCTCCCTCGGATCCCATCGCCAACACCACCTCTAGCCTCCGGCGCCTGTTGCCTCTGTCAGATCCTGTCGCCAACATGGCCCCCTTGAACCGTCACCTCCCCTTCCCCTCTATCTCCCCTAGCTTATGGATCTAGCCACCAAAACCGCCTGCCCCGGATCCCATCCCCGCCTCCGGACTCCTTGGATCTCGTAGCCTCCCTTTCCCCTCTCTCCTCTGGCCGTTGGATCTAGCCACCAACACCGCCTTCCCTAGATTCCATCACCGCCTCTGGCCTCCCCGGATCCCGCGCCCCCCTCTCTCCTCTTTCCTCTGGCCGTTGGATCTAGCCACCAACACCGCCTCCCCTAAATCCGATTCTCGCCTTCGACCTCCCGTGGATCCTGTCGCCGACGTTGCCTTCCTTGGATCTCGTCACAGTTTTCGGCCTCCCGTGAATCACGTTGCCTCCGAGCACCTCCACTGGATCCTGTCGCTGACGTCGCCTCCCTGGATCCCGTCACTTCCTCCTGCCACCCATAGATCTCGGCCCCTCATTTGTCGCCGCCGAGACTCGCCCACACCTTCTTCTCACCTCGTGCGGATCTCGGTTATCCGAATCACTATATTGTTTTCTTTGTACTCAAGCTTTCGACTTTTGGCTCTTGAATTTGTGGCCCTCTGATTCTATTTTTTTCCAGCAGGATCAAAAGGCACATGAGGAAATTCTTAAATTTCTGAACCTTGAAAGGTTTGACTCAAATACTCATTCTTTTTCTGTACAAGCCATTTAATTACTATGCACTGATGTGTCTAATAATTATTTATAACATTTCCAGCTTTGCTTCGGGAGCCAAAGTTAGAAGAATGGGTAGCAAGTGCTACCATATTTGATAATCTTACCAATACTGTTAGTTTTCTTTCCAGCTAGACTATTGTTATTGCATGGCTTATCCGATTTGTGCCTCTCTAAGTTGAAAGTGAGCTTTAGAAATATATTGATAATGTCTTTTTTCTTCCAAACACCGCTGTCTTATTCAATTTTTTTGCTTCCAAACATTGTTGTCTTAGCAGTTCTGTAGGAAGCTTGTTATCCACTAGGTTGCTTCTACAGGTTTTCTGGATAGATCTTGAAGGTGCGGGTTACACATATATTTCTTAAGAATGCATAAATCTGTAAATTTTATTGCATGATGATTTATTGTACTTATATGAATATGTTTCATTTCCATTTCAGGTTGCTGTCGTGGGTATTTCACGGCAAGTAAAATTTATTGATAGATTGGAGGACTTGACGTGTTACCTGCACATAGACGATTTGAGCATTTATAAGGAGACATAGATTTCTCACCCTCGTGATCAGGTAATACCCAACTCCTGATTGGATGATTCTTGATGTGAAACTTACAATGAGAATTGGGTACATGGATCTAGATATTGGATGTCTATTGGCTAATGCTAGATTGCTTATTAAATGATTAGATTTATGATAGGATACCCTGACTCTTTGCACCCTCCCCCACCTGTTATGGGAGCCAGGGGTCCCAGACATGACTCGAGTTGATTATAAGTTATATGTGTTCCATAAAGACTATATATATCTTGCCATGTCTAATCTTGAGGCGGTTGTTTTTTCTTTATCTAGCTAAAGTCCAGATAGTAATCTTCTAACATACCCCCACCTTTCATACCGAGATAGAGTCTGAGTCTTGTTGATGTCATCAAACCATAAACCCTAGAATGTGTGGGCCTTAATAGTCTTTTACTTATTCAATTCTTCAAGTCTATCATGAGCGATATGTAAGTGTCAAGTCATGTACCTTTAAGTCATTCATGTTGAGTCGGCAATACTGAGTCGATTCTGTTGAGTAACTGATACCAAATCAGCTATAGGAGGTTTTGATGGAACCCAAAGAACATAATGAAAAATCTTGAGGATTTAATTTTAAACTTATCGACTCTACTGATGTCAACGTGTTTTAATGCCTTTAAATGTAAGTATTTGGACTCAGGCTTGGTTCCTGTTGGATAGTCAAACCTGTGTTGTAAAGACTTTGCCAAGTCAAGTCCAACACAACCTGGTCCGACCGAGAGCAGGTTTAGTTGATATTTCTTGCAGACTTTTTGAATGAGTCCATGTGATCTTGAGTAGAGGGGTTGTAGAGACGCAATCATGACTGATGTCATGGTTGCTCATCATAGCCCAAGATATTGCTCCATTCAAGACCTGATAAGATGTGTCAAGTGTGCCACCTGCCAGCAGGGTGGTTAGTATTGTAGCAGGGAATCTCTGTGACCGTCACTGCTCCTTGAAAATAGTGCATAGCGTGATGACATCCGTTCAATTAACACGTCTGCATCTGCAACCGAACAAACATGATCATTTGTACACTACACATCTCCTAGGATGGATGACCACAATATGGATGTGTCGCACAACATGCACAATGGAATCCAACGACCTCTGTTTCTTTGAACGTTCCCAAGATACTCTACCATAATCTAATTACATCATGCATTTCATGAAGCAAACAAAGCTCACTGAGAATTTATTGTTAAGGGGAAAAGTTATCCTGCTTCTTCCCCTTCCTGGCTCATTTGCAATCTCAACTTCCTTGTTCACCGTTACTCCAAGTTATGTAGCCTGCATAGCGATCTAGAACCAAATAAAACCCCCTATCCCCAAACAATCCATCATATCATCTTGGGTTTGAAGAAGAGCGCCAAGCATGTTGTAGGTTTTGCTTTGACTGATGCAATGTAGGGATTTACTTCCAAAAGGATGTATGGCTGGGAGAAGTCCACTATCATCGAGCAAGGGCCTTCGTTCAGTGAGAAAGGGTTTGCTACAAGCTCTACCAGAAAGAAAGCAACCCTAAACCTTGCTCGAAAGATAGGGTGATGCACGTATTGTTCCTTTAGCGGGGCTGTCTCTTCGAGTCCAAGAATTCATTCATGGGTTCTATTCTTCTATGGAGACCCCAATGGCGTATTTCACATCGTGTGCTTCATCATACTTTGTGAGTGCTTTTTAAGTATTCACTCACACTGGGGATTGTGAAAACACACTTTCTCCACCAAGCAATAGACAGTCAGACGAAATGTCCGGACACGTCCGTGGTGGTCTAGGCATTGAATATTTCAAGTGAACCCACTAGACCCGGTACATGGGTGGAATAGCTTGTGTATGTTGCATGGTTGGGGAGAGCATGAGTTGAGATCGGGGCAGAAGGGTCAGTGTTGGTCTAAGCGCTACCGTGGTGGTAGACTTACGGCGAGTACTATCAAGATGATAGGCTCGTGGTTTGAGTATGGAGGCTGCCCTGGTGAGCCTTGAGGACCGAGTTGTTTTGACATCTCACCTAACTTTCTTCAGTATGAGCACATGACCCTGTATGGGCGGGGCTTAGCCTAACCCCGGTGGCTAGCTCGACAGTCGTCCATGGTGGAGAGAGAGATATGCATTTATGAGTGAAAACTGAGAAGACATTGAGATAAGTCATGACACTGGATTGGGAACGGATGGTCTAGGTGATATTTCGACTGGTTGTCAGTTATGACGGGCTGTCTTTGATGGTCCGTGCGTGTGGGAGCAACGTACAACCTCTGCGGAGTGTAGAATGCATTTTTGTGCATTGCATCTATGTTTGTAGGAACCTCTTATTGTTGTGCATTGCATCTATGTTTGTTTTAGTCCCCTCTCGAAGGGCGAGCTGGAGCTTGCTGAGTACTTTTTGTACTCAACAGTTGTTGATATCTTTAGAGGATCCTGACTTCAACCTAGAGGACTTTGAGTAGGTCGCATCCACACCCAAGGTGTTACCGTGGAACCATGTACGAGGAGGAGCTAGTCGTCCATGTGTTTATGTCGTTACTCATCCTTATGTTAGTTCTTATGATTGTTGTACTAAAGTGTATCCCATTGTAACAAAGCTATGTATGGTTGTGGTTCCACTTGTGTTGTAATATTATAAACTGAACTCTGTTTCTGGCATAATACTACATGTTTAGTTCTGAACTTATTGGTCGGGACGCTTCAGTCTGCGGTGGTCTAGGCACATAATATTTCAAACGAAGCCACTAAACTCGGTACTGTTGGTGATATGCCCAAGAGGCAATCATAACAATTCGGATAAAGGCCTGATGGATATTTGATCCATAAGAAATTAGGGTACTAATGGGCCTGTGACCTAAAAGCCCATTAGCGCGCCTATAAATATGAGTGGTAGGGTTAGGGGCAGATGACTCCACCACATAACAGCCCCAGCCACCGCCCCTCACAGGCCAGCCGCCGAAACCACTGTCACGCGCGCGGTGCTAGCACACCGACGCACGGCGTTCCTCCCTGTACGTGTGGACTCCGTGGAGGCACTGTTGTTACTGCTGCGCTGATCGGCTACGACGCACATCTACGATCCGCTGCGCTGCACGTCTAGTGATAACAATCCATGACCTTCTTACTCGCATGTTTCCTGGGTGATACGGTTGAATTGCTAGAGTAGCGCATCGCCTATTTCCCTACAGTGGTACCAGAGCCGACTTGCGTAGCTTTTGGTGTGGATCTTAGATGCGATCTACTTCAGACATGTTCATATGATGAATTTTTATAGTTCGGCTTTTGGGGTTCGGAATTGGTTAGAGTAGATTGTCATCATATGACTAAAGGATTAGTTCGTACTCCTTCTCTGCTGTGTGCGCAACCTGTCCCTACCGGCTGGAATCACCATCGGGACTAATAGTGTACATAGCTAACAGATTGAGCCAACAGATCACGGTCATGTGTTCAGGGCGCTGCCCTAAAACCGCCATTGCTGTCTGCTATAGTTAAATAATTAAGTTGTTTCGTGATAGACATCGTTCTACGCTTAACTTGTTTTTGCAGGGAATGATGTGAATGGTATGGCCTAAATGTGATGTGATGATTTGTGTGTAAAATTCGTGCAGCCTGCGTGTTGCAAATTTAACACAACAGGGTTGAGGTTGTCACATAATTGTATAACGACATGCGTGTCGCCCTGTGATGTCTGATCTCTCATGTAATTTATTTGATAGCTATTAGATGTATTAGCTTCTTTTATATTCATTGAGAAACCTCAAGCATGATGGCGATGGTGAGCACCATAAGAAGGGAGACATGGTGGTGTAGATCATGATGGAACCATGGTGATGGAGACCACTATGATCCTAAAGGCCATACTATTCACAGATATGATATGATCGTATGCATGTGATGTTTTACTATTCTTTTCATGCTTTTCATATGATGGATGTTTTATCATGATAGAATAGCTTCCCTCGGAAATGTTGAGTATTTGATGCCATTTACCTATAGCTGCACCTATGTTGTTTTGATCGTTGTATGGTAGGTTTGCCAAAGCAAAATACCGTCATCTATCATAATGAATAGGGTGAATGTTGGACATTCACATGCATAGTATTGGTTTACTCAACAAAGCTATCAAAACGGTTTTGGGCTTTATGGAATAGTGTTGGGAGCCGGGACATTGGATGTCACCCAACAAACAAGAATCATATAGAGATATGATTAACAATGGTTGTTTATCTATGCCACTAATTTTCTAGCAGTGAAGCCAAAGCTCACTAGAAATTAGTGAATATGGATCTTGGACCACTATATGTCGTTAGAGGGAGGACGATGCTCATATAGTGGTGGTGTCTTTTATTAAACTGTTAATAAAAGATTGGTACATAACATAGTGCTAAAACCTTACATATTTATTTTCTATTGTAGATCATGTCTTCTAGTAACAATTCCGGTTTCAATTTGCGATCTGTGCTTGAGAAAGAAAAGCTCAATGGAGCTAATTTTATTGATTGGTAGAATTGTTCTCAGGCAAGAGAAAATTGAGTATGTTTTTGAGCAGCCATACCCCAATGACTTCCTCGATGATGCAAATGCCGCAACTCGCAGGACTTATGAGAAGCACTGCGATGATGCGCTTAATGCAAGCTGCCTCATGCTTGCCACAATGTCCCCTGATCTACAGAAACAATATGAGCATGGAGATGCTTATTCTATGATTCAGTGACTACGTGGAATGTTTGAGAACCAAGCAAGGGCTGAGAGGTACAACATCTCAAAGTCCTTGTTCTCATGCAAGCCGGCAGAAGGTAGCCCGGTCAGTCCCCATGTAATCAAGATGATTGGTTACATTGAGACTTTGGAAAAACTTGGTTCTGAACTCAAGGATGACCTGGCTATTGACGTTATTCTCCAGTCACTCCCACCGATCTATGAGCCATTTATATTGAATTATCAAATGAATGGCATGGAGAAAACGTTGGCTGAATTGCATGGGATGCTTGAAACAGCCGAGGAAAGCATTAAGAAAAACACCACTCATGTGATGATGGTTCAAAAGGAGAATAAAAAGAGGAAGCGTGTGATGCATCCTAAAGGCAAGGGAAAGGTTCCCAATGAGCCTTCAAGCTCAAAGCCAAAGGGTAAATCAGGCCCTTCTCCTAATGATGAATGCTTCCACTGTCATGCTAAGGGGCATTTGTCTAGAAACTGTAAGAAGTACTTGGAGGATAAGAAGAAGAAAGAGAGTGAGACTTCCACTTCAGGTATAAATGTTATAGAAATCAATATTGCTACATCTTCTAGTGAATCATGGGTATTTGATACCGGATCAATGATTCACACTTGCAAATCGTTGCAGGGTCTAAGTGAGACTAGAAGATTTGCAAAAGGCGAGTTGGATGTTCGGGTCGGCAATGGAGCAAAGGTTGCTGTCATAGCTGTCGGAACTTATCACTTGTCATTACCCTTAGGATTAGTTTTGGAATTAAATAATTGTTATTCCATTCCTTCTTTGAGCAAGAACATTATATCTTCTTCATGTTTGGAAGAAGTTAATGGTTATGAGATTATAATAACGAACAAATGTTGTTCTATTTATTATAATAATATTTTCTATGCTCAACGTCCATTAGTGAATGGATTATATGTTCTTGATCTTGAGGATAAAACAGTCTATAACATTAATACAAAAAGGGATCGACGAAATGATCTAAATCCCACTTTTATTTGGCATTGTCGCTTAGGTCATATAAATGAGAAACGCATTGAGAAACTCTATAAAGATGGTTTGTTAAGTTCATTTGATTTTGAATCACTTGACACATGCGAGTCTTGTTTGCTTGGGAAGATGACCAAAGAACCCTTCACTGGTCAAAGTGAGAGGGCAAGTGACTTGTTGGGACTTATACATACTGATGTATGTGGACCAATGAGTTTCGGTAGCTAGAGGTGGTTTTCAGTATTTCATTACTTTTACCAATGACTTCAGTAGATATGGATATGTCTATCTAATGAGGCACAAGTCTGAATCTTTTGAAAAGTTCAAAGAATTTCAGAATGAAGTACAAAATCAGTTGGGCAAGACGATTAAACTTCTACGATCTGATCGTGGGGGTGAATATTTGAGCCATGAATTTTATGATCATTTAAAACAATGTGGAATTGTTCCACAGTTGACTCCACCTGGAACACCTCAATGGAATGGGGTGTCCGAGCAGAGGAACCGAACCTTGTTAGACATGGTTAGGTCGATGATGAGCCAGACTGAGCTTCCACTATCCTTTTGGGGTTATGCTCTTGAAACTGCTGCGTTTACACTAAACAGAGTCCCAACTAAGTTTGTTGAGAAGACACCATATGAGATGTGGACCGGGAAATGTCCCAGATTGTCTTTCCTCAAAGTTTGGGGATGTGATGCTTATGTCAAGCGTTTGACATCAGACAAACTTACTCCCAAATCAGACAAATGCTTCTTTGTGGGATATCCTAGGGAAACCAAAGGATATTATTTTTATAATAAAACGGAGGGTAAAGTGTTTACTGCTCGCAATGGTGTCTTTTTGGAGAAAGAGTTTCTCTCAAAAGAAGTTAGTGGGAGCAAGGTGCATCTTGAAGAAATTCAAGAAATATCTAAAAATGTTTCGGCACCCTCTAATCCTATACAAGATGTACAAGATGTTGTACAACCACTTGATGAAACACCAGCCCCACGAAGGTCTACAAGGGTACATCGTGCAACTGAAAAGTTGACACTCCTAACCACGGAACCACAGGACATGGTATTGTTGGACAATAATGAGCCTGTGACCTACACTGAAGCAATAATGGGACCCGACTCTGAGAAATGGCTTGGAGCCATGGAATCCGAAATAGAATCCATGCATGAGAATCAAGTTTGGAACTTGGTTGATCCAATCGATGGTGTGAGACCGATCAATTGCAAATGGATTTTCAAGAAAAAGACTGATATGGATGGAAAAGTTCACATCTATAAAGCACGATTGGTGGTGAAAGGTTTCAAACAAATTCAAGGTGTTGATTATGATGAAACATTTTCGCCCGTCGCTATGCTAAAGTCTGTTCGGATTCTCCTAGCAATTGCTGCATATTTTGATTATGAAATATGGCAGATGGATGTCAAAACAGCCTTTCTTAATGGGAGTGTGACTGAGGATGTGTACATGACACAACCTGAGGGTTTTGTCGATCCTAAAAATGCTAGAAAAATATGCAAACTTCAAAAGTCCATCTATGGATTGAAGCAATCATCTCGGAGTTGGAATCTACGTTTTGATGAAGTGATCAAAGGGTTTGGTTTCATCAAGAATGTAGAAGAACCTTGTATTTACAAGAAGGTTAGTGAGAGCGCACTTATATTTCTGGTCCTATATGTAGATGACATATTGTTGATCGGAAATGACATTCGAGTACTAGATGTTGTTAAATCCTCATAAAGAAAAAGTTTCTCAATGAAGGATTTAGGAGAGGCAGCGTACATTTTGGGCATAAAGATCTATAGAGATAGATCTAAAAGGTTAATTGGATTAAGCCAAGACACATATATTGACAAGATATTGAATCGGTTCAATATGCAAGATTCTAAGAAAGGTTTCTTGCCAATGTCATATGGCATCACTCTAAGCAAAATTCAGTGTCCTTCAATGCCTGATGACCAAAAGAGGATGAGAGCGATTCCTTATGCTTCGGCTATTGGATCTATCATGTATGCCATGTTGTGTACACGCCCAGATGTATCCTGTGCTCTAAGTGTTACGAGCAGGTATCAATCAGATTATGGTGAGGCTCATTGGACAATTGTCAAAAACATTCTTAAGTACTTGAGAAGAACTAAGGATGTGTTCCTAGTGTTTGGAGGTGAAGAGCTCGTTGTAAGAGGTTACACTGATGCTAGCTTCCAAACAGACAAGGATGACTCTAGATCGCAATTCGATTTTGTGTTCTGCCTCAATGGAGGGGCAGTGAGCTGGAAAAGTTCCAAGCAAGACACAGTAGCAGATTCAACGACGGAGGCGGAGTATATTGCAGCTTCTGAAGCTGCAAAGGAAGCTGTTTCGATCAGAAAATTTGTTTCTAAGTTGGGTGTTGTTCCTAGTGCGTCCGGACCTGTGGATCTCTATTGCGACAATAATGGAGCCATTGCACAGGCAAAAGAGTCTAGATCATACAAAAGATCCAAACATATACTACGACGCTATCATTTGATTCGAGAGATTATCGACCGAGGTGATGTGATTATATGCAAGGTGCATACGGATTTGAATATGGCAGATCCGTTGACAAAGCCTCTTCCACAATCAAAGCATGATACGCACACGAAATCTATGGGTATTAGATATTTACATCAGTGATCCTAGTGTGTAGTGGGAGACTTGTGTTATAGCTATGTTTATGTACTATTTGAGTAACTATTATTCACATTGATCAAGTATGTGACTTGTTCGTGAGACTCTATGTTAATTATAATGTTACTCAAGATGATCCCTAGTCTACATCGTTATATGAGACAATGATAGTACGCAGACTAGCACATGCATTAATTGATGATCACGTTTCACGGATCATAGATATGGATATATCAAATTAATAATGTGTACACATGTTAGTGAACATGGTGTTGGATAGACCCATTCCGAGACACTGTTGGGATTGTTATTTACATATGTGCCATCAGTTGGTCTTGAGTGATACACCTGCTAGATTCTTAGACCTGAGATCGCCATTGTTTCTCACATGTGTAGTTGTGCACTTTGAAACTATCAAACGCTACTCCGTAACTGGGTGGTCATAAAAATAGTCTTCAGGTACATGATGAAGCATGGAATGAGATGTGTATGGATCAAGATGGGATTTGCCCCTCCTAAATAATAGGAGAGATATCTCTGGGCCCCTCGAGATAGTTGGATTGAAAGTGCATGGCCATGCAAAAGTGATTAAAGAGTTAATCATTATGACTAAAAGTTAGTCATAGGTTGAATCCACTATTTGATCGAGTGAATGGTCGAGCTATCACAAGGATGGCACGTATCTCGCCTTGAGCTTGACTGGTATCGTGTGGCAAAGGAATTAGCATGTGAATGTATCTAGGTTCAGCCGATATGATCTTTATGTACATTCGGGAGTCAATATGTCCTGCTAGGTACCTCTACTGACTTGTGTTTGAAAACGGTTTTCATACATAACCGACTGTACATGAACCTAACGGGTCACACACTTAAGGGGATGGAATATTAAAAAACTTGGCTATATGATTGTCTCTAGTGCAAGTGGGAGATTGTTGGTGATATGCCCAAGAGGCAATCATAACAATTCGGATAAAGGTCTGATGGATATTTGATCCATAAGAAATTAGGGTACTAATGGGCCTGTGACCTAAAATCCCATTAGCGCGTCTATAAATATGAGTGGTAGGGTTAGGGGCAGATGACTCCACCACATAACAGCCCCAGCCGCCGCCCCTCACAGGCCAGCCGGCGAAACCCCTATCGCGCGCGGTGCTAGCACACCGACGCACGGTGTTCCTCCCTGTACGTGTGGACTCCGTGGAGGCGCTGCTGTTACTGCTGCGCTGATCGGCTACGACGCGCATCTACGATCCACTGCACTACGCGTCTAGTGGTAACGATTCATGACCTTCTTACTCGCATGTTTCCTGGGTGATACGGTCGAATTGCTAGAGTAGCGCATCGCCTATTTCCCTACAGGTACTTGGGTGGAATAGCTACTAGTTCTATGTCTGTTATAAATGGGTAGTCAACATTACAAACTCTCCCCATTCGCAGCTGAGGAGCCAAATAAGTGTGCCATATGGAATAAAGAGTTGGAGGAACTAGAGATAAGGGAGATTGAGAACTTTTGGAAGAAGATCGTCGTGTTGAAGTGAGCCACCCTCACTTGATTTGATCCAGCATCAATCTAGATAAAGAGACGGTGCGACCTCGTTCAATTAGATGCTTCTCTATGTTGGAGTATTTGGGAACAATGGACCTAACTCGGAATGTAGATGAAGAATTCACACCAGATGAACTTGAAGCCTGGGTCCAAGCGCTTTGCAAGGAGCATGGAGAAGGTGTCTGCTCCCGTGCCCCCTCTGCGGAGACATACAGGATGAACCACCCGTTCACCAAGGTAATTTCAACACAACACGTCTACATCAACGACATGGATGATGATAAGATAATCATTGATCCATGTCTTTAGTTTGGCTTTTTCATCATATTTGGGAGTTCAGGTCGAAAGATAGATGATCATAGGGAACGTGTTGTGTATCCAACTGCTGAAGCAAGCAGGCCCAAAAGACTTAGACCGACGTTGTTCTTCTACTCGTCTATCTCGTGCTCGATTGACTCCACACTATGCAATCGTGTGTCGAGCTGCCATGAGGAGAATCATCCTAATTCAAGGGTAAATTGTCCATATATCAAGACTGATATCTTCACCGTGGGTTAAATCATCCAGTTGGCATGGTAATTTGTCTCGACGAGAGGACGGCTCTTCTCGTCACTGATTGAATAGACGTAGGGCTGAAGATGTATCTGAGTTCAATGATTGAGATCATTGACTAGGAGTTGGCTTTCTTAATTGAGCTCTTATTTTATTCAATGCAAAATTTATGGTAGCCATTGCTCTCCATCAGGTGTTCACATTTCGACCATCATCGTCCGAAAGTTGTGGATTAACTAACAGAGTAGCCGTAGCGACCATGTTCCCCTTGGTATATCATAGACTTGAAAATATTTTGAGTCGACGATGACAGATGACATCAGATTGCACATAACGTATCTCCTAACTAATTTAGGGAGATGTCTTCACCTTCTATTGCTAGGGATGAAGATGATTTTGTACTGGATGAATCATCTGTGGCGTTCAGATCAAACTTGTCCAGTCGGGACTGGCCACACGTTGGTTTTCTACTTCATTCCTACGTTGGGCCTCTACGCAGGCTAACTACATGTTGAGGACTTGGTGGTAGGCTTGAATCATCTTAGGTGTTGTCTATTCTGTGACCAAAGTGTTTAAGATCTAGAGAACATTGGCTTTGACTTCTGTTGGAGTCAGCTGGTAAACGATTTGATCTTGAGGGTCTTGTCGTGATGTGCCACCAATGGTGTTGTCCTGGTTTGCCATGAAGATCTCGACAATTGGATCTCAGGTTCCGGTACTTTGATCAAATTAAGAGGCAGACATGATTAGATCTAAGACAACTGAATCATGTTGATGAGGTAAGAGTTGCTGTAACGGTCACAAAATTCAGAGGGAATAAAAATCTCTTCAAATTTTAATTTGAAACCAAAATAGATATGAAAAAGAAAAACCAACCCCTTCTCTCTCTCTCTCTCTCTCTCTCTCTCCTGTGGCCTAAACCCCTTAAGCTTGGTCCGCTCCCATTCTCTTCCCGCGCGGCCCGTATTCCCCTTGCTTTCCCCCTGCGGCCCGGTCTCCCCACCCGCGTGGCCCAACTCCCCGTCGGCCTGGCACTGTACCACCTCCCCCTACCTCGCGCGCGCCCGGGCCAATAGCCGAATCTTGCGAATCTGGCAACGCGACCGCCCTGCCGTCGTGTTACCCCGCGCCGCCCGATGCGCAATCAATCCCTGCCACTCGCCCGTTCGTCGCCATTACGCCGAGCCCCTGTCCGCTCCCAGTTTCGTCGCCTGAGCCCAAAAATATCCTGACAAACCGCCTCACCGAAAAACCGCATCTCCCATCTATAAAAGACCTCCCCTCTCACTCCAAGAGGCGCATACTCTCGCACCCGAACTCCCACGCCTCCACCTGAGCACGAAACGGCCGAAACAACTCAGAATTTGGAGTTTTCCGTCTTCTTTCCCAAGTCAGCGAACATGATTCCTTCTCCAGTGAGTCCCCATTCTTCGATCCCTCCCTGCAAGAGCATCTAAAGCAAACTATGAACCTGCCCCTTGACAGCTTAGACCTGACAGCCCCGTAGCAGGCTGTCCACGGTGAACCGCAAGGGAGCGCTGCCACGCGCCGTCGCCGTCCGCCTAGAGGCGTGCCACGGGTCAGCCAGGACGCTCAAGCCCGTCCACATGCATCCCCGCACGAGACCAACCTCTTAGTTCGGTAGAAACCCGCACACAGACCTGGAAACACAGATCACCGGCAAAGGGCGCCGCCCTAGCTTGACGACAGCCACTGTGGGAGCTCCCCGGGACCGACCGATCATGCTAAAAGCTTCCATGGAACCCTGGGAATGTGTAGGAGTGATTGAACCCAGCTAAAAGCAAGCGCACCAACCCCTCCATCGAGTACCGCCACCACAAGTAACTTCGGCGAGCCACCAACGCCATTCCAGTGAGCAAGTCCGACTAGAGATCACACCCGTAGGTTCCCTGCATCGAGAGGGACACCGACACTGCCTTAGGATGAACCCGAAAGGAAAAACGGCGTGGCTCTTGCTAGCCACTGTCCGCCCCCGCCGCGCCGGAGCTGCCTCGGCTGCCTGGTACGCGCGGCTGCCAGGTGGCAGGCCACGTAGGCAGGCGCGAGGGCGTGGCGGCTCAGTCAGCGCGAAGCGAGCACCAACCCACCCGCACGTCCACCTAGGCCGCCGTGGGCTCGGTTCTTGTGGACCAGAGACCCAGCAGCTGTGGGTTGGGTCCAGGGTCCACGAAACAGTGTCTTGAGGCCCGCTGCCACTCTGGGCCCGCCTATCAGCCTCTGTACACATAGAAAATTGCTGAAGCTACCCACTAGTGTACCCTATAACTTTGTAAAATACATATCTAGGTGCATTAAAATTCCAGAAAAATTCCCAAAACAGAAATAAACTACTAGAGTGTAAGAGCATGGGAAAATGGCTGAGATAAATCCTAGAAAATTTACTAATTGCTGATTAATTGCCTAAACCACTTAATTAACTAAGGAAAATTGGGAAAAGTTAGTAGGTGGTCTCCCAAAATGATAATATCACCCCAATAGAATTGGTAAAAACCTTTAAAATATCCCTTGGCCCTAGAACACAATACAAGTAATGATTTCACATAATAGAGTTTGTTAATCATTTAAATAGCTAGAAAATTTAAGAAAAATCATGAATAGTCCCAAAATAAGAAATCCTCTCTAGAAAACCCTCTAATAATTGTTAGTGTGGGTAATGTTAGAATTTTATTTGGATTTCTTAGAGTTCTTTGGATTTAGCACTTATCCGTGCAAATTATGAACTATAGCAAACGAGGAATTCAACGAGGACCTTGAAGACCCGGATTACAAGGAACTTCTAGAAGCTTGTGAAGGCAAGCTCTAACTCCTTGATCATATTTACCCAATTATTTTGAAATTGCTTCTATTAGACTATTTTTTACCATGCATGTCTCCATGACTATTTTAAATATTGTTGTAGCTAAGACCCACTTGATTAGTGGTAGTGTCATTATGTCAGTAGCATAGCCGACGAGTTAGTTTTATAACTTCATGATGATGATTTGATATTGATGGTGGTTACTTGCTCTTCAATAACGTAGCTCGATTTCATCACCGATCAAACGGAATCTTGTCATCGGCTAGCCGTTATACTAGCAAGTGACATGTCAGTCTCTCATCATCCAAGCTAGAGGGTTGGCATAGTGATAGTCACATGATAAATATGTGAAATACCACAAACCCCTCCTTGACCTTGATGACTTTACCTCCTCGATATCCTTGACCCGTCATCACACTATAAAGTGATGATGTGTGTGCCCCCTTGGTAGTAGAAGTGCTTCGGAACCCCTCCGATGTTGGCATCGCAACTTGCTGCAACTAATCACCGGATTTGAGAAAAGTGTTAAAAGATGTCTTGGTGGTGTGAGTTAGGGAGTGGGATGAGGGAATTGTGTCAAACAACTGGGGTTTAAGTGAAGAGGGGATGGTATGGTTGACGCGGAATATGGTGAATGAGTAGTTGTGTGCTTTGGTGTAGTCCGCCTTCCGTGGATTTGATGGAGCTGCCTCACTAACATAAGTACCGGTTCATATGACATCATCATAGTGATTTCGTACAACCACAAAACCTGTATGGGTAGGACTCTCTCTACATTCTTTGTGACTTCCACATGAGCCATCTGGCGACCAGTAGGGCACGGGGGACTAGGAAAAGACACGGGGAAGTCATTACCCGTGATCAGGCTAGGAAAGTAATTGCCCAAATAGCCCCTGGGTGCGACCCTAGGTGCTATTGTGGGGTTACTCCAAGAAGATGAGGCGAATGTTGTGTTACTCCCTTGCTATGAGTACATGACCTATGGGTAAAGTGTACAACCTCTGTAGAGTGTTAACATCTAGATAACCGTTGTCACGGTCATTGGTACAATATGTTTTGAGCTCCTGTTGATTAGCCCTAGCATGCTTTCTTGATTTGAATTGTGTGGCAGTACCTGCCGTGTTTTGGATATTATGATTGTGTGCTAGAGCATGGGGCTCGAATGCTCGAATAAAAACCTAGGGAACTCGTGGGATGGAGTTCAACTCCCCCAAGTCCCACCAACTAAAATCATGATTCAATTACCCTTCTTCTTTACAAACAACTTTCAAAGAGAACCCTGCATGAATTGCTTTTCAGCAACCCTAAGCCATATGGCACACCTTGCTACAAACCCCCTGCATGAAACACTTCCACTTGTGTAGTGTTAGGGATTGCTGAGTACCTTACGTACTCACTCTTGCTTATTTCATAACTCTTAGGGGATAGAGAAGAACAAGAACAAGAAGATGAAGCACGTATCGATGACGAGTAGGTCGAGTCCTGCGCCCAGTGCTGCCTAAGGTGCAGGGTGCCACTTGTTCCTCTATCGTTCAACTCATTTGTTTTCATTGGCCTTGCAAGCCACATAGATTGTAATATAAGGCATGCTTGTAAGGCCATAATGGTCCCGTTGAGAATAAAATAATGTATGGAACTCGGTACATTCTGTTGTGTGTACCAACTACTGGTCTAGGGATTGGTACGGGAAGCACAAGTGGCCCTGGTAAAGGTGGGTCCTCACAGTTGCCGACAAAAGATAATGAAGTTGCTGAGTCCCTAATGTTAGAAGTTGGCTATAGGAGGCGAACGATACCAACTTGATTGACATGGAGGTTGAGACCTCTGATTTTTGGTTTCATGCATATAAGGAAGGAGAACACGAGACGAGTAGCCGACTAGTGCGTGATGAAGTCGAGTGAGCTAAAGCAGATAGCCCACTCATGGGCCAGCAAGTCAGACATTGTTGTAATCGGAGCTGTTGAAACCAAAGCTCCAACGCATGAATCCCCTTCTAGATGCGCCGACTATCGCTAGAATTTTGTGGCAAGTTAAATTTATCGGTAGGATAGGTAGACTCGTTGAGGTACCTACACGTAGGTGAGTCCAACAGTAACAAGGAGATAAGGATTACCCAGGTTCATATCCTTATTGTAAGGTATTACCCTACTCCTACTTTAATGATTTCTTCTTGATAAGCTTACAACGAGAATTGGTATGTGTATCTAGAGATTGGATGTCTATTGCCTGATGCTAGATTGATTGTTGGATCATTGGATCTATGAGAGAATGCCCTGACTCGTGGCCCCTCCTCCGCTTTAGAGGTACCGAGGCAAGACCCGAGTTGGTTACAAGTTGGATGTGTATAGTATGGACTCTATCTATATCTTATCATGTTTAATCTTTAGGCGATTATTTCTTATTTTATCTTACCAGAGTCTAGATAATAATGTTCTATCGAACTCCATTTTCTATGCTAGGACAAAATTGAGTCTTCTTGATGTCGTAACACTTTAAACTCTAGAATGGGTGAGACTTCTTGGACTTATTCAATTCCCCAAGACTTGGCCCACCGAGTAGCCATACCCTTGTTTCTACTATATATTATATACTAATCACATAAACCAGCGGTTGTCTAAAAGTAGTATGCCAAAACAGTCATTTGGCACCACCTCATCATTAGTATTGACCCAATCCTTGTCTATGAGATACATTAAGATTTTCTTAAGTTTGGCTTTATATGATTGCACTAATCTTTGTCCACTCTTCATATGAGGCTATTCCCTCCATAGTACCAAATCACTGTATATTTTCAATTCATAGTTTGCATATATACACATGTGTGCTTTCCTACGTTTTTTCTACTTATTGTTTCTTCTATAAGAACAAAGGATTCAGTATTTATTCAGTTGGAAGTAAATGACCTAGGATCTGACTTCTGATTCTCATAATCATTCATTGAAGGATGACCGTGTGAAGACAAATTTTGCTGCAAAAATTTCTTTGTCGCACGACGATGGGTTCTGTGGTACATACTTCTTTCTGTTTCTTTTTATTAAATATTTCCTCTGTAGTTCATCTACGAATTTTCCAACAAATATTTTTAGGTGCCTGTCAAAAATTGTACTAGGAATGAGACTGATAGGTGCATGTATGTGCATTTTACACACTTTGAACCCACTTCTTTCCCAACCGTAAATTCTAAAAACTATAAACAACACTGTTATTAATGCATACAAAGAGTAGGAAAAGTTGATAATTTGTAACTTTGTATCATCCCATTGACTAGCTATTTTTCCTTGTTACATTTCATATACAGTAAATTTCTCAAAACATCAAGTACTTGGTCCTTGGAAATAAAGAACCATGACTTTTATAAGCCATTTTAAGGAACCACATAGAGTGCCACACCCTTAACCCTTAAATATTAGATTTAGCAATTGATTTTATGTTTTTCCAGATTTCATAGCATATTTGCCATGACTTGTTAGACTACATGAGACTGAAATGGTTATTCTCGTTTTTCCAAACAGGTAGCTAGAATATCCCTAAAACATCTTACGCGACACTTTCCAGTTTCCAATAAGGAAATATCGAATAAAAAATTGCTCTCAAACATGTATCAGACTATACTTACTTTCATGGGCCATTTTCATAGGTGCTTTGTCACAGGCTGTTTTCAAAACCGACTGTGATAATATGTTTATAGCCGTCTGTGAAAATGTTTTCTGTAGTAGTGTGTGCAGCCTTCAGCTAGTCCAGTTGTCTACTGTTTTTTTAATTTCTAAAAGAATGGTTGGATATTTCATAAGATCCCATGAAAATGAGCTTTCTTTCAAAGATTGTTTGCTGAAATGACATTGCTTTTGAATTAACCCGCTAATTTAGTTGAGTTGGCAAGTTAATTTTGAGTTTTATTTTATTAAGCCGTTGGCCACACCTTTACTGCCATATGCATATATATTCCAACAATACAAGCCATAGTGTGAGCCCAAGTTATACAAATTATTATTCAACCAGTGGCATAAATAAAATAAGGTTCAGTATTATTGTTCTACAATATACCTATTCAAGTCAGTTCTCTTACATACATCATGCTTCCATGTTGTGCATAATATGTTCCACCTTATTTTCATTCATACAACTTATGTTACATGCTTGTGCAGCGTGATTACATTTGTGCAATTTGTGATGACGGTGGCGATTTGATATGGTAGGTATATATATGCCTTGTTTGTATCTCCTTATTTCGTTTATATTCTGACGTCCGATGTACATTTGTGCAGTTGCACTATCCCTATTTCCCTGTACCATCTATATAGCCTAGGCATCAAAAGGGCATAGTTGTGCCGATAGGAGGGTGAGGCTGAGGCGCTCAGCGTCCGGTTCTTGGCTGTTTTAGGTTGTTTTGTAGTGATGCATCGTGTGCAATGTGACCATTTCAAATTTACCTGAAACTTTTTAAGTCACGTGACAATCATACATGACAACCCCTTTGTTCATTGCCTCAGCCTGGTACAAGAAGTTTGTTGATCTTTCCTTGCTCTTGGGATATTATGGGTTTTGATTGATAGTTTTTTGTAGTTAAGATAGCAATATATCTTGCCCTGCTTCTCTATATTTGATCATTCGCATGCCCCTATTTTTATTTACTTTTTTTTTGTTTCCATTGCATTAATAATAAGCAACCTATTGTTATGACCTTGTTGGGGCAAGCAACTTATGTCTGACTTTTTATATTCCCAATTATTGACTTGATTTATTGCAGTTGTGATGGTATTTGTGGAAGATTGTTCCATCCATCCAGAGATACTGGCACTAATTCTAAGTGCAAAACTCTTGAGCTGGGTGTTGAACAAATGGTGATTTCTTTTACCTAATTTTTCAAATTTAATTTTTCTTTGATGTCGCTAGTAATATGCTCTAACATTCCTATTTTTTCAATTATATAGAATTTGCCCAGTTTTCTATGCAACAACTGTTTGTATAAGCAACATCAATGCTTTATTTGTGGTGAGTTAGGATCCTCTGACATGTCTTCTAGTTCAGCTGAGGTATGCAACCTAAAGAATTAACATGTATTTTACCTGAGAAAGTTATATTCTATCCATGATTATTTTTTCTTGACCTTTTCTTTATGCATTTTGCGTAATTGAGAACAAGGAAAAATACTAGTTGAATTATTATCTATTAGTGCTCAAATCGTTGGGACTCAGTAGGAGGAAAGAACCCAAAAATCTGCAATGGTACTTGAATCCATATGCGCTATATGTTAAACATATTCTTGCAGATGCAAATGCTAATCAATATTGGTTAAGTTCAGCTCACTGACTTTTGCTTCACTTTCTGACAGGTCTTTCAATGTAGTAATCAGAACTGTAGGCACTTTTACCACATTAAGTGCCTTTCTGACTATGATCCAAATACAAAGCTTCCGAACTTCGAATGTCCAGTGCATGAATGTTATTCATGCAAAAACAAAGAAGGTGGTGTGGCTAACATAATGACGGGGAAAGAAACCGGAGGAAATCCAGAAGGGTCGGGGATGTGCCTGGTAGAATGCAGGCGCTGTCCGGTAGCTTACCACAGGAAGTGCTTACCACGGTACGGTTATATGCATGTTTAGTTCTTCATGATATGGTCTACATAGATGAATTTTTTTTCTTTGACACCACATGTATTTATTTCTCAGGGACATTTCCATTACAGCTGCCGCTAGTGATGCTTCACGAGTTTGGCAGATTGAGGACCAACAGTTTTTCTATTGCAAGTAATCTTTTGACCCTTCACCTTTTTTTGCCATATATAGGATGCTTCTAGAGTTATTGGATTCAATTTCAAAATATCATGCAGGAAGCACGAAATGGTGAGAGATCTCAGGAGTGCCACAAGGGATCATCTAGTAATCCCAAAGTTCGACTTAAATCTCCCACCTCCACCAGAAATGTGATCCAAACCATCTAATATCTCTTCTTTTGTTTTTTTGACCTGTCACTGCTTGGTTTTATTGCCAACACTTAGCTAGGACAGTGAGAACTTTTCAAGGTGTCAAGTGTTTTGTATGACATGAGATATTAATTATATTATATACTGTCTGTTTCATCCTGCGAGTTGATGTAGTAGTGGAGTTAATGAGTCTTTGAATATTGTGGCATTTATATCTCTAATTTTGTTTGGATTAATTAAGCTTCTAATTCAGTATCAGCCTTGACTTTTGGTTGTTGCCACCTGAAAACTCATGTGTTTGTTCAGTTAAATTTATGAATAAATCATCACCATTATGTATGAATTATAGTAGGTTTCATTAGTTTGAGATACATGTAATCTTTGCTCTACTGTGTCCGCCTCAGTAGGAGCAAAGGTGTAATTTTTATTTATGGTCCTTTTAACA